>OZ020176.1:3154231-3519628 GCA_963971145.1 Sussaba pulchella | reverse complement strand
CGAAGAATTCGACACAGGCCTTACAATAGCGGAACCTAAGTTATTGCTAATTGGCGTAACTGTCTCAAACACGATTTCGTTATGGTTCATTTATTTCAAGTCGAATTGGTAGCTTACTTAAATAAAAAATTTCATGTGGTAAAAAGAATTCACTACTTCAGTGATGGAGCGCCGCAGCAATTTAAAAATAAAAACGCATTTACAAATTTATGTTATCATGAAAATGATTACGATATTGAGGCTGATTGGCATTTTTTCGCGACCGCGCATGGCAAAGGACCGTGTGATGGTTTGGGAGGGACCATTAAGCGAAATGCAAGAAAAAGGTCGTTGCAAATGGACCCAGACGAACACATTCTCACGCCATACGATTTGTTTGAGAGGACAAATCAAAGTCTGCCAAATATCGACGTTGTGTTCGTTGAGGGGACGAAATATTTTGAATTAAAGCCAACTTTAGATGAACGAGCATCTCACTCGAAATCAATCAAAGGGACCCAATCAATTCACAACATTACGCCAATTAGCAATAACTTAGGTTCCGCTATTGTAAGGCCTGTGTCGAATTCTTCGAATTTTTCTATTGTTCAAGTTTTTAAAAACGAATGAAAACTATTTTGCAATTAAAGAAATATTTTCAAGAAATGTTAAGGCCTATTTTTGATTTCATTGTATAAATAATCGTATAACTTTCTTTCACTGCAGGATATTGGGAGTAGTCAAGACATTGCATTTCTATCTAAAAGACAAAAATTCAAAATGATCGATAGCTCAAGAGGATTAAAGGAGAATTTATACATTTTGAAGGGAGAAAATAAAATTTGGTTTATCATTGAATTTTTGAACTTTCATCGATTCTAGCAGTTTTTACAGACATCCCAACGTGAATTTGACGTATTATATGTGAAATTTTCTCAGCTTTCTGAAAAAAATATTGAAAAAAAATTTCAGACATGCGCAATGGCCGAAAAATAGCTTTTTATTATTAAAGGTCAATCTTGAGAGTTTTGCGTTAGTCCAAACTGAGAATCAATATTTTTTTCAAAAAGTTGAGAAAATTTCACATAGAAATGCATTCTGAGTGTAATTTTCATTTTGCGATACAATACTATGAAATTAAATTGAAAAAAAAAAAAACGGAAATGTCAGGAAATGCCCTTAATTACTACAGCCGAAATAATGGAGGAAAAAATCTGAAAAAATTCAGGCACATATAGGTCATCAAGGACTACATCCCAAAAAAATTTGAAAAGAATCTGAGGGGGGGTCACCCGGACCGATGCCTATAGTTTATGGAACCAATCATATATATATGATGAATGTATAAGTGGATTGGAAATTGTGTGACATGCATTTATGTTTTTTGATTATTCGAGCATTGCGATCTCGCCAAGGAGAATAATATTGATCGTCGAAGAGCGGTCTCGTCCGCCTCGTCGGGTATGTTTATAACAGAAATCGTGTAATTTTGAATTCATGTGTTGTTATGATCATTGAGTTTATCTTATGTGTGCGAGTTTATAGGTAATCCGCGTTTATGTTACTTGTCTTGTTGCCATTCGTCAGCATCGGAGTACTGATCGAGTTCTCCCATTCACCCGTCGTGCCCCAGATATAATATATAAAAAATATCATCGACATCGCGTCCGATAAATGTGAATGTATCGCGTGAGTAATAGATGCTCACAATCGTTTGTTTCGTGACATAAATTAACAATTTCTTGGCAAAATAAACCTTCTCAAATCATTAGAATAAAGAATCTGTTACACACCTTAATTTATATTTTTTCATTTTCAAATGATTCGTATTACTGTTTCTACTACAATTTTACAGTGACGTAAGACCGTGTTGTTCTGTAAATACACTGAAACCATATGATCAAAGATGAAACTTAGAGTCATGAAGTGACGCTGTTAGTTCCGCAGGTGCGCCATCTATAACTTAAGGGTGGGGTAAGGTTAATTCAATATTAAACAAAGCATATTTTTGATCATTTTTTTTTACGACACAGTTGATATACCTTTATCTCTATAATGACTACTCAATAACGTAATGTGTAAAGAATATTTTATAAAATTTTCATTAACTTTTATGAGAAAATGAGCTATTGACGGAGAATCCCTGCGGACGTCTAAAAAAATAGTATATTAAGCAACGAGTGCGGAAAGCCGGTCATTACAAAGTGGGTGATTCCGGCTGCCCGCACGAGTAGCTTATACTATTTTTCTTCACGAGTGCATGAAGATGCTCGCACTAGTTGTCCCTTTACCGTTTGGAAGATACGTGGTCTTCCACGGTTTTTTGATTATCCACGGTGACTAGCTTCACGGCGTGAGTAATGTGTCAGAATCGCACGCAAGCGTTAGTGTTAGTTACCACGGGTAATCGAAAACCGTGGGAGATCTCGTTTTTTCCGAACGGAAAAGAGACAAGTAATGTAAGCGTCTTGACGCACCCGTAAAGAAATAGTATATTACGATACAAGGGCGAAAATATTTTTTCTGACGAATGTGAGTTTGTGGCACGAGCCGAAGGCGAGTGCTGCAATCACACGAGTCAAGAAAAGGTTTTTCGCACGAGTATAGTATACATTTTCATTGCACGAGGTGTGGAAATGCGATTCGACGCGAACGAAGTGAGCGGAAAAATCGCATCTTACGCACGGCGTGTCATAAAAAAGTTTTATCGCGGTGCCCATTATAGCTCATCACTAAATCATCTAAGACCAAAAAACCAAAATGATTCTATTAGGTGATAAGTTTGTGCAGGTAATGACGTCAAGTTTTTTTAAAAATTGATTTTTCTATTTTTACAGCACTAGAAGTCAAAATACCGCTTTTTCATGAAAAAAATTAAAAATCTTGCCATTTTAAAATACAATGAAATTTAAAAAAAACCTCGACGTCATTATCTGCAGAAACTTATCACCTAATAAAATCATTCTGGTTTTTTCGTCTCAGTAATACGAATCATTTGAAAATGAAAAAATATAAATTGAGGTTTTAGTTGTTTTGTCATATATTTGGTGATTCAGCGAGTTATTGCAGATCCCAATTTGATTTCTCCATAAATTATGTGAAATTTTCTCAGCTATTCGAAAAAAATACTTTCAAAATTTTGTTAAAATATACATTGGCGAAAAATCAACTTTTATATTTCAAATGCGATTTTAAGTAATTTTTGAAGGCTCAAGAATGTTTTTCCATTTTTTTTTCGAAAAGCTGAGTTTTTTTACATGGAAAACGAAGTCGAACCTAATTTTTTTTCTTATCAAAACACATTGAGAAATTAGTGAAAAAAAAAACATAAAAAATGCACAGAATTGACCATACAATTACAGCGAAAATAACCAAGGGAAAAATCTGAAGGGAATTCAGAGTTCATTTCTCAATAGAGGCTTCCAATTCTCAAAGTTACAAAAAGATCGCTGATATCGACGTCCAAAACCGGTACTCGAATTGGTGGAATCTCTCACATATATTAGGGTGGTTGTTGGTCGAGTCATGTTCGAATTTTAATTGCGGCGGCCTAGAAATCTACTGCCGCCTGGAACGTATGACGGCATTTCACTCATGAATTGTCCAAAGTTGTTAGGTCCCCGAGTCGAAAATGTTAGCCTTCTCCCGGCCTTCGTTACTGCCAATTCCTATGATCTCGCGGACGCCGACCAGTGCCGGCGGTTTGCGCTCAACCCGGGTGGGTAGCGCAGCGGCCGAGGTAGAGGGGGGGGGGGGCGAATACTCGTTATGTTCAGGGATTCTTTGAAAAAACACGTAAACAGTGCGGATTGATTGTAGTTTCGGGGAACCCCGTACGAAGTATGTCCATCAGTTCTCCAATGAATTTCCTGGCTGCAAGCACTTTCTCATTTCCATCTTGAACGACAAGGTTAAGATTGTGAGCATTGGAGTGGACGGAAAGTGCTCGAAGCGCTTCTTCTAGAATCCGTTGTTGCAATCCTGGGATTTTGCCCGAAACATTTGCAGCTCCATCGTAGCAATGGCCTCTAAGCTTCGAGAGTGGTAAATCGAAACGAACAAGAACATCCTTGACGATTTTAAATAAGGTTTGTGCTTTCGTATTTGGTGTCGAATAAAACCCCATGAAATACTCGGAAGCAATGAGATCCGAAGATACAACCCGAAAACAGATAGAAACTTGCTCTGTACTAGCAATGCCCGTTTCATCCAGCAGTTTAGCAAAATGTTCTGCCTTTTTTACCTCTTTTATATTTTTGAGCAGGACTTTAGCAGACATCGCTTGGAATATCTCTTTCGAGATGTCATGGTGTAACGATTTATGGCCAGTTTTGGGTAGCTAGGATTTCAGTTCAAAAACATCTGCTCGAGCTTTCAAAATCACTATAGAATTCGCGTTTTCGTCATTTTCCGAGCAACGTAACGCTAGCCCTTGCCTTCCGAGAATTCTGCAGGTACAAAAAATCTTCCTCAAGGCCGTGCGATGATCCATCATTTCTTTTCGTAATACGGTTGATAAATTTTGCACACTGTTGACTTCACCACGATTTCGTAAAATCTCTGAGCAAGTGATGTGAAACGAACTCTTCGAATGGTTTCTTATTCTCTCCGCTCCATGTTTCCAGTTAACAGATCCACTGTCTATCCACGTTTCTTTCGATTGCGGATCATACGACGTGAAATTAATCACAAATGTTTCATTGCACGCTTCGGCACATATCGTATAAATCATTTGATGGAGTTTGTTTAAACCAAGCCATGGATTGTTCAGTTTCCAGCGTTGATACACGTGTGGAACGTCGGAATATGCACGATTTTTCTCTGAAAATAATGTATCTGAATTGAAGAATTTAAAGCATTCACCCAAAAATTCTCAAACGTATTTTGTATGTTTTCATGGTAAATCTATATTTTAGGTCCTTTTGTCAAGAAAATATTTTAATCATCCTATTTATAATAGTCCAGTTCAGCTTCTTTTTCAAAAGTTGCTTTAGAATTTCCATGAATACATTATGTTTGAAAAGTTTTGGAATTTTTCAAGCATTCTTTGCAAAAGTACATATACTGGATCATTACCAAATTACTATCCTTTTTTTCTTTGGTCGGGCACAATGAATTTTTCAACAAAACACTTCAGAAAACGCGAAAAATGATTTCAAAACGTGTCGATAATTGTGAGATTTTATTTGTTATTTTGAGACTGCACGACGCACGACTCCGGTGCAGACTGGCGGCCACTGTCTGTGCTGGCGGAAGTCGACTCCTGAACAGGCTCTTATTAACAGGTCGTGGTACTCGCCGGAAAAAGGTGGCCTCAAATGCATGTAGACGGTATAGAAGTGCCCTGACCAGTATATAAAACCGTGGTCTTAAGTCTTGTTCACAGCGTCGGCATGTGAATTTGACCGATAAAGTCGCGAAACAATAAATTCGAAAATCCCATGTGCAAATGCCGGAGTACTGTCGGACTTGCCCATACGGCCCAGTATCGGCACTACTCTGATAACCAAGTTTCAGTAGATAGTACTGGCACAATACAGATAAATTATTTTACCAATACTGGGCAAGTACCGATGAATAGTACTGAAAAGTAAATATATATAGATCTCAGACGAGAGTTGGCTCAATACTGGAAATAAACTGAGCCGATTTGAGTTTTATACTGGCTGCAAAATATTTTGTGAGACAACCGACTGTCGTCTCAATATTGGTTATGTCTCGGGCTAATTTTCGTCGTAAAACTTAAGAGCAAATAAATTCAGTGTAAGCTCAACTGTTGGCTCAGTAATGGGCGCACAGTGGGACGAAATTTGCATTTTGTATGTCGATCGAGTATCGCCAATGCACTGTCGTAAGTTGTCGTAATACTGGGCGTATACTAGGCTGAGATGTCTTAGGTTATTGGTATACTGACTATCTTGACACACCCGAGAATATTGCCCCAGCACCAGAAATGAACTGGGCGAATATAGTGTTTTATTCTGGGTGCAAAATATTTTGTGATACATCCGACTGTTGTCTCGGTATTGGTTATGTATTGGGCTAATTTCTGTCGTAAAACTTGAAAGTTTTCGGTATAATTATTATTCGCCTTTTTATCGAGTTTTAATGCTCGGTGTTTTTGCGTTCGGTATGACATTGTTGTCAACAGCGATCAAAACTTTTAGCACATGGAGCTTCGTTGTCCCTTGACGAAGTGACAGGGAATAAAACGTACACGAACTATACACTCACGCACACACAATGTCAGCCTATCGCATGTTGTTTTTTTCGGGACGTATATTTATATCTCGTATACTTTTTATTTCGATCACTATAAGAAACGCGTAGTTTTTCTGTTTATACGACTGTTTATCTGAGCGTGGTCAAAGTAACGAGCAAGGACAAAGGCTGTATGTTTGTGTGAGAATCTTAGTCTTCAAAGGAGAGGTGACACACGCTTACGTAGCCACACGTACGCCACGGACGAATCTTAGTTGATCTCTACGTTTTATATTTTCTTTATGTTTATATAATTGTCCCCTGTCGATTCTAAACGATATTCTAGGCCATACGCTCATTGAAATTACCTACGACTAAAATTTGTTATAGAGACTCGTTTGGATTTTGAAAAAATGGAAAATATTCTGAGTACACAGTAATAATATATATACTGAGCGACAAAGCGCGTTAGTGCGTATTGTACATCCACGGCATCGTGTCGATCGCTCGCCCAAGTCATGGTGGTGGGAGAAGGCCTCACTTCAGTCGTTGTCGCGCTTCGGTTCGGACGGTACGAAAAAAGTGAGCAAGTGGTCGGTGATAAAATTATTAGAAAAAAAAGATGGATTCATCAAGCGATGAAGAAGGACAGGTAAGAGCAATGACTTTATTTTTTTTAAATACACTAGAATTATTTGAAATCGAATATTTTTTACGACAGATCTAGCCAACTCTTGCCGTAAACAAATTGACATTGTTGAATGAAATCTACGTTTTTTATTGTCATTTTAATAAATTAAAAATATCCACCTATAGAAAAATAATAATCTTTTTTTTTTTTTTTTTATTATAAAATTAATTACAATCTGTTGTTATTACAACACTCGGTAATTTCGCTGGCGGTTTATATTGATTTTATTCCGGGTGAGTATCCAGCGATACTCATTCCCGGCGTGTCGTGTTGTTTGTGTACCCATACGGGCATTCGTGTGCGTGAAGAATAATAATCGAAGGTTTTTTCATCGCTCCAATAAATTCATATTTTCTACTTGTAATCGAATTAGAATGGTAAAATGATTTCGTATGCGACGACAGATCTGGCCAAGTCTTGTCCCAATGCTTGTGTCTGCTGGCTCGAGACTGGCCCTATACCGATCACCATGACGACCCCGATTCTGCGCTTTTGCTTTATCTCATCGTAACCTCTATCCCTGTAATACAATTTTTGTTGTTGAAAAATCAATCGTTCTAACAATGTCACGTTCTTTTGTTTTGCATAATAATAATCGTGAACATTGTATAGAAAATTGGTGAAAAAAATGTCCAGCTAACAATTGGGTTCTTTTTTTGTCGGTTCAATTAAATTCAAAATGAAAACGGTTGTTTTTACAAAACCTATTAGTATTGTTTAAAATAGCAATTAAAAGAATTAAAATTTTGATAAACGATCGAAACGTAATAAATTATGTCTTTGTTTCTAAATATATTGACATTTTGTATAACTGCGTGGATAAGAAATTACTAATCAAATAAAAAACTCAAAACAGTTGAAATTCTAGCCCCCACAATTCTGTTAATTGTTAATACGGTTGATTTTTCAACACCAAAAATGTATCGCGAGGTATAGAAGTTATGATGGGATATCAGGAATGCACTGAATCGAGGTTGCCGTGGTGATCGGTATAGGGCCAGTCTCGAGCCAGCACAGACAAGCATTGGGACGAGGCTTGGGGAGATTAGTCGTCACATACGAAATCATTTTACCGTTCCAATTCGATTACAAATAGAAAATTTGAATTTATTCGAGCGATAAAAAAACCTTTAATTTGTATAACTGCGTGGATAAGAAATTACGAATAAAAATAAAAAATAAAAACGCACGAATGAAATATGTAAAAAAACCGTGTAACTATCGATTTATTTATTCGAAATATTCTCGAGTGTGGTATGGAATATTTTCTTATAAAATTATACCGGAAATGAAATATTAAAAATCTAATGTGAAAAAAGACATCCAGCCCACCCTTGCCACAATGTTCACCTTCGCTGGCTCAATATTGGCCCCAAACCGATCGTCAAGACGACCCCCGATTGCGCTTCTGATTATTAATTAGTTGTTTTTTTTTCATGAATAATGATAGAATTTCTTCGTATTATAGATTTCAGAAAATAAGGGGTACACTGTCGTATCTTTTATAAAGGAGAAAAAAAAAGGAAAAATTCTCATCGAATCAGTACCCAATTCCTGGCTAAAGATCGACGAAGATCCGTGGATGTGTTCTTTTCCCCCCAAAAAAGTGGGCGCTTCCGCCTTAATAAAAAGCGGCAAACCACCTGCAGCGGATTGGAAATTTTACCCTGTAAAATACATAATAAACGCAGGTATATAATTATGTTTTTATTGTAGCGTGAGTTTTCTTCATAAATGAATCAAAAGGGCATAGCCGGATAAGCATACCAAAACTGCCTTAAGCGAGTTTTTAAATGACACTGAGCCTATTGTATCCTTACTAAAAAAAACAATTTCCCTGAAAATTTCAGCTCTCTAACCCAATTATTTCCCGAGTAATCGGAAAAAATGTGATTTTCAGTTTTTATTTTTTTTAAACTTCGATACTCGCTATGGATTTTTGTCAATTTTTTCCCAAATACTTATTGACAAGAGCCATCGAACGAATAGCTTTACAAATATTCCGGTCCAAAACTTGATTTTTAACAAAGAAAATAAAAATGAAAATAGCCATTTCACTGGGTTCCTTTCGGAGTACAATTATAAAACTCGTACACAATATCGATTTCCTATGTCCCTTTACTCCCGATTTTTTTCAATTTTATTGATTTGGTGCAACATCGTGAAAAAAAATTAAATCGGTTTTTTTCGATTTTGCTATGTAATACTGGAGTGATCATTATATAGAGGAAAAACGAAACCAGAAAAAAAACAAATTGAGTCGGAATGACCAATATTACTTTCAACATCAGTATTTTGAATTTTAAGATTAATATTTCGAATCTAAAAAATTATCTCACAAAATTATCCGGGAATAAGAAAAAACCGAGAAACATGTTCATATATCGGCGTGGAACGGCCCATAACTATTTCAAAGTCAAACCGTAAGATTTTTTTTTTCATGCACCAAGGCGCCGAGGACTCATTGAGATACTTCTTGGATTTTAAAGATGATTTGAAGAGACCCGAATGGGAATATTACTAGAGAGTCGATAAATCCTGTGTATTTTAAAGGGGAAAAATGACCCCTGCTGGTAATGGCCGGTTTTAAAGATGGCGGGCTGCCAATTTAGGGAACTTTTTTTGAAATTATTTAGAGCCAATCTGGGAGGGAAGTGGGTCAAAATTCGTCCGAGCCCTATATAATGATCACTCCAGTATTACATAGCAAAATCGAAAAAAACCGATTTAATTTTTTTTCACGATGTTGCACCAAATCAATAAAATTGAAAAAAATCGGGAGTAAAGGGACATAGGAAATCGATATTGTGTACGAGTTTTATAATTGTACTCCGAAAGAAACCCAGTGAAATGGCTATTCTCATTTTTATTTTCTTTGTTAAAAGTCAAGTTTTGGACCGGAATATTTGTAAAGCTATTCGTTCGATGGCTCTTGTCAATAAGTATTTGGGAAAAAATTGACAAAAATCCATAGCGAGTATCGAAGTTTAAAAAAAATAAAAACTGAAAATCACATTTTTTCCGATTACTCGGGAAATAATTGGGTTAGAGAGCTGAAATTTTCAGGGAAATTGTTTTTTTTAGTAAGGATACAATAGGCTCAGTGTCATTTAAAAACTCGCTTAAGGCAGTTTTGGTATGCTTATCCGGCTATGCCCTTTGATCAATGGACTTTCCATCGATTTGCTAGAAACTTTCGACCGAGGGATGCGACGTCTGGAACGGGCGTACACGGAATCTGAAATTGTCAGCACGGAAGCGGGCGACCATTCCGACGTCGGTCAATGGGACAACGACGACAACTGTTCAGGTATAGTATTACGATTATACAATAAATATATATTATACTAACTATTTCATACTATATATTATATCTGTATTATATTATGAATATTTTATACTAAAATTGCTAATATTTAATTTTTTACTTGTGATATTTTCCAGATAACGTTAGCAGCTCCACGTCTCCACCCCGAAAGGAGCGAAAATTAGCCGCTAGCCAACAAATACCTACGCATCGCGAAACAACTCATATTATATGTGGTAAGTTTGCCTTTTATTTTTTTTTTGGCCCCCAACAATGTCCTGCCTAAACTTTTGATTAAAAATATACGGTGCCATATATAATTAGTACACTTGAATATTTTATTTGTATTACTAATAAAAATAATATTCGATAATATTCTATGATTATTATTTATATACATAGATTCCGGTTTTATATCGTCTATAGACGGACGTCCAAATAAAAAATCATTAAAACGGAAGAGGGGGACCAGCGAAAGAGACGACCGTAGTTCTGGTAATTTATTTCCATTTCATTCAATATAATTGTGGTACTGCGTATATAATACAGGATCTTCATTCCAATTTTCAGAAAAGTTTTTATTGCGTCACTTTGCAAAGCGGCTGGATGAGTCGGATCGAAAAATGGCCAAAATTCACAAGAGTCTGTCGAAGCAAATCAAAGGGGCAAAACAAAGTATTTTGTACGGCGTTCAAAAAAAATCGAGGCTCTACAAAATACGGCATGTACATGATGTACAATTATGTTGATTTTTGTAAATTTGGAATGCTTGTTTTTTAATTTGTTCAAAAAATTTGTTACTCAAATGATATTATTGTGTTTTGCTTCCTCATAAAGGAAGCTTTGTGACGGTCAGAAATTTTTTTTTCGAGATTTTGATGTCAATAGGTTCAGAATGTCCTAAAACATCCAGAAAACACATTCGGAAAAAATGTCCGGATGTATGTGTGTGTGTGTGTGTGTGTGTGTGTGTGTGTGTGTGTGTGTGTGTGTGTGTGTGTGTGTGTGTGTGTGTGTGTATGTATGTAACCACCCTCTAAAATTCAAACGTTCATAACTCGAGAACGGTTCAAGCTACCGTACTCAAATTTTGCACACATGCGATGCCTTCTAATATGTATGTAATCTGTAAATTTCGCAATTATCGACGCACTTATTCGGCTTCGACAGTGTTTTGAATTTTTCAAAAAATGTCTGTAGCCACGCTAGCGTCCGCAATTTTCGACATATTCGGCTAAATAGTTTTTTACATATAGAATTGAGTACAAGGACGGTTGGTATTGCATTTGAGCCGAATCCATTTATAACTTTAGATTTTATGATTTTTTGAATTTTTCAAAAAATCAATTTTTTTGCTCTATTTGTCGTTAACTTCAACCAATCGAACCATAATTCTCTGCAAGTATAGGATGTCATTGTGTTATAATACATATCAAATTTGGCCGAGATCGGCCGAACGGATCAAGATCTAGAGCAATACGAAATTTCTAAGTTCCAACCTCTGCAAATTAAAACTAGCTGCAAGTAGAAACTTGCAAAGTGCTTCCTCCGTAATCCTCCGCACTTGAGCCAATGGACGAAATCCTTTATGAGGAAGCCAGAATTAATAAAGAAAAAAGGTACTCATGATCCTCATAAAGGATTTCGTCCATTGGCTCAAGTGCGGAGGATTACGGAGGAAGCACTTTGCAAGTTTCTACTTGCAGCTAGTTTTCAGATGTCATCACAGACAAAATTTCAGGAGCAGATGAAAAAACCATCGTATCGGCCATAAGCCGATATTTGTCGGGAGCAGGGGACCGCGAAGGCGGTAAAGCGCAAAGGGATGCTAGGAGAAACATTTAAGATATCGCCCACCCGCACCCCCACATTTTTCACTGAAGAAATTCAAAACGTTTGGTTTACTTCTATTGTATTAGTATTTTATTACTATTTACTTTTATTATATTACTATTATATTACTATTATTATATACTATTACTTAATTATATTGATTTTCTATGACTATTTACTTATATTATATTACTATTATATTACTATTATTATATACTATTACTTAATTATATTGATTTTCTATGACTATTTACTTATATTATATTACTATTATTATATACTATTACTTAATTATGTTAACTTCATATTATAAATCATTTTATTATAAACTGGTACATAATTTGATTGCGACTCATATTCGTTTGCTTTCCCCTTTTAATCTTCTCTTTTAATTCCTTACAATATCGAGCCGATTTACGGCCCCATACGGTGAACCACTGTTTATTCAAAATTGACCCAATATCTGTTTCGACGTTAGGCTAATGCTGGCTATTGTTACAACGCGAGTCTTAGTAGCTCTGGTATGAGTACTGAACCAAGGCTGAGCAAGGTTCAATTCAATACATGTGCATGTACTGTCAAAGTATTGATTTGGAAATTGTCGTAAGACTGCCGATGGCATCTGGGCCGATATTGGGCACTTATTCTCCGCCTATACTCGGAAACAGTGTTGAGCCTATTTACGGCACCATACGTTGGACCAGTGTTAACAATTCAATATTGACCCAATATTGATTTTTGTGTTGGGCTAGTGCTGGCTCTTGACACTGCAGGTCTGGCATCAGTACTGACCCAATACTAAGCCGGCTTCTCGTTCCATAGATGTGCCTGTACCGGCAAAGTATTGATTTAAGAATTGTCTCAATATTGGCAATAATATCTGGCCCACGATTGGACACTAGTTCTGAGCCAATACTCATAAACAGTGCTGAGCCCATTCATGGCACCATTAGTTGGACCGGTGTTAACAAACCAATATTGATTCAAAAAAGCACTAGCCCCGAGAATCTTCTTATCCAGTAAAACAATTTTTACTCACGAGCAACAGGATAAATATTTGTTTTCTGTTCATATGAATGTTCGATTTCTACTTTTTTCAAATTGACACCCTCAGTTGTCCAGGTTAGATCACTGGGATCTGCTGCAATCACAGGCTGCTGCTCTCGACTGAGAGAATTGCCAACTCTTATCCTTTCGACTTTCGCAGTTTCTTCTTCGTATCATTAATCCATCAATAAACCGGTTCATTGTGCATTCTTTCTTTTCTTTTTGTCTGGCTTCCGGTTTCGGGCTTACTGTGGCGCGAACAATAGATACACGCATACACCGGTGCGGGTAACGAGGGGAGAAATCGGGGAGTCCCCAATTTCTTCCAGGGTTCCCCGCTAAAATCGGGTCCCGACAGGGTCCCGATTCGGGGGGTTAAACAGCTTTAGAGCGGCGTGACTTCAGCACCCGGAAACAAGCAGAGTAAGAAGTGCGAACAGCTCGATTGGATGCTCACTCAGCACTATCAGAAAGCCTGCTGAAGACTACGCATCACTGCGCGTGCGAGTCGACATACTAGCGCGCGTATTATGAAAATGAAATACGAACATCGGGCAATTTTGAAACATTTTCACTCGAATTTTCTAGGTGGGTAGTACTACCCACCGTACCCACCTCTTCCGCCGGCCCTGATGCCGACGTCTGCACTACTATAATAAATAATGTGGCTCATGAGGTGGATGGTTTTTAATATTTCATTATTTCACATACCGTAAAAAAATGTATGTGACGGATGATGCAAACACACCATAGCAGTGATTTGGAAGAGTTCATTCCATATTAAATTGACAAGCTTTTTGCGTGACCTTTTTTTTATTCTGCTGATATTTTTATAGGTTTTTGTATTAACTGAAGGAAAATTTATGATTTTTTTTCATTTTTTTACAAGCGGTTCAAAATTTATGTATTTTTTCGAGAACCATGCTTTTTTTCAAAATTTACTTGGGGAATAATAGTTCGAATTTAGTGTTTCTTCGTTTTAAATAATGGGGTGTTCGCAAAAATTTTCGACATAAAAGACACAAAAATTATACGAACTGTTTTCGACTTAGACTATTGTATCTTAAGCCAACCAATTTTGTTTTGAAGGCATTACCGCCTTCGATTTCTTTGTTTTAATTTATATTTTCAAGTACGCCCGATTTCACATATTGTATAACATTTTCAGTGATGAGCGAATTCTTTGTTCCATTGATTTATTTATTTATAACGTTTCATTTCATGTGGAATAAATCCCTGATGAAATAGAATATTCAAAGCTAAAAGAAGGACAAAGAATTCAACTATCATAAAAATGGTTTACAATACGTAGAATCTGGTGTACTTATAATATAAATTTTTTTTAAGAGTCTAAGCGCTGCGTCGAGAGCGGCACCGCTCGTGCCCACTTCGAGACGCTCGTCAAACAGTAAACTACTACGCCTCTTGCTCTCTCTCTTTCTCTCTCCCATACAAACGCTCTCACATTCACAATGCATACCCTTTGTCGGGTGAAGGTATCTGTCCCGACGGTGAAAATCTTAAAAACGTATTTATGAGGCATTCCACATCAACATGAACACTTCGAAACCTTAATATCTTGAATTTTTCTGCAATCGACGTATGCTATAGTACTCTTCAAAACAAAAATATTGATATGTATTAATTTATGGTGGCATTTATAGGGCTGAAATTACAGGGGGTAGGTCTCGAAATCCCGAATCTCATTCGGCCGAAAACCATCTTCACGCGGTACAACGCGTGAAGCGAGCTACGCCACTATATCTATATATACGTTTTCGGCAGAATGAGATTCTGGATTTCGAGACCTATTCAATTCGTGTATATAATTTTTTTCTCGGAGTTATGATTATTTCAATCTCAGGGGTTTTTTAAAAAATCATGGAATTTTTTTTAAATTTCCTATATTTTTGTCAATAATAAAAAAATTCCCATTTTCTTTTCTGATTCTAATGTGATTTTATGACTCTTTTCCAAATCCACCGGAAAATCTGAAAAAAATCCAAAATTGACAAAATGGCGGCGGTTTCTTTGAAAATCTTAAAAGTCAATTTTCTCGAAAAACCCATTTTATTTTTTTTTTGCTGACATTTTCCCTCAATTCTACCCATCTGAGGAAGATACTCTGTGAGTTTCGTCCGGGCTTTTTTATTCGTTTGGCAACGAGACCATTTTTTGATAAAACCGGATTTTAAATCTTTTCCTGCCAAAAAATGCAGGATATGGAGGAGTGTTTCGACAAGGAATAGTCCCAATAAAAATTTCCCATTAAATTAGTCGAACGTATCTTACATTTTAACCCATTTTCCATCGATAATGCTAGAGAAAACGCGTTTTAAAAATTCGTTTTTTGCAAAATAAGCTATGCCTGTGGGCATTCTGGAGTTTTCATTTGTTCTTCCACATTATGGAAAAGTCAAACTCTTATCGATTTGTGAATTCTTTGGGATTTATTTCGGTGATTTTGCGAAAAACAAATTTAAATCGCGTTTTCTCGTGCATTATCGATGGAAAATGGGTTATTATCTACGATATGTTCGACTAATTTCATGGAAAATTTTTATTGGGACTATTCCTTGTCCAATCACTCCTGCATATCCTGCATTTTTTGGCAGGAAAAGATTTAAAATTCGGTTTTATCAAAAAATTGTATCGTTGCCAAACGAATAAAAAAGCCCGGACGAAACTCACAGAGTATCTTTCTCAGATGGGTAGAATTAAGGAGAAAAATCAGCAAAAAAAATAGAATGGATTTTTCGAGAAAATTGACTTTTATGATTTTTAAACAAACCGGAGTCATTTTGTCAATTTTGAACTTTTTTCAGATTTTCCGGTGGATTTCGAAAAGAGACATAAAACCACATTGAAATAAAAAAAACAATCGAAATTTCTTAATTATTGACAAAAATATAGGAAATTCAAAAATAATTCCACGATTTTTTAAAAAAACCACCCCTGAGATTGCAATAATCATTACTCGGTGAAAAAAATTATAGTCACGAATCGACAAAATATATGTGACCTATTTTTCCCTGAAAAACAACATATTTCGTCCTCGGGAGATTCTGTGGCTTGAAGTGTAGAACCTGCCTGATTCGAAATGGAATCGGTCATCAGAAATTTCTTCTGATTTTTTCCATGGTTGAATATATTTTTCTTCGAGGCTGTCTTCCGCGACAAAAAATTTAGACTGTGTAGACTGTGTATCCTCGGGATACCATGGGAACAACTATGCATTTATCTCTACATCACGAGATTGTATGCTGGTGAAGAAATTCTCTTTTGCTGAAGGAAAAAAGCATCTGGCAAAGGGAAAAAGTAAAGTAGCATGCGTAGCGGCTCGAATCAGAACTCGACCATCGTGGACTGTGTATCCCCGGGATACACAGTCTACACAGTCTAAATTTTCTGTCGCGGAAGACAGCCTCGCGAAAACATATTCGACCATGGAAAAAATCAGAAGAAATTTTTGATGTGAAAGATTTGAATCTTACACGACTTATTATATCGCTTAATGGTGCGAATATTTTGTAAATAAATATTGAGAAATACACTCGCATTATATAACATTTTTATTTCAAATTGCGGATAAATTTTTTTTTCTTGCTGAGCCTTTAGATTAAATTTCTCCATTTGGAAAGAGACGTATTTCGTTTGGAAAAAGTTTAAGGAATCCAAAAAAAAATATTTAAAATTTTTTTAAAATGTCATAATCGTCCAAAAATTGATTTATATTTTTAAAATACTTTTTTTCCATGAAAAATGTAGAATCTTGCCTTCTAACTTTTTTTTTCGTTGTCCTTGCAACAAACTCGACAACATTGATTCTTAGCAATTTTTCGCTCCAACACACTATTTCCATGTAATAAAATCAGCGATAAAAAACAAGCAAAAATCGCATTTGCCTGTAATTTCACCCCCATAAATGCCACCGTAAATTGATACATATCAATATTTTTGTTTTGAAGAGAACTACATACAGCATACGTCGATTGCAGAAAAATTCAAGATATTGAGGTTTTTAAGTGGCCATGTTGATGTGGAATGCCCCATATATTGATATCAATAGGTCTTCAAGACGAAAGAGCTACGCCACTATACCTATGTAAGAGTTTTCACCCCCACGTAAGAGTTACACCCCGACCCCCTTTGTCACTTGGCCGTTATACCACGATATTTCAGAATAATTATTGATAATCTATTGCAAACTTTACTCCTCTAATAAATTTTTCAATAAAATTCCATCAATGAAGTCTTAATATTTACTGGTATATTCTTTTTCACGGTATATTGAATATTGGTGGCAAGCGGTACTATCTAAATTACATCAAGGTTATGTTCGAAACATTTTCATAATTCATAATGTGCATTGTGGGATTGTTTCCACATATTGTGTGAAAACATATGAGAGATTCCAAGTGAAACCAACCACTTCTGGCCCGACCGGTCTTCGATTTGGATCAAATTTTTTTACCTTCAAATATTTAATGACAACAACATTCGGGAATTTTTTTAGATTTTTGACTTGATTATTTCCTTAGTAACGAGTTTTTTTTAACGTCGTCGACCAATTTTTTAACTGCAAATATCTCCGAGGCGAAATATTCAAATTTAATCGCCTACACGTCAAAATATGCGTAAATAAGGTCATCTTTCAGAAAAAAATATAAAATTTTTTTTTCTTTCACGTATATTTCTTTTTTTACATCTAAATTAATACAATCGACTTTCTGAAAAAACGCCATCGTTTTTTTTTTTGAATTTTTTTATCCAAATTCCTTGTCCGATTGTCGAAATTTTAAACCCTAAGTAAGAGTGGCAAATTTATATCTACAGTTTTCCCACTAATTTCAAAGTTGATTGAAATTGGAAAACTACAAACTGCGATGAACATTTCATGAGTGCAAATAATAATTAAAGTAAAAATTATTTATTCTCAAGTTAAACAATTCAATTAATTTATATATTCAGGTTTAAATAGTCGTAAAATATTTAGTTTCGGCAGAAGATAAATAATTTCTTACGTGAACTCTTCAATCCTTCAATGGAGATGAATATATAGTTGTTTGCGATTTCGCGAAAAAATATGCGTTTGTCGTCCAGGATACCGCACCAAGATTCCACTGGAATAATAACGAAGCCATGGTATTTCCGGTCGTGATTAACTCGAGACGGAACGATGTGCTCAATCACCGCAGCTTGGTGATATTATCGGACTGCAACCATGATGGTGCAGTAGCTGTTCACGTATGATGTGAAATTATTACAGACTTTGTAAAGATACTATCGACGCCGACGAGAGTTTATTATTTTTCGGATGGTGAACCTCAGCAATTTAAAAATTATAAGAACCTCGTTAACTTATATCACCATGAAGAAGATTTCGGGATTGAAGCTGACTGTCATTTTTCCGCGACCGCTCATGAGAAAGGGCCCTGTGATGGTGTGGAAAGAACGGTAAAAAGATTAGCAGCCCGAGCAAGTCTGCAATTACTATCGGACCAACAAATAACTACCCCGCACGAGTTATTTAAAGGGGCTTCAAGATCAAACACATTGCCAAATATAGAGGTAAAATTTTTACCTCAAGCGGATTTTCAAGCAGCTGGCAAACTACTCAAATCACGTTTGAAAGCGGGGAAACGGATACCAGGAACGCAGAAAATACATCACATAATTCCAGAACCGAACAAAAGAGAACCTGAATAAATTAATTAATTAAATTGTTTAACTCGAAAATAAATGGTTTGACTTCAATTGTTATCTACACTCATGGAATATTCATTGTAGTTTGTAGTTTTCCAATTTCAATAAACTTTAAAATTCGTGGAAGAATAGTAAATATGAATTTGCCACTCTCACTCAGGGCTTAAAATTTCGACAATCGGACAAGGAATTTGGATAAAAAATGTCGAAAAAAACGATGGCGTTTTTTCAGAAAGTCGATTTTAGTAATTTAGATGTAAAAAAAAGTAATATACATAAAAAAAAATGTTTTTATTTTTTTCTGAAAGATGACCTTATTTACGCATATTTTGATGTGCGGACGGTTAAATTTGGATGTTTCGCCTCAGAGATATTTGCAGTTGAAAAATTGATTGACGACATTTTCAAAAATTCATTACTAAAAAAATAATGCCGGAAAAAATCTAAACAATTGTCGAATGTTGTCGTCATTATGTACTTTGAGGGAAAATATTTTCATCCGAATCGAACACCGGTCGGATCAGAAGTGTCCGGTTTCACGTGAAATCCCTCATATGCATATTAGGATGTTTCGTGAAAAAAAAACCATAGTCCAATTTTCGCTGCAGTCGTAGATTTTGAGGTATCCTGCTTCCTTAGAATCGTGTAGAAAGATGAGCCCGATCGCACGATTTATACGGGTTGCTCGATATGAGAAGGTTTTTACGTTCGAAAACATAAAAAAATCGATGCTACTCCTGAAAATCGTCCGATCGGGCGAATCTTTCTATACGACTCAATGAAAGAAAGATACTTTTAAAAAAGGAGGAACATTTTTTTTTCTGCAAGCCACCTTAAATGCGTATAAATTAGACTGTGTCGAAAAAACAATTGATTTTTTTTTAATTGCATGGTCTTCATAGCTAGTGGTTGGCCTGAAAAAAATTCTCCCGAAGAGCACATTCGCAAATGTTTTTTTTTTGGCGCGTCGCAAAGGGGGGTCACCTTTCCCGTTTGAATAACATAGGAAAAATACATTTTTCGCTTCTTTCAACGCGTAAAACAATAAAAACTATTGGAATCTGAGTCCGCCGTATACTATTCTCTAAAGAATTTAATTTTCTTCAAAAAGTATCGGAACCTCAAGTCGAAAAATTTGATATCTCTAAGACATACAAGCATTTCAAACTAATTTTTGACCAAAATTCGTCTTCAACCGAGTTTCACAGCCAAACTCTTCGCTCTACAATAAAAATGTACGAATACATTTTAGAGACAACTGAATTCTCTACAAGAAAGGTATCCAGTCAAAATAGCCTTCATTAAATAACTTACAATTTACAGCTTCAGAAAGAGCTAAACTTGTATCTTAAATTTAAATTTAAATTAAATTTTTTGACTTGAGGTTCCAATACTTTTTGAAGAAAATTTAATTTTTAAGAGAATGGTATACGGCGGACTCAGATTCCAATAGTTTTTATTGGCTCAAGCGTTGAATGAAGCAAAAGATGTATTTTTCCTATATTATTTAAATAGGAACGGGGACCCCCCTTGGCGACGGGGTAAAAAAAATCATTTGCGAGTGTGCTCTTCGGAAGAATTTTTTTATGGCAACTACTAGCTATGAGGACCATGCAATCCGAGAAAAAAAATAAATTGTTTTTTTGACACAGTCTACATACGACACACACTACACTACAGTAGTATACATACTAGGGTAGCTTGAAAAAAAAGTTTTTTCCTGGTTTCAATCAAAATATGTTCACTGCAAAGTATCGTGCATCCGGAGAATTCACCCCAAAGATAAACCCGATCGGACCATTTTTAGGGGTCGTGCAAGATTTTGCAAGTTTTTTCATTTGATTAACGTGGGAAGAAAGCACAGTTTCCATTCAAAAAATCGTAGCTCAGCCAATTTTATAGCTACGTCGATCCCGTAAGTTCCATTTGGAAGCTCTTTAAAAACGGCTTAAAATCACATGCAAACGTTTCGAATCCGATATTAATTTCCGTGGATAATTTTGTTGTTTCGTAAGAAATTATCGACAGAAATTGGAATCTGATTCAAAAGGTCTGCCTGCCATTTTAAGCGGTTTTTAAAGAGCTTTCAAATGGAACTTTCGGAATCAACGTAGCTATAAAATCGGCAGAGCTAGTCTCGTTAGTCTCGAACGTTTCGACGACTGTGTCGCGTGTAGATCGTTATCTTCGATATTATATGTATAATATGTACGGAAATAAAAAAAAAAGTAAAAAAATCGGATTTATTTTTCGTGAAAACCTTTCGAATAAACCCGTTCACCCCGTCCATGCAGGGATCGACTATCGAGCCAAAATTGAGCCATCGATAGTGGCCGAACCTTCAGCATTGGCATAGTACTGGCTACCATAGTGGGCCATAGATGGCAGCTGAACCGTCAATTATGGCATAGTACCAGCAACCATCGCCGCGCCAGCAATGGTTAGCTGGCGACCAGTGCTGGCCATTATCAGATAACATTATTGACCCAGTAAAGGTGCCTAATAATTGGCCAGCATTGATGGCCAACACTGGGCCCAGGATATCATCCCGGCAGCTAACCATTGCTGGCCCCACAATTGTTGCCAGTTCTGGACCAGCATTGGAGATTCGACCACGGTTAATGGCCCAGTACTAGCCCGGTGGTCGATTCCTACATGGGAGGTGGGTAGGAAGATTCCGTAGGTCTTAGTTTCAAACCCCGGAACGGTGATTCTACGAAGAACGAATTGAATTCTCGGGTGACTTTTTTCTTATGACAATCAATTATATTAATTTCACTTTGTGTAAAAATGTATATCCAATAATTAATTAATTTTTTATAATGAATTGATTTCCCTACTTATTATTCGTTCGTCAGCGTCTAATATTTGTGTGGCAGGTTGGCGGAGGCTAGTGGGGGCTGTAGGCAGGCTGGCAGAGGCTAGCAGCGGCTGTAGCCCAGGTGGGAATCCTCTAGGATGAACATGAAGGCAGGCCTCAACCAGCCCTACGTCGTCCAGGCTGAACAGGTTAAGGCTGAGGATAGGCTTCGGCTGGGGTTGACGGATCACGCTGGTTCAATCGAGTCAGGATGTAGCCTTGAGAGAGCCTTTTTTTTTGCAGCCTGGTGGAACTCTGATTCTCTCATTCTCTCGTTTTTTTACCTGTTGAGATTAAATGTATACTACATATGGGGTATATTCCTGGGAAATTCAGCAACTTCGAACAGTTGGGTCAAAATGTTTGCCCCCCAATTTTTGACATTAATATGTGGCGAAAATAAAGAGCCACGTATTTCGGCGTTTTTCATTTTGAGCCCCCGCTTTTGAGATACAGTCAAACGAAGTTTTTGAAGTATTGACCGCATTCGGTCATTCAAATCGATATATTTCAGCAACGGTTAGTGATAACTCGACAAACCACGGGTCTTTTTTTCGTTTTTGAACGCTCTATACAATGAAAACATTTACGATTATATTGCGCAAATTCAACAATTAGTTATAAACAATTCAAAATTGAAAATGAAATAAAACAAAAAATATACCCTTCATTTTTAAAATGTATTTTTTTTTTAATTCATTGAACAAAAACAAAAATTTAGCCATCTTGAACTTTTCGGGCCGCCGCTTCGTTCGGAAGTTATAGCTTTTTTTATCATAAAAAGCCGGTAAATGTTTTCCCGGTTGTTAAGAAAAAAAGCTATAACTTTCGAACGAAGCGTCGGCCCAAAAAGTTCAAGGTGGCTTAATTTTCGTCTTTGTTCAAGGATATGAAAAAAAAATTCATTAAAAATATTAAGGGTACGTTTTTTGTTTTATTTCATTTTCAATTTTGAATTGCTTATAACTAATTGTTGAATTTGTGCACCATAATCGAGCGAATTTGAAAAAAAAAAGATTTCAATAATTAAGGGTACTTTTTCTTCATGCAATTTTTTACTAATAAAATACGTATATTTACCAGTTTTTTATGACAAAAAAATCTAGAACTCCCGAACGAAGCGTCGGCGCAAAAAGTTCAAGGTGGCTTAATTTTCGTCTTTGTTCAAGGATTTGAAAAAAAAATTCATTAAAAAAATTAAGGGTACGTTTTTTGTTTTATTTCATTTTCAATTTTGAATTGCTTATAACTAATTGTTGAATTTGTGCACCATAATCGTAAATGTTTTCATTGTATAGAGCGTTCAAAAACGAAAAAAAGACCCGTGGTTTGTCGAGTTATCACTAACCGTTGCTGAAATATATCGATTTGAATGACCGAATGCGGTCAATACTTCAAAAACTTAATTTGACTGTATCTCAAAAGCGGGGGCTTAAAATGAAAACCGCCGAAAAACGTGGCTCTTCATTTTCGCCACATATTAATGAAAAAAATTGGGGGCAAAATGTTTGTCCCAACTGTCCGAAGTTGCCGAAATTCCCAGGAATATCCCATATATAGGTACTGCTCGGGTCGTCGCTCTACAGCGACGCTGAACGCGCATGAGCAGCTGGATCGACAAGCACGTTGGACGGAGGACGCGGTGTACGGGAAAAGCACTTGTAGGAGTAAGCGAGGTCAGATACGGAATGCCATGGCTAAACATATCTTACGCATCGTTTCTTTTCAAATCCCGTGACGTCCCGTGACGATCATAATTTGATTCCCCTCAATGTAATTTCCGAGAAACTAATAATTTTGAATAGTAACAGTGACAGTGACGATGTAGCAAGCCGAAATACTCATTGCCGTGGTAATGAAAGTGTAAGTGATGATGCTTTGACAACTGGAGAGGTTACCGATGATTCTGTTGCCGAAAGAATGTCCCAGGATAATAGAAATACAGATGACGGTTCTGATATCTTAATAGAAGTCGAAAGCCCAAGGCAAAGAGATCAGTCTGACGTATATTTTTCATGTTTCGTTTCATATGTTTTTCCCAAGCAATATATCAAAATATCATGTGCGACTGATTATGATAGAATAAAATGATTATATTGTAAGAATTCGAGAGTTTCAGTCCACTAGCAAAAAAGTAGACTAGCAGGAAAACTCACTACCAATATAATTCTAGGCTTGATAATCACGCTTGATCCAGGCTTGATAATGCGGCTGGTACCAGGCACGATAATCAGGCCAAGCTTCCACGTCAGGCCTTCTTCCGTGTTATCATTTCAAGGTTCATGCAGGGTTGCGGAAGGCTTGATCCCCAGCCGGAATCCAGACTTGTTCAGCCTTGACGGAAGCCTCAAGACGGCCTGCCTCCATTGTGCATCCCCACCTGGGAGGCAGACTGGTGCCCAGGTGGGAATCCTTCAGGCTGAACATGGAGACAGGCCTGAATCAGTCCTGCGTCGTCCAGGCTGAACAGGTCAAGGCTGAGGATAGGCTTCGAGAGGGTTGACGAATCAGGCTCGTTCAACCGAGTCTGGATGTGGCCTTGAGAAAGCCTTATCATCTGCAGCCTGGTGAAACTCTCCTTCTCTCGTTCTTTCATTTATTCACCTACTAAGATTGAATGTATACTACACTAACCGAAATAATAATAATAATTTTGATTATGATTATACTTATAATCAAAATTATATGCAGTATAATATATTTTCATTGCATATCACATCGTAGAAGGAAGGAACCATTGGAATCGCGAATAGTAAAAAGTCTTCCGCGAATGGTGCTGGGAGCGAACGTTCGTTTCTTCGCATTGTTAGTGCAGGCTCGGGTCGCCGTCCTGCAGCGGCGCTGACCGCGCATGAGCAGCTGGATCGACAAGCACGGTGGACAGTGGACGCCGTGTACGGGAAGAGCACCCGAATGAGTAAGCGAGGTTAGATACGGAACGCCATGGCTAAACATAACCTACGCATAGTTTCTATTTAATTCCCGTGACGTCCCGTGACGATTATAATTCGATTCCCGTGGATGTAATTTCCGAAATACTGATAATTTTGAACAGTAACAGTGACAGTGACGATGTAGCAAGCCGAAATACTCATTGCCGTGCTAATGAAAATGTGGGTGATGATGCGTCGTTAACTAGAGAGGTTAGCCATGATTCTGTTGCCGAAAGAATGTCCCAGGATGATGGAAATTGAGATGACGAAAACATCAGTCTCATGCTGTCACGTTTATTTTTCATGTTTCGTTTCATATGTTTTTTCCAAGCAATATCTCAAAATATCATGTGTGACTGATTGTGATAAAATAAAATGATTAAATTGTAACAATTCGTGAGTTTCATTCCACTAGCAAATGAGTAGACTAGCAAGAAAAGTCACTACCACTATATTTCAAGGCTTGGTAATCACGCTTGATCCAGGCTCGATAATAAGGCTTGATCCAGGCTTGATAATCAGGTTGGTTCCAGGCACGATAATCAGGCTGGGGCCAGGATGCCACGTCAGGCCTTCCTCCGTGTTATCATTTCGAGGTTCATGCAGGGTTGCGGAAAGCTTGAGATCCCCAGCCGGAATCCAGACTTGTTCAGCCTTGACCGAAGCCTCAAGACGGCCAGCCTCCATTGTGCATCTCCACCTGGGTGGATGCTAACGGCGGCTGTAGGGCAGGCTGGCCGAGGCTAGCGGTGAATTGTAGGCAGGAGGCTACAATTCAGGCAGGAGGCAATTGTAGGCAGGAGGCGGAGGCTAGCGGCGGCTATAAGCAGGCTGGCGGAGGTTTCCGGCGCCTGGGCGGCAGGCTGGCCGAGGCTAGCGGCGGCTGTAGGAAGGCTGACCGAGGCTCGAGAGGCTGTGAGACGGGTCAGTTTCACTGATAGCTGAAGATAGCCTCCCTCCGTCACTATCGTACACTCCACAGTCTAAGCGTCGAAATCCGAGATTAACTAGGCCGAGGGTGGGGTGAAAATTTCGACTCGGGTCGCATATGGTGAACGATCTAGGCTTAAAACCCACGGCAGGCGATTATTCAGCTTCCGAGTATCTTTAGTATGCTCGGCGTGGTTTTTATTAAGATATTTGAGGATGCGAAACAATACAAGGAATGACAATTCTTTCAATTATTATTGAATAAAAGAGATCCTAAGTCGGCCGATGAAAAAAAAAAATTCCGTTAGAAATCGGTTATCACTGGTAATATGATTAAAGATTTCTATTGTTGTGTTGTGATGGTGCACCGCGTGATTGATTTACAACCGGTGAATAGGCGCGTCAATTATTATTTTATTTGTCCATGTGGGAATTTCGCCGTAAATAATTGAAACGCACGAGTGTATAAGTTTGATTTATTTACCAACGTTTGTTTGCAAACATAGGGTATTTAACATTGTTTCATTACAATTTCAACACAAAGATATGTTCGTCCGAATCGCGCTTCGGATTAGCCACACCTCTAGACACTTACTCGAGTGTAATTGCGCGGTTCGAGAGTCTTCTGCAGGAGGCAGATGGCTCCTTCTCGATTCTAGTTGAAGACTGACTCTCGGTTTCTAGCGAGGTCCCCTATTATGACTTCCAGCCGAGCGTTCAATGATCTCTGTCGACAGAATGCTAACGACCCGTCAGGATTCGGCAGTTTGATGACTTTTTAATCAGCTGCTGACACGCGGTCAGCAGTACTTACTTATTGCACAAGTACGATGAACTTCCGAGTCCATTGCCCTCGCTTTCGATATTCTCCGGGAATGCCGAGAGTTGCATGAATGTCATCGCAATTTTGGGAGTACAACAGTGATTGAATTTAAATACGACGATGAACAAACGTATCAGCTTTTTTGACATTTAATTTTTATTCCAAATTATTATCCGAATCCCCCAGTCGCGGAATTTGCTACCGCCCTGGCCTCCGTTACTGCCAAAGCAGCAGCAGTTACTGCCTTTGATTTTGCAGATGCCTGATGATTCGGTTGCCATCAGCTATGAACAGCTATATATATGCGATTCCTTAGTATGACGTCAATCTGGCAGGGCTGCATTTTTCTGCAGTATATACCCCGACCTAACCTCCCTCACCTCTCCTGACTTGCCGGTTATGTTGTTGGCGCGCGAGTTTCTGAATTTATGACATGGTTATGTTTATCTTGCTTATGCCCCAAATAAAAAATAATTATATTATACTGTGTCAAAAAAATAATTTATTTTGGCCAGTGTTTTTTTTGGCCCGTCGCAACGGGGGCTCCCCTTTCCCCTTTATATAACATAGGAAAAATACATTTCTTGCTTCTTTTAATACCTGGGCTCATAAAAACTACTGAAAGTGAGTCCGCCGCATATCATTCTCTAGGGAATTGAATTTCCTTCAAAAAGAACCGGAGCCTCAAGTAAAAAAATTCAGTATCTCCAAAACATACAGGCATTTGAAACCGATGTTTGACGAAAATTTGTCTTCAAACGAGTTTCACAGCCAAACTCTTTGTTCTACACGAAAAATGTAAAGATACATTTTTGAGACAATTAAATTCTCTACAAGAGATGGATATAGTGAAAATAGCCTTAACCCAATAATTCACAATTCACAGCTCGTGGAAGTTCATTATATGAGGAAAAAAAAATATTTTCCACCCATTCATACATTATTATTGGTTCTAAGCACTAAAAAAAACTAGATCAGTCATGGAATGTCACGCAAAAACTTCGCAACGAGGAAATGTCACGCATGGATGATGTGACTCCAATATTGTTCCGCAACGACTTACACGTTGTTTTTTCATGGGAAATAATATTTAACATGAAAGTTCTAGAATTGCTACAGTATCTTTTGTATCGAAAATTGAAAATATATTTTTATTTATGAAAGGCACTATCCATGCAAAGTAATGATATTCACGACAATTCTATGTCTTAAAATAATTTTTTTTCTTCATAAAATGAACTTCCACGAGCTGTGAATTGTGAATTATTGGATTAAGGCTATTTTCACTATTCACATTTCTTGTAGAGAATTCAATTGTCTCTAAAATGTATCTTTTGCATTTTTCGTGTAGAACGAAAAGTTTGGCTGTGAAAATCGTTTGAAGACAAATTTTCGTCAAACCGGTTTAAAATGCCTGTATGTCTTAGAGATATTGAATTTTTTAAACTTGCGGCTTCGGTACTTTTTTGAAGGAATTTTGAAGGAATTTTGAAGGAAATTCAATTCCCTAGAGAATGATATGCAGCGGACTCGGTTCCAGTAGTTTTTATGGGCCCAAAAAGAAGGTATTTAAAGAAGCGAGAAATGTATTGTTCCTATGTTATTTAAAGGGGAAAGGGGACGACCCCCCTTTGTGACGGGCCAAAAAAAAACATTTTTGAGTTTGCTCTTCGCGAGAATTTTTTACATGAAATTTATACAGTAGCTTCAGAATAATCATGGGAATATTCCAAAAAATTGGGACCAGGAAAAAAAAATTCTTTTCCAGATATGAAGTTTTTTGTGTTTTTTTGCCGCAAATCATAAGAAAACATTTTTGAGACTGAGGTCTCATAATTTTATCTGAAAGAACAGGAAAATTCCGTTCCAAAACACTCGTGACAACATCAATTTAATTCAGAAATAAAGACTCACCACGCCTCGAAACCTTCGAAAAAAGTAAAAATACCAATTACAGAAGTATAGTGAGAAATAAACCTAGAGGCCTAAGATTTGGAGTCAACCACTATTCCTCGTCATACTTCAACTCCTTTCAATTTCGAGAGAATAAAAAAACATCGGCTGAAAAGGGGGTTCGGTTCGTGTGGTCCCCATATATATATATATCCGAGAGCTCCCGCAAGGCCTACTGGGTACACGCTCACGTGCGATGTTGCCAAGAGTCCCGAACAACTCCACGGCAGTTGGTCTTCTGTCATTTTGTAAAGTTTTTATCGAGATTAACTTTAAAATTCTCTTCAAATAATTCGGTGAACCTATTTTTTTATGATCGCGTCGGAATCTTCAGAATCTTATTTATAAGTGGCAACTTAACTATGAATGCCATCAAATCGATAAGAAGAAGAAATCAGTAATTAAATATTGACGAACCGGGTTGTTCATGAAACAACGGGTTAATTTTTCCATTTTCAACCTAAGATTACTAATTAGAACCTTCGGTGAAGTATCAAATACTTTCACTATATGAAAGCTTACCACATAAACTCACATAGATTTTAAAATTAACATTTTATCTAACGACGACTGTAGTGAGACTCCTACCTTAATAAATTGAATTGTTCAACTCGCAAATAAACGGTTTTGCCTGCAATTGTTATCTACACTTATGGAATATTCAATGCGGTTTGTAGTTTTCGAATTTTAATAAACTTTTAAATTCGTGGGAAAATAGTAAATACGAATTCGGCACTCTCACTCGGGGCTTGAAATTTCCATGACCGGACAAGGAATTTGGATAGAAAATTTCAAAAAAAGTGGCATTTTTTCAGAAAGTGGATTTTAGTAATTGAAACGTAAAGAAAGTAATATACATTAGACTGTGTCATTTCAGAACGATATTTTTTTATCGTTCTTCTCAACTCAAAAGTCGTTAGTTTATGTCTAGACAGAAAGCCTTGTGCAAGGAGGGCGCTGTTAAAAAATATTTAGAGGTCCATCACCGGCTTTCAATTTTTCCCATTTGATTAACATTGGAAAATTTTTTTTTTCCATTATTATGCGTGCATCCAAGCCTGTATTAATCGTACGGTATTTTCTCAATAAGGCTTTTGAAGGAAATTCAATTCTCTACAAAAAAGGTCACGTGACCCACATCTGTAAAGTCAAATGCATCTGAGTAATTAAGGTGCAAACCGCATTTTATACGAAAATATCGGTTTGACTTGCCTAATTAACTAATTTTTCGATTATATCGGAAAAACTCGAACAAAAATTTTGTAGAAAATTGATGCACAACAAAAAAATCCTTCTGCCTAATTTGTAGATTCAACTGTTTCCGACTCCTACATATCTAATACAAATTTATACGCTAATATAAGTTAAATTTGAAACCAAATGGAAAATAGTGTTTGAAATTCACTAAGACCGTTTTCAACACTGACACAATTGGCTTCACAGATTTCTTGGTGGCTAATTCAGTTTTGTGAAAAATGTTCTGTAAACATTTTCTGACAAATCCGTTAGCTTGATCATGGCAGTCAGTAACTTTTTATGAATTAGCGTCGCTAAAAATAGATTTTTTTCGCAGGTTGTCATGAGTGACAAATTTTGATTGCTGGATTAATTCTTTGAGGTCATAAAATCTGTGGAGTAATTTATGTTACAGGTAAACTTATTTTTTTTTCAAATCTCTTTATTACGATTGCGAAAGTCATTTCACCCGAGGAGTGATTTTTTCGTAACATTTGTCTCATAACGTTTGTAATGATTTTTAACCTGTTGCAGCAGATATTGATACTGTTCTTCGTTATACGTCAAACGCCGATCGAATTTAGTAAATAGAGCTACTGCTCGTTCGCTTGTATGATACAATGTACAAATCTACTAATTTCGATCGGCGTTTGACGTATAACGAAGAACAGTATCAATATCTGCTGCCACAGGTTAAAAATCATTACAAACGTTATGAGACAAACGTTACGAAAAAATCACTCCTCGGGTGAAATGACTTTCGCAATCGTAATGAAGAGATTTAAAAAAAAAATAAGTTTACCTGTAACATAAATTACTCCACAGATTTTATGACCCCAAAGAATTAATCCAACAATCAAAATTTGTCACTCATGACAACCTGCGAAAAAAATCTATTTTTAGCTACGCTAATTCATAAAAAGTTACTGACTGCCATGATCAAGCTAACGGATTTATCAGAAAATGTTTACAGAACATTTTTCACAAAACTGAATTAGCCACCAAGAAATCTGTGAAGCCAATTGTGTCAGTGTTGAAAACGGTCTTAGTGAATTTCAAACACTATTTTCCATTTGGTTTCAAATTTAACTTATAGTAGCGTATAAATTTGTATTAAATATGTAGGAGTCGGAAACAGTTGAATCTACAAATTAGGCAGAAGGATTTTTTTGTTATGCATCAATTTTCTACAAAATTTTTGTTCGAGTTTTTCCGATATAATCGAAAAATTAGTTAATTAGGCAAGTCAAACCAATATTTTCGTATAAAATGCGGTTTGCACCTTAATTACTCAGATGCATTTGACTTTACAGATGTGGGTCACAAGACCTTTTTTGTAGAGAATTGAATTTCCTTCAAAAGCCTTATTGAGAAAATACCGTACGATTAATACAGGCTTGGATGCACGCATAATAATGGAAAAAAAAAATTTTCCAATGTTAATCAAATGGGAAAAATTCAAAGCCGGTGATGGACCTCTAAATATTTTTTAACAGCGCCCTCCTTGCACAAGGCTTTCTGTCTAGACATAAACTAACGACTTTTGAGTTGAGAAGAACGATAAAAAAATATCGTTCTGAAATGACACAGTCTAATATACATATTGTAACGAACGGGTATCTTCCTATTCCGATTACTTGTTACTGAGGTTACATTTTTAGCGGAAAACCGCGATAGCCGCTTGTGAAAACAGCGACAGTGGGAGGGCCCCGAGTCTAAAGCTTGTTGGATGCAATGAATAAAAATTTCCAGACAAAGTAATCAAACAAATCCGAATATATTTGTATTTGAAGGAAGACGTGACTTAAATTAGTATTCTCAAAAATAATTCACATTGATGAAAGTTAAGGGGGCACATCTGTGTAGATTGCCGGAAAAGTAGGTGAATTTTGGAAATTATTATCTCGAAAACTATTCGTCCGATTCAATTCACGTTGGTTTTATTTAAAAGTATAGACATTGAGGTGTGTTGACGATTTTTTATATAAATATATAGCGAGTTCCCAAACTTCAAACGCGTTTATCTCGAAACACGCTTTTCAAAGTCGGTTCCCACTTTTTTTTAGATAACGGATTGACCGATTCGTTTAAAATTTGGACACAATATGCACGGATAGGTAATGAAGTTCGGCACGTATGATTTTTTTTAAACTAAATTTTTTTTTTATTAACCAAAAAAGGTCGTAAATTGAGGTTAAAAAGTGAATTCCAATTTCAATCAAGCGCCATTTTGTGAAAGAAAAAAAAATCCTGGGTGCCGAACAGCTCAAGGGGTTACACTTTAAGAATCTTCTTGAAATTTTTGTTTCAGACCAACCGACTGCGAGAAAAAGTGGGAACCGCAAACCGTGCCGACGACAAAGTTGTTTTACGCCGGCCAGAATAACAGCGCTCCCATTCACTATATATTTATATAAAAAATCGTCAAAATACCTCATATATATCCTTTCAAATAAAACCAACTCGAATTCAATCGGACGAATAGTTTTTGAGATAATAATTCCCAAAATTCACCTACTTTTCCGGCAATCTACACAGATGTACCCCCTTAACAATTAAAATTGTTAAAAAATAACAATTAATTATCAACCATTAATATTTACCATTCAAGAAAAAATTGACTTGAATCAGTATTATCGAAAAGAATCCACATTATTAAAAATTAACAATTATTACCGAAATTTGGCAGCGGCCGCGTCACCGAATCACACCTATTTTATAGGCGAACAACTTTTCGACCCCACGGTCTGATTTAAGTAATTCGCGCTTATACAAATTAGCAAGAATACTCATAAAGCGTCAAACGACGAGTATATCGTGGTCAAATGCAACGAGCATTTTAGGAGAATAATAATATCGAAATAATTCGCGCTAATACAAATTAGCGAGAATTACGAAAATTCGGTGAACGACGCGAGTCGTGATCATACACGAGTTATATGCAAACAAAAATGTTAGGAAAATGATAATATCGAAATAATTCGCGCTAATACAAATTAGCGAGAATTATGAAAATTCGGTGAACGACGCGAGTCGTGAGAATACACAAATTATATGCAAACAAATCCTTTAGTACGAGCAATCGCACGACATAGTGTGCATACGTGCGCATCACCGCAAAGTCAATAGAATCGACGGACGGCGCGTGGATTGCGCTCGCAGGCGCGAACATGAAAAATAGTAGATCGTTGAAACACGAACTGACGCGCAGCAAGAACGATCGACGAACGATGCGCGGCGCGTGGTTATTTTTGGATCAAAAGTGAAGTCTTTTCGTGTTTTGTGTTTAATCTCCTTAAGATGATCTACGTGGCACGAGTTAACAAAACGAACGGACGGAAATCATCACGGATGAGTTCTTTGAACGGGTTAATCGGTCTATAACGTAGAAACACGAGGTATGCATGCGTAACGCGCACCGCATCATAAGAAGTTATTTTTATTCCAGGTCCGAACGAAATAATTTTACCGGATTCGACACTTTTCTTTACCGGCCGGCCGACACTCGACGACCACGAGTATCGGATTCGACGAGTCTTTATTAATCGCGCACTTGGTCGTAACGAAGTCGCGTGCACGCGTGTTCTCCTTCCTCCGTTACTCCCACGTTTTATCCCTCGTGCTCAGGACCATCCTTGGTTGTATGTTTCGTATTCCGAGGAATCAATAATTATGTTGACCGATGTATTTCTCCGTTATTATATTTTTTAATACGACTGGATGATGAACAGGTAATGGCGAACTTGTGCCAATAGAGAAGTAGGGCTATAGACGATAAGCCATGCGGCCATTATCGGGACATCGTAGCGCAGGCGTCTTCTATCGATGAGACCCCGTGGAGAAGTGTAGATCATCGACGAACGCACGTCCCCTCCCACCTACAGCACCTTCCTCGTCGCATGAATATCGACTTTTCGTGGGGACTCCACTGGCTGACACAATATCGCGCGATCTTCACCGTCCTATGTAGGAATCGACCACCGGGCTAGTACTGGGCCATTAACAGTGGCCGAATCTCCAATGCTGGTCCAGAACTGGCAACAACCGTGGGGCCAGCAATGGCTAGCTGTCGGGATGATATCCTGGGCCCAGTATTGGCCATCGATGCTGGCCAATTATTAGGCACCTTTACTGGGTCAATAATGGTGTCCGACAATGGAAAGCACTGGTCGCCAGTTAACCATTGCTGACCCGGCGATGGTTGCTGGTACTATGCTATAATTGACGGGTCAGCTGCCATCGATGGCGAACTTAAGGTAGCCAGTACTATGCCAATGCTGAAGGTTCGGGCACTATTGATGGCTCAATTTTCGCTCGATAGTTGACCCCTACATAAATGGCGTGGACAGGTTGATCCGAAAGGTTTACACAAAAAATGAATACAATTTTTTTACATTATTTTTATTCCCGTATATATAATACACATAATATCGAAAATAACGATCTACACGCGACACAGTCGTCACAACGTTCGAGACTGACGCGAATTTTCAATGAAATTTTTGAAAAATATCGTTCAACACGTATTTTTCCATCGAATTAAAAAAAGATATTTTTCAACACACTGTTTTCCACTTAATTTTTGAAAAATATTGTTCAACACTTCTTCATTTTTTTATTTTTTTTTATTATTTTTTTTTTCACTTATCACTAATAAACGTTTGACAAACGAATTTGTCAAATGATTTTTTTTAAAAGTTTTTATGAAGCTATATATTTATACGCGACCACTCTACACGACGGAAGACGATGAGAGACTGACGGTCGTGCCGCGTATCTTGTGCGCCGTGAACATCGTAAAAGCTTTAACAAAGAACAAATTTTTGTTTGTTTACATGCTGGCTTCGCGAACGCCGAAAAAGTCTTTGAGGCAGGGGGAGGGCGGTGGTCGTAGCTACGCCGAACATTGTAGCTGCAACGCGTTACCACGCGAGCCGCCATGAGACTGTGAGAGAGAACGAATTGGAGAGAGAGAACGGGCGCTTACGCGTAAGACGATGTGCGATATGTTTTTCTCGTTCTTTTTCGCACCTTAGCGAGCGCAAATAGCGATGTTTTTCTTGGCGTTATGGCGGAGACCGAACAAGCGAAACGTCGTTTTTTATTTTTATTTTGTTGCTCGATTCGAGTCCCAGATAGCCGATTAACGGGTTGCGTCCGCAATTTGGTATTGTCGTCGAATTACCATTTTTCGGAAAAAACGGTGAACCTTTAATTTTTTTAATTATTAGAATGATTTTTTTAGTTCATTTTTTTGGTCATTTTTTAATAATCTTTTTAAATTACTTCTCAAGACATTTTTCCGATTATTATGTTCGAATTATTTTCGACACGGTTTACTATGATCTTCTAATATTATCTTTTAACACGTTTTTCTATAAGTATTGTACTCTTTTTTGTAAACACTGTTTTTTCTGTTATTTTTTTAAATTACTGCTGAATATTTCGTTTTCCAAAAATTTTTCGAAAAATATTGTTCATTATTTAATATTAAAATTATTTTATTTGAATCAATTTAATGACAAATTAAGGATAAATAGTTACGGGCTATACATACGCGGTGCATCATCGGTCGCTATACTTGCCACTTGCACGATTAAGAAAATTCTTAACGATATCGTCGCGTCGACATATATGTATTGGGACAGTAACAGCAACCGTACATCCTTGAAGAGATACGGATTTCAGGACTTACCCAGTATTGGCTCTGTACTGGTTACCTATACTTGACCGATTATCGGGAGCCATGTACTGGTCAATTCTCGGCCATGTTGTAAGTCTCGGTACAGGCTACATGGAAATGGCCCAGTATTGCACCAGTATTGGCGCAGTAACGACAACCGTACGTCCTCGGGTAGGTACGGCTTTTGAGACTCAACCAGTAACGGCTCAGCAGTGATTACGTATAATCGGCCGAGTGTCGTCACCCAAGCACTAGCCAAGGCTCGGCCGGCTATTGAGTCTTGGCGTTTCCTACATGGGGTCGCCTGTCCGCTTGCGCTCGCTATCGGCATTTTCGTACACTATATATTGCGCGCGTATATTTAAAAAACATAGCCCGTAAAATCGGTGGCTGCAATATGAAAAACATTTTCCCAATGCTCTTTCCGGAAAGATCGGTTTGAAACGCATATTTTGACGGGCGGGCGATTAAATTCGGACATTTCACCTCGGAGATATTTGCACTTGAAAAATTGGTTCATGACATTTAAAGCAATCCATTACTAAGGAAATAATGCCGACAAAAATCTAAAAAGATTGTCGAATGTTGTTGTCATTAAATACTTTAAGGAAAAAACATTTCATCCAAATCGAAGACCGGTCGGGTCAGAAGTGGCCGGTTTCACGTCGAAACCCTCATATACATAAGGGTGTTAAGAAAAAGCTTTTTTTTAAACTTTGAACAATAAAATTTTTTAAATATAAATCGAAACGTGAATTCGGAACAAAATTTAGCTCGTCATATTGATATTTGGAGCCTCTCATCGCCTTTGAAGATTTTCCATTTAGAAAACAGGAAAATCTAGCTTTTTTCTTTAAATTACTCTCATTCAGTAGTATTCAGCTTATTTTCATCAACACGAGGCTTTTTCGGTGAGGAATTGACACTTTTTGGAAAGTTCCTACTTCAAACAATTTTTTTATGGTTTAAAATTAATGTTTCAATTTAATGGTTAAAATTGATTCTTTCCAAAAAATCACGTTATTAAGTGAAAAATCACGTTTCCTGGCTGAAGAATGAACTTTAAAAAAAAAGTACCGAGGTACGTTTGTGTAGAAAATTTAATTTCCAACGGAAAAACTACTCGGCAATTGTTTTACAAACCGATCATTTTACGAGTATATTTCACGAAAATAGGCAATTCCCGCGAAAATGAAATTCCATTTTTTTATTTTTTTAAAATCCATGTATTAAAAACAAATCAGCTGACGGATGCTAGAGCTTAGATATCATTTTGCCGCACCTCTGCCTTTCCCATACAATCCGCAAACGAAACGTTGGAACTGAGAATTAACCAGGCGAAGAAGGGCTAGGAATTTCGCCTCGGACTACGGTATCCTTTTGTTAAGAAGTATGAGTAGCTCAACAAATAAACCTATTGTTTCAAACTGTAGAATATTTCCCTCGACTGGAACATGAATAAGATTTGATAAGTTTTTTAGGATTATGATCCCTTTATAGTCAAGTATTACCACTATCCCCAGCACTGTTACGTTTGACCCCAGAACGGGGTTAGAAGTAACACTCAGCCTAATTGTAAAACAAGGAAAAGTTCATCAACTTCCTATTTCCCAGGGACGGCGGGCGACACAAATCTGAAAAAAGTAGAATAACGAATAAACGGGGTACTGGGAAGACATTGTACATGACTGTGGTTTGGAGGTAAAACCGCCTAAGTTAACAAAACGACTTTTCGAGATCCAACGATTGTTTATTGCAATAGCTTTATCACAGCAGACGAATCAATTAAAAAAAATGATAATTCTCAGGTGGCACTTAGTTTTTGGTGCCATTCAAGACGATATTCAGTGAAATTTAAATAGTCTGTAACTGATGGATAAAAAAACGCCGATGGTCTTATTTTCACTTATGTAGGGGAGACTGGGGTTAGTTGTAACACTTTTCGCCAAAATATAAATTTCTTCTGATTAACTGAATATATTCACAATCTCTCTGCGGCATATTGTTAATTGGTTATTCGACTATCATCATGAATTTTTTCAATTTTTAATCACTCGAAAATAGAAAGTTATTCAACTTTGTTTTTTCTCGTGCGTAGTGTTACGTTTTACCCCGCCGCGGGCTAAGAAGTAACAGCGCTGGGGCAGGTTGTAACACTTTAATAGAGAGGGAAAAATATTACGTCGATATATATAACGACTTACTCGTATATTTACTTGCAACACAACAAGAATTCAAACATTTTTTTATAAAATTTAATCGTTCATTTTGCTAGAAAAAAAGTTTTTTTCCTTATAATGCATATTGTAATCGCCATATATAAATCTTGCTCAAAGATATAAATTTCTATCGATGTCGACATTCATATTAATATCACGGTATTCGTATCATCAGTCTTACCGATATTTGGCAACAATCTTTATGTCTAATTTTCTAAAGGTTCTTTTTTCCTTGTAACAACTTTTTTATCGTATGTTATCTTATTTTGAACGACTAAAAAAATGATAATTCTGTGACAACATATTATTTAAAATGCTTCTCCTCGACAAGTTTTGCAGCTTCTTTATAGAAGTTCGAGGGCTTTTCCGGACGGTTTGTGTTTTTATGTAGTTCATCATCTTGAAGGAACAAAATAAATATCATTAGCAATAATCCTAAACATCTAGCTACATCTAACGTTCCTTGTGAACTTCGGCAACGGACGACCTTCTATATCATTTCAGTTAGTTGTAACACTGTTATAACTTGCCCCGAACAAGTGTTACTTCTAGCCCCAATTTTTTTTTGTTGAACTCATGAAAAAAAATAAACAATTGCGCGGATACATCGCAAAACCTATGCGGATACGGTTGACCTGTCACCTGTCGCAGACAGATGACAATCAAAAGTGAGAAATAATTCGGAGAAAAAACCGAGAAATATTAAGTGTAATCAAAAAGTAGTACATTACAAATCTGTACTTACGTCGCTCATTTACCGGAACGTTATCGTAACCGACGATGGTGCCGACGTAGGCACGACGGACGAGGAGACAAGATGCCCAGAGCTCTGACGATCATTCTGGCGTCACCCCCACCCAACTCCCATTTTTCGTTCAAGAGATATAGGCACTGTTACAACTTACCCCTGTTACTTTTAGCCCCAGTCTCCCCTATTACCTATATACTTATATAATTGACTCTTATGTTGGACTCATCCGGATTTGTATCTAGACATGGACTTATTTGGTTTCGGACGAAATATAGGGGCTCATTGGGGCACGTGTTATGGAATTGTTTGAAAATAGGAAACAGTTAAGCCGATAGTTTACGTATAAAAGACAGCTATAGTTCTGCCTACCCTACCTCTTCCCATCGTTTTGATTCAGCGATTAACATTACTAAGATTAAACACAATACTTCATATGTATAACTCCAATTCTATTTCGAGAACACATTATCAAATAGCATTTGACTTATATGATGGTTCAGAACATTTTTGCTGTACAATGATTAATTTCCCCACTAAGGCAGTGGACTCATTCGGTTTTGCGCAGAAACAACTGATGCGAGGCCATGAATAATTAATAAACATTATTAAATAATGAAATTCTATTTTGCCGATAGAAACTTTTGAGGAAAGCTTCGACATGAGTCGTTGTTTATTTTGACGGAGAAACGGTGGGCTTATTCGGATTTGCCGGCGAAGTAGAATTATTTCGTTAGGTTGATCTCGTTCGTTTCTTTTTGTATGGGCATTTTTCGAGAACCTCCTCTTTGGAACGTCGTTTTCCGTCTAAATTGACAGAACCTGACTCGATCTAATTTTTCGAAAAAATGGACGCATTCGGGTTTTTCTCCAAACCAGATATATTCAGGGCATCACGAGATATTCAATTTTGTTTCGCAATGATATGTTATAAGCTAGCCCTGAGCTCTCTTGCATCAAGCATAAACTAGTCGGCAAGTCAAATCGGCCGAGGGGGAGCACCGAAAAGTGGCGTGACGGCTTCGTCGAGTTGGCAAGCCCGCCAAGCGATTCCATTGTGGCTGATTGCGGTCGAACGGGCATCGACAATCGTACGTGAGGGTGGATGCCACGAGAGTGCCGCGACGTCCGATCCGACTGGGCGCCCCGCGTCGGCGCTTCTTTATCCACGGTTCGTGGACCAAGATGGTGGCTCTGACACAGCTCAACGTGAGACCGTGACGGCATTGGTCCGACTTTGGCCAATCGACGGGCGATTCCCTCGCACTTAGCCCCGCCCAATGCAGGAGAACCTCGCTACAAGGCATCCAACGAAGAATAAAACGGGGAGCACCCATGGGTTTAGGTTTCTGAAGCACCGACAGTCGCAAGCCGTCACGGCGTCGGGACAGTCGTTCGTGTATTGAACTTATAATACGCATACGCGATCATACTACAACTCTACTACGTGCTGTCCATTTGGCACGAGCTAATTTGTACTTCAATGACAATTCGATTTTCCATAAACATGGTAAATTCCCTTAACCAAAAACAATCATAATTTAATTTTGTTAAATATGCTAAGATTAATAAAATATGATCATTACAACGATGTTACAATGATAATGAACCATCGGGAGTTTAATGGAGTGTCAATGTGCCAAGTGCTCGACGGTGCAATAACAAAGCTATTCTCTGGATTCTGAACGATTTCGCAAAAGGAAAAAAATATATTTGAGTGTTACATCAAATAACAAATAATAATATAAATATAGATATATTGTATAAGTATGGATTCTTCGATCGAAGAGACTGAATTGGATGTTGGGTCGGTGAGTGACGAAACGGAGCCCGTTGAGAATCAAAGGACACACAGGACGCATCCTATACCTTTTACTATAGAGAGTCTCATTGGAAATAGAGCTCCAGTTGTTCATGTGCAAAAAAAACAAATTATTGATAGTGATGCGTTTACCAACGAAAGTGCTGAGGATACTGAGCGTGACAGAGAGTTTATATATCAGCAGCATTGCCTTGCGACGGCCACAAGTGCACTACCAGGTTTGTCATGGTGATAAATACTTGCGATAACCCGAAGAGTTTCGTTCATTACGCATATCTTGTTTCTCTCATGTTACTAATATGTGAGACGAAACCGTACGCGTACATCAATGAGAAGGGGGAGGGGGGGGGGGGGTCAAGAGGGCAACTATCATAACAAGCCGAAAAGTAAAAATATAGCGTTTTTAAAACACAACATTTATCATCGGATCTTTTTGAAATATTTATGGTGATTAGTTGATATAAGTACGAGATAAGGAAATTCTTTTCCACTTGGTTGATAGTACTGGGCCTATACGATGCATCCGAAATCAAGAATGAATAAAATTATAATCCTTCTATCAGTGGGTATGGCACCACGTGGGGGGAAATTTTCCGCTGAAGAAATAACAAAACAGCGGACCCTTAAAGTTGTTTCTCCTAATGTAGACGTTTTTTAAATGCTCGTAGGCATGGATAAAACCGAAAGGGAGCGTTATAAAAAATCCTGCCAGGTGTCATAGAGACGGATTTCCTGAACGAACGAAACCTTCGCCAGACTAATCGGATGCATATTTAATTTACTATCGACCAGGTTAAGAAAACTCGTTTAAAAAGAAACGCGTTCGTAGTTCCGATTGGGGATTGTTCATAAATGAAAGAATAAAATAATGACTATGACAAGACAATGATACATTCCAGATAAATGTTTCTTTCGAAATAAGTTAGAGAGAAAAATTGATTCTTTCAGAATCCTACGGTGCCTTGTCCTCTTCAAATACAATGGGATTCGACGCCTTGTCCTTTTTAAATATCACGTTGGTATTCCAATACGGAATATCGATCAATTAACAATATTAACAATTTCGTCGACACTACGACACTGGTATAAGTGTTGAGCAGGCCTATTCCTCACGCATCTGCCATCACTGTACCCATTGAATATCAAAATCTCGACAGCGCACATTTTTCCACTAATGGTTCGGGAGTCATCCCCAAGAATCTGTAAAAGAAATTAAATTATTTTGATAAGAAAGAAAAAACATCGTCGTAAGAAAACTAAAAACTGAAAAATCCCTTTTAACGAGCTATTGCATTTTCTAAAATTGTTCGGATAATTATTGAGTTGCGGGGTATATCTTCCGCAGATGTATTCAACAGCTCATAGAGCTCTTGAACGAATAATTCGTTGACTGATATTGATTGCCTGTGATATTGTGTAATATTCAAATATCATCAAATATTAATAAAGGGTGTTAGGGTTATGTTCTAGGGTCAGTTTTATTCTTTTTTCTATTTCGTTCAAGCATTTTCGCCAAGGTCATTGTTTATTTAGTAGAATTAATTGAAATCCTACATACACCAAAGCTCCGCAGTACCCAACATTTCTTGGTCGTTTATCTGCAATAAAGACTCAATAATATCTTACAAAACGGCCAAAAAATTTGGTGAACAATACCCAGAACCCTTAGAACCGTCTTATCCGTATTAAACCGGCTCCGAATTATCAACTCCGTACAGTCTACTACTCTTGTATTTAATGTAATGTTATGTGACTCCGGAAACAAGAAGTTGTCGATCCTTAATTGACAATTACAGAAAAGGAAATTATAAATTTTAAGCTAACACTTGTTACTTGTCATTCGGTTTTATTTAATTACTGGGTATAATAATTAGACTCGTCAAATTCCAAAATAACGATCGAAATTTGTTCCATATTTCAGCGTAATATTGTTTTATAGTATGGCCACTGCAATAAACTAATTCCTTTAATTGCAGTTATCCGTTATCTATCTATGTACGTACCAATCGCTACCAACGATTGTGAGTTAAAACGCGTGTTATTTATCGATAAATCAGGTTTCGCGATGCCCCTGGGACTGTACTCAGCGTGGCTTCCAATGAAGATGTACGGTGGTGGCGCATCCGGTGGTCCGATTTATCCTCATCCTCTCACCCCGGCGACTTACCCATCGCCGCCGAATCACCAGAACCAGATATCGCAGCATCCGAGCCCGGGTATGAATCATCCGCGGGTTGGGTCGTATCCTGGGCATTGGGACGGCCAGACGGGAATAAATCTGACGGACAGTGACGACGACGGTAGTCTTTCACCTGTCCACGGCCTGTCTAAATCCCAGCACGGTGAGTCGGCACTAAATTACCATTTTCATCTGATATCATCACAATCGAAACGGCCTAATACGACTAAACGAGGTGGATGGCCATACGAAGTTTCGAAATAATTGGAAGGTATATGGATCGACGGTCGTTCGATCACGATTAATAATCAATTAACGACAATTAGCCATCCCGCAACATATAACGACTTTTTCTACCTAACCAACCATTTATAGCACCACGGATATTTATATTTTACTTAAGCGTCAATTAAGGAAGTATCCCAGTGCGACGACTGGGAATATTACTGAGTATTACAAACTTTTCCCCTTAATAAATAACGATTAATAATGGTGCTGATTTTATTTATCACTGAAATCAGTCATCTAAAAATTGTGTGAAACAAAAGAGAAGATATGTATTATTGCACACATTATGAGAAACTCGTTGATTATGAAAAATACCACCTTGAGGAATGACGTGAAGAATGACGTCACCAAAAAGGCTGACGGATTGGAAACTGGAATTTCAAGCGCTTCTACCGTTTAAAGAAATGACGTTTCGAGAATAACGCGTTAAAAATGTCGAGTCCGACATTCCGGTAAGAATAATGTACGTACGTCTATAATATCCCTTTGGCTTTTACGGATCGTTTTAATATGTTTTTATTTATTTTTTTTTCGTACTGAAGTTTCATTTCTACTATCTTCATGCCAGAGTAGTCCCTTAACATCGATAAATAGCGACGTTACGGCGCGACTGGAATGTCCAGGTACGACTGGGAATATTTTGCCGAGTCGAAAAATTGATTGAAACGAAACGATACGACAGTGACGGGCGAGGGCTTGATCGTTGCCGAGCTGGCTGAATACCCTGTCGCGATAGTCACTCGTAAATAAATGGATAGAAATAAGCCACGCTGACTCTGACGATTTAAAAACGTTCGATCGTTTAACGTCCCAGATAGTTTGTCGATGACAACGTATCTCACGTCCGTGGATGAACTACGGTTGATGCATAACCACGGGAGAGCAGATAGGCATGCGAAAAGAGAATTGCGCGACGCGAATTGACAATCGTCGGTGCTCCGTTCAGGGATGTCCGACGATGTGCGAATCATCCCGATTGTCGCAACTCACTCCAACCATATCACGAACCGAGCGAACCTATTTCGACGAAATTCAATAAAGCTACAACTTACATTTGAACCTTTTTTTTATTATTCGAAAATTAAAACCTTTCAATGACGGCTAATGTCTATAATAATTGCGTCAATGAGCCATACTGAAGTTATTTAAGGGCCCTGCGTAGTTTCAGGTTTAAGGAGAAAAAAAAATAATTTTTTTTCATCCCTGATTGACGAAAGTTTTCTCGCGACGGCGGTTTTTTAAAACGGCGCGCAATCAAAAACCAAAAATGTTCGAAATATCCGTCTAGACTTTAACGATGTTATTCTTCATTGCCTTCTATAGCGCGATGCGGATTATTCTTTTGTCTGGAAAATTCATTGAGTTTTTCACACGAAAAACTTTCGAAAAATGGTTAAATGACAAAAAACCTTTACGGCATGATACTACCACTGACACTATCACTGTTTAAAAACTTGGTTACTTTTCTTCCGGTTATTCTGTGACGAGATATAATGTACGCTGTTGACACTTTTTGTCGATGCCCATGTCCGCTGAACGATACGTCATGTAAAAGTGGACATTTCCGAAAAAATAGTACATTATGATACAAGTGGGGAAACGTTTTTCGCACGAGTATCGTACAAATTTTTATGTCACGAAGCGCGTGAATGCGGTTTGACGCGAACGAAGTGAGCGTAAAAATCGTATTTTATGCACCGCGTGTCATGAACAAAATTACACTCCTCAAAAAAAATGCAAGGGCCACTTGAAAACAGACAAAATTTGCCAACATTTCAGGCATCTATATCAGCGCGAAAAAAAGTTGCCTTCAGATAGTCCGTAGCTCGTTTGAAAGCTTGAATCTTTTCGTTTTCAAATCGACGGCTCAACAATTTTTATCATGCTCTGCTGCTCTATGCCAAGGGCTGAAACGAACAAAAAATGATTTATACATTTTTATGAAATCTCTGGACAAAAATATTTGTCGGAAAAATTAATTGACATTGTTCTAAACGTTGTTAATTTTTTTGAAAATGTTCTCTTATTAATTGCTGTACGGTTTTTTCGACCGAGTTATTCACGGTCAAAGCAAAATCACATGTTTTACTTTCAGCTCCCGTATCTCCTGAAATAATGATCGTTTAATGATTGCCTCGGTAGAGTAAGAAAGCTGTAATTTGCCCCTCCGAAATGATTATCAGAGATTTTGCAAAAAAAGATAATTTTCTTCGAATAATTTTCATTTTTAAAACATGTAAAAAATTGCATTTTCTCATTTGTCAGTTATCTGGCCGCCATTATGTGAACAATTGCGAAATCTTTGCTGTTGATGTAGCTTTCCCCAGTTGATAGTCTCTTTAATGTCCGTGCGAAATCCTGAACGCTGCGATTTTCTTGATGTTCAACGGTGTCAAATGCTTGATTCAACCGTAGACTGATTTTCTCCGTCATTTTCATCAATAAAAAACATGCGATAAAAATTTAATTACTGTATCTTTGCGAAAAATTATGCATCTCTTATGAATCGTGGCTTTTTGAGTTTCAGTTTTTATGAATAAATAAAAACTCCGAAATCCATTTCGCTTCTTGCTGCTGCTACATCCTCAACGGCTAAAGACCTAGAAAAGTCATTTTTCTAATCTTTTAAGAGATTTAAAAACATCTGTAGAGTAAAAATATTGAGAAAAAAAGAGATCACGACTTTCGTATAGGGATTACCTCGAAGTAGAAAACAATAACATATAAAGTAATTCAAAATAACGAATGATGAAAAATAAAAATCGAATAACAAGATTAAAATTATTACGTTTAACAACTTTAAAAAATCGGGGCAACGCCGAAAAATCGTCCGTATATCCCAATAACGGCTAGTGATAGATTATAAAATCAGAAGCGCTTTTCCGTCGTTTTTGCACTAGCTATGTGATGAAAATACTCATAATTATGTTGCACCATTGGAACATCTATTAATTACCTATTAAGCACTTAAAAATTGCAAAGTGAGGGCGGCAGTCGCACGAAGCCGAATCGCCTTCCGCCCGTGACACAAAAAAACATTTTTAATTTATTCATACAATTTTTCTTTCGATTCCTTGGACGAAAACAAGAAGCTTGAGACCTCTCAGCTTGGCTGTATAGTTAGTTTGGAAGTTACAGTTTTTTGTTATGAAAAACCCGTTAAAAGTAATTTATATCGTAATTAAAATGGATATATCTCAACAACGTTTGATGATAAATTGCAAGAAATTAAAAATGTCCAAATGTCGTCCACTGTATTTCAATAGCGAGCCGCAAAATGGAAAACTCAGAAATACTTGTTTTTTTTTTACCACGTATATTGATGTGAAACGTCGTTGGGGAACGTTTTTTAGTCAAACGCTCGAAGCGGCTAGTTTTCGCTGACTGTCCATATAGATTTATATCAGGCTGAAATAACCCATATACATTTCAAAGTCAAACCGGAAGTTTTTGTTTCATCGATATTAATACCAAGAACGTATTCAGAATTATTCGGTATTTTCGGAAAGATTTTTCGACACTCCAATAAGCATTTAAAAAAATAAAACAAACCGGTCAAACGAAAAAAATCCAGCCTTTCTGGTACTGGCCAGTATCAAAGGTGGAGGCCAGCGAATTTAGGGAATTTAAAAAAAAACGTGGGGTCAATTTGGAATTACTCTTGAGTGTGTTTGGCTTCCACGCGACAGGTATCGTGTGAAGAAAATGAGTGACTAATATATTAATACCCACCTGAATTTATTTACGGTTTTCCACTCGGAATATATGTATAAAATTTCTCTTGCGTTTTGTTTGTTAGCAATTCAAAAGCTGCGGCAACGAAAAACTTTTGAAACCCTATTCAGTGTCGTTAACCGAGTACGCGTGACAATTATTTCCATCGCGTGATTCGAAAGCGCGGGTAGCACCGTAATCGAAATTCGTCAATCCGCGATCACGTATCGTGGGATGAAGACGGACGGATGAAAAAACAGTCAAAGAGTAGAGACGGTGCGTGAATAGGTTGCGTTGGAGTCGTTTGCTTTATTGATGTACCGCCGCGTCCTCGCCGCCACAAATTTCGTATGCGCCGCGGAATTCCTTCTGGGAATCGATCACTCATATTGTACTATGTGACATACCTTACCCACAGTCGTCCTGGGCTACTCAGCTGTGACTCGTAACTGACACCGCACCACGACTGTGCGTGCATTAGCAGTCGAGCATAAATTAACATTTTTCCGAAAACATTTATTCAGCTACAGTGGAGTATAGTCTATCCTGAAATACGGGTGACAACGTCGCGTTTTGTAACCCCCCCAATGTCAAATAGTCTGAATACCGATTTCCGGCTCTCTCACAGTGCACTGCCCTCTTCCTTCGTCAAACCGAGAATATTACATAAGATTATTTCAGGAATAATAAGGCCAGCGTAGTGGAGCGAGATTAATCGATATGGCATATGACCCGAGGAAATAACATTCACCGTCTGTATACTCCAATTATCTGTAATCTCCGACTGATTCTCGGGTGATGAAGCAATGAACGAACGAGAAAAATTATACAATGTAAGATAATTGCAATCAATAAAAATTGTTGACGAGTGAAAAATGTATTTTTTTATTCAACAAAATACGTCTCGAATTCACTATCTCATTTAATTATTATTGTTGTGATAAATATAGTAATCATCGTTCGATTACAATGAGTCATTATTTAATCATGATGTTAGTGTCCCGTTATCTTGATAGTGTCTACCCTTGGTTAGAGCCTGATTCCCTACACTACCTTTATTCCGGCGGGCAAAAACCGATCGTCCGTGGGCGAAGATCAATAACTCACAGTGTCATTATTAACCTTAAAGGATTATCCTGGTTTATAATTTTCGAAGAATCGTTTTTTTACATTTTTCTCAAGTATATGTATCTAAAAGTATCGTGTAAAATTTTAGAACGACAGCAGCAGTCCAACCATGTTATTCTGTAACGTTAACGTAGCTACATGACGTTGCTACTATAATTTACAATCATTTATGTTGCTACATCTACTATCGGGCGAGCACTTTTACTATTTGTTTTGCTAAAAAGAGTGAAAAAACCTTGTTCCTTGTTTTTTTTAAATCCCCGCTATTTTATTATTCATTAATAAATATTAATATCCATAGAATGCGCGAAAGCCACAGTCATGCGAAATCTAAATATTTTTGATTTTTTCGTTTTAGATGAGCTGTTATCGAGATATCAACGTCGCCAGCAATATATCTACTTTTTGAAAAGTTACGTTCTCCTGTTATCTTTGTGTATAAAAAGTGTTCAAAATAAATTAAAAACAATCGTTTTATGTATTCCGAGAGTGTAATTATTAAGCTCGAAGAATTTCATATCAATATCTATAATAATAAATTCTTTTAAAATTTCCAAAAATAGCCCTCTTTTTGAGCATGTAAACCAAAATGTTCAGTTAAGGCTGATGTATAGCACTCGGGCCAGTATAAAAATATTCTGATGCTGAAATAGATGGAGCCTATAATCAGACCGAAATGGTAAATTTCAACATTATTGATCGACTCCCTCGAAAGTTATGAACTGTATCAAGCTTGTTACCTGCGTTATGAATAATGGATACATTTCGGCAAGTGTGAACAATAAACGCTTAGAACTGACATGAAGAAATTTTATCAAAAATCTGACGTGTCTGGTTAATGTCCGCAAATAGTCTAGCGCAATCGACCGCCGGATTTTCGAAAGATGTCCAAAAAAGAAGACAAAAGTAGCCGCGTTTGTAGTTTTTCCGGCTATCTGAAGAATGTCTTGGTGAAATGCGTTCACTCTTCGCGACCGGGCAGATTTTGAAAAACCGTACTAACAAATTAGAATAATTTTCTTAGTCACCACTAGTGGGACCGCCTGAATAAAAGGTGATTTTTGGGATTTTTTTTTAAGAAAACTACTTCATGGAATGTTTTAATATTTCAAGGACATATTTGTGGATATATAATAAACACATGATACAATTTTTGGACCAAAAAATCGAAAATTTAGCGAGTCATTCGCAATCTCCCAAGGCATACAAAAAGTCTCCCTACTGCTGCAGTGATAGCGACCTTCACATTGTTTGAAATGGAAGAAACCAAAAAACTTACCAAACTAGAAGGTATTGCCCGTACCGTGACCCTCGATTGAAAAAAAAATTGAAACTTAACACAATGGCGGAGTTTTTAAAAAAAATTTCAAATTTCGCTCGAAAACTTGACGATTTTTGACCTGCTAAAGTTACATTTTTTATTCGGTCGAAAAAATGGAAGTTCATGGTATTGAAAAACATATATAAAAGAAGCTGCAACAAGAATCAAATCGATCGGATGATTTGTCTTCGAGTTATAACTGCAGCAAATTTGGAAAATGTAGTTTCGAGAAAAACGCGTTTAAAGTTTAAATTATTGATTTCATGGTTATAAATCGGAAAATATCATACCTACTGCTATTTTGCTGTTCCAGGCCCATACCATGTACCTTCCTCTTCTTTGAAAGACACCCCTAGGGCTGCTGAAGCCTTTCTTCGAGCTGGTCGACCCTCTTTTGAAGCAGCCTGTTGACGATGATCTGCTGACTCGTACCCTCGTATTATCTTTGTCTGCGGCAAAATCTCTTGCTGCAGGTCCAACTATTATTCTCATCACATTAAACATTTAAAAAATGGAAGAATAACCGTCATTGAATATTGAAGTGCCAAGGAAATTTGATAATTCTATAGTTTTGAGACCACTGTGGAGATATTTTGAAGCAAAGTGCCAAAGCAAGCCAATGTAACTTTCGTTGTTATTTTGAGGATTATTTCCCTGGCATCTGTCGAGTAACTTACGCCGATTCAAGTCTTCGAATACTGGTTTCAGAGCTTTTCGAACCTTTGGGATCAAGTGGAACGTAGTCGTCCTTGAACTTGGTCATGTCCAACCGTTTAGCTTCCGCCCAGCGATAAGCGCATTAGCTTTCTACGCCTTCCGGACAGTATTCATGGTTAGGATTTTTATCGGTCGAACTCAAATGATTGAATGTAGCCCAGATTGCTTTATACATTTCATCCACGTTATCTTGATGTCTCATGATCGCTAAAAATTTGGAGTTTATTAATTAATTTTATAGTTAATTTTATCGAATCCTTTGTACGTGGCACTATAACCATCGCCAATGTACCGCGTATATTTCACCTCGTAATTATCAATTGAGCGATTAAACATCTCTTTTACACTGTCAACTTCAATTTTTTAATCCGATCCTCTGTGATTTATGTTGCAATCATCATGCTCATCATCAGAGCCATTCTTCGTAACCCTCAGGATCGCCGGTTTTTTCTCCCATAAGACACAACTCTGATAGCACGCACGACAGACGCACGACTGACGCTGACGCTGTAGACTTGACGCACGAGTCGATGATCTTCTTACTATACTTTCCTGCAAGAGTTACTACGCCAAAACGTGAAGTATTGCCACGTTTTTTCCACGTGCTATCTCCATTAACCGTCAAATTTGTTTCAGAACCTTCTTCCTCCAGTATCAGCTTTTTCTCGCCTTCTAGAACTCTTTGCATACTAAACTTACAAATTGATTCTGCTGCTGTCCATAAATTCGCGCAGCATACACTGAAAGTTTGAGTATGGAATTTACGTATTAGATCCATCAAACCCCAAAAAAAATTCACTCCGTTCATTCCGATACCAAAGAGTCGCATCACAACCACGATGCGTCTATTGATTTCAAACGCATTACCAATCATAGGCCCGGAATTGATGTACGAATTGCCGCGTTCACACTACCGCAATTTTGAATCCGAAGCCTCGGGGACTTGTTTGATTGAACGTAATATTTCTTTCCACAAGTTTTGCACATCACTTAATTGCTTATTGCAGAAAAAACGGGAATAAACTGGAGAATACAATATCCATGTGTTGGATCAATCACAATTTCTTCGTCCTTATTATTTGAAAGCTTGTCAGCCTACGTACTGGTATTTGCGGTGGACTGTTCAAATGCATGTTGATAACCCGAAAATGTTCGTTTTTTAGAAGTTGATCTACGCCTGGGAATATCTTAGGAACCTTTTTTTTTTAATACTGAGAATTCTCGCTCTTTTTTACTAAAATTATTTACGATGTACTCACTATAACGGTCACAGTAAAACTGCCAGGGTCTAGCAGCTCCAAAACATGTGACCGGCAACCACGTCCACGGAACCCCCCACCTACTAACCTATTCATACATTTCTTGATATCTCAAGATCACCAATAGAAACCAGAATCCCTTTATAATGACTTTCCCGGCCGATAGAGCCCGAACAATAACTCAGGTACGGTCCCTAAGCTAACGCAGCTTTCGAACCAATGGGCGACTGGTCTTCAGATGGCTGAAACTCAAAAACTATTTGAGATATACACTTGAAATTTCAATATGTTATTTTTAAACGTATAGACTATCGGAATATACCCAAATCGATTTTTTCGAAATTTCACACTAGTAGTGCCCCTTAACGTTTTCCGAAAACTTTTCCGGAGGTTTGAACTATTTTTTTGATACACATTTCCCTTCACAACAAAAATGAATATTCTTAGCCATTTCGCTCTCGTGTTTCCTAAATTGAGCACGCCAGGGCCGGCGGAAGAGCTTGAGCCCGGGTGTGGAATAAATGGAGGGGCGGGGGTAAAACGAGAGGAGGGGGTAAAGGAGGGGAGATGAAAAAATAGAATAAAATGATTACGACTTTACAATACGATTTAGTAATTCTTTACTTTTCCGGCTTTTCCGAATTTCACAGTTTTTCAACATTTTCTTTTCGGAGGATCTTTGTTAGGTCCTCTATATGAAGAATCAGATGGGGGAGGTCAGAAAATGTTATCAGGAATCCTGATAATCAGAATAAAATGTTATCAGGATTCCTGATAACATTTTCTGACCTCCCCCATCTGATTCTTCATGTAGAGGACCTAACAAAGATCCTCCGAAAAGAAAATTTTTAAACACTGTGAAATTCGGAAAAGCCGTAAAAGTAAATAAGTACCTACGATTTTTTCATTTTAGAACTGCGAAAGTTGCCGTTTGCTTCGAGTTTTTTATAATAAATTCGTTTAAGGGTATATCTATGTCTAAATGATCGACCATGTCTGCATAGACATACAAAATCGCTATGTGGTTAAGTCTTTTTTGAAGCATCGTGGACCGCAAATAACTTTTCAGATGTCGTAGAGTCGAAAACGATCGTTCGTTAGAACATGACGATCCCGGAATCGTCAAGAGCAAACGGATGAAACGTGCATATTCAGGCACAAGGTCAACTCTCCATTATTTTTCTTTAAAAAATTCGAAAATCGCTTCCAAATTCTTCACTTCCGTTTTATTACGTTTTACCACGTCCAAAAACATTTTACAATCCGATAAGAGTCTTTCTACGTCAAAATCGGTTTTATAAAAATCTAAGATCTTGTCTTCATCGGTAGGACTGCCAATTGCAAACGATTCTAACGATTCAAAAAACCGATTACCTTCGGTGTTAAATGTCGTCTCTAAAGACGCCGTAACTTGATCGTACATGGTGAAATATTTTTTTCGGTACCACTCGTGTAGACTTTGAAACACGTAATTTTCTGACTGGCCTTTATCGAGGCACCTTGGAATTTTTCGCGCACGAGGCAGCTTTGGGCCACCTATATCGAAATCTCTAACGTTCTCAATCGCTTTCCGACACTTTTCCCAGATAACGTCGAATTTCGAATCGCGAGAAGAATTGAAATGGAACGACACGACTGGCATAAACAAGAACAAAGGCTGCTTCCCTCTAGCTGTGTTAGTGCCTTTGAATGGCACCAACACGAATAATAGCGCACTACACATGAGTAGTCACACACATCGACATATAGAAATGGACTGCTAATGTCGCGACAAAAAGTGAAAACGCAATAGAGAGGAGACCAGGGTGGGTCTAGTTGTAAGTCTCACTCTCTCTAATTGTAAGTTAAAGCCGATTGGTCGCAATCATTTACGATGCATGAGATGGAGAGAGATAGGCTTAGACCCGTCCTAGTTTCCTCTCTTTCTATTGCGATTTCACTTTTTCTCGCGCATTAGCAGTCCATATCTATATGTCAATGGTCATTCTTCCCGCCATCGATTTCTGATTGGCTGGGCTTACACTTATAGCTTACATAATCCGTCGACGATGCAGAGCAGCACCAGCGTGTGGTGCTGTTTACAAAAAACAAAAATTTTTTTTAAAATAAATAAAATTTCAAGAAAAAAACCAACGCTCGAGAATTTCGCGTGTGGAATTCCATACCCGGGCATTTTTCGGGTGTGGAGTTGTCTATACCCCCCATAGGTGTTCCGCCGTCCCTGGAGCACGCCAACGGAAACTTCACCATGCATGAATTGTAAATTGCGGCGCGGTAAAAAATAACGTAGAAATATCATCATTAGTGAAACAACCTCACATAGTGCAGTGTTTCCACGTTCTATTGGTCCTGGCATACAAATTTATAATACTTTTCAAGCTTTTCCCAGATAATATTCAAACCTTTTCTTCGATTTTTTACTTTTACCGACTCTCATGCATCCGTGAGCTCTGGAACCCGGATTTTCCACGTTTGACTTGTTCGAACAGACCACCAGGAGTTCACCAAGCCCTTAAAACTAGACTATCATACGCGAGTTTTCAGTTTTTAATTATTGTCATGAGGGCATAACCTCACCCGAAAGTTTTTTACTGGACCTATTCAATCTTATATATTAAGAAAGGGTCAAGAAACATGATGGACGGTACAGTACCATTTATTTGGCGGTATTTCATTCAGGCAAATTTTTCCAGCATTCTCAAAGCTGTTATAATTGAGATTTTCCAGATCAGTGCATAGGATAGATTAAAAATAATTACAGGTTAGTCATTGTTTTTCTCTTGTCCGGGAATACGATGATCGTCTCGGAATCAAATCGATTCGGTTTTTCTATACAATAGATCTGGCCTTTGAGATTCCACTTTTACAGTCAGAAAAAAAATGGAAGGAGGAGAACAATTTTACAATTTTTTAGGTGATTTTTAGAAGGCTTGCAGCCTTTCCAAAAATGGTCGTATTGAGATGAAGAATTGGCGTTTCGAAGTTTGGTATGCCTACTTTGTTGAAAACTTAACTAATTGGGGATAGCTAGAGGCTAGAACTCTTTGCGACGTCATAAAGGCGAGCAGGGACTGTCGATTTCAACCATAAAAACAATCCGGAACTCATCTGTTAAAAATAGCATCGCACCATCTTGGAGTATTAATAAATAATTATTAACAATAAATTATGAATAGCCGGAGCCTGAAACTTTCGTCGACTTGGTGCAGGATGACTAGAACTCTCGATACCAGCTATTACAGAGCTTAGAACTCGTCCCGGGAGCATCAGCACCTCACGATTCATATCTGGAATGCTTATGAACAATTTATAATGATAGATTAGGGATGACTAGGTTCTTATATTAAGAAGTTCTCGTAACACAGAACTCTAGAACTATCTTTGAACTATCGATTCCTCACGTTTTTTGCTTCCTCATAGAAGAAGCTTCAAGATGTTCATGAAAACGTGTTCAGAATGTCCCAAAACATCTAAAAATCACATTTAGAAAAAATGTCCGGATGTATGTGTGTGTGTGTGTGTGTGTGTGTGTGTGTGTGTGTGTGTGTGTGTGTGTGTGTGTGTGTGTGCGTGTGCGTGTGCGTGTGCGTGTGCGTGTGCGTGTGCGTGTGCGTGTGCGTGTGCGTGTGCGTGTGCGTGTGCGCGTGCGCGTGCGCGTGCGCGTGCGCGAGCGCGTGCGTGTGCGTGTGCGTGTGCGTGTGCGTGTGCGTGTGCGTGTGCGCGTGTGCGTGCGCGTGCGCGTGCGCGTGCGTGTGCGTGTGCGTGTGCGTGTGCGTGTGCGTGTGCGTGTGCGTGTGCGTGTGCGTGTGCGTGTGCGTGTGCGTGTGCGCGTGTGCGTGTGTGTGCGTGCGTGCGTGCGTGCGTGCGTGCGTGCGTGCGTGCGTGCGTGCGTGCGTGCGTGCCTGCGTGTGTGTGTGTGTGTGTGTGTGTGTGTGTGTGTGTGTGTGTGTGTGTGTGTGTGTGTGTATGTATGTAACATTGGTTGAGCGTTCATAACTTGAGAACGGCTCGAGATATCAAGCTGAAATTTGTCACACATGTAGAGGGTTCACGGCGCATAGCATGATTCAATTTCTAGAAAAATCCATGCAGTGTTTTCGTTTTTACACAATTTAAAAAAAATTCAAAAATTTATTTTTCGTCTCTAGCTTCCACAATTTTAGAGATATCCAGCTCAAATTCAGTATAACGTTGAACGACTACAGGGTGAAGCTCGTTACTGAATTGGAAAAAAATCCATGCCGTGCTTTTGTTTTAAGAAATTTTAAAAGGTGTAAAAAAATGGTGTGCGCACTCTAGCTAGCACAATTTTCTAGATATCGGACTAAAATTTGGTACAAAGTCGCACTTTCATCGAAAGATGTTTTGTATTGAATTTGGGCAAAATCCATCCAGGCATTTAAATTTGATGCGACTTTCAATTTTTTGAATTTGACATGGAATTCACCATATATTTATTCTGGATTAGATCGATTTTCGAACCGATTTTATATAAGAACAAGGGTGCAAAGTAGAACCTTGCACATTGCTTCCTCATAATTTTTCACATTTGCCAAAGCTTCCTCTATGAAGAAGCCAAGGTAACAAAGAGCTTAGAGAAAAAAATGTTGTGCCCCGCAATTTTCATCCCCGCATATTTTTTTTAGAAAAATAGAAGTGTTTTTCGAGATATTCAATGTTTAGGCGATTAATTGTTAATTAACAATAGTTCAAACGGTGCAACATAATTGTACTTATTCTTGGCGCATAGACCGTGTAAAAAAAAGCTCACCTGGTTTTTAAATTTATCATTGGCGATTGTTGAGATATATCGATTTGAAATACTCAATATCGTCAATAATTGACAAAATTCATTCCGCTGCATCTCAATAGCGGGCGCTGAAAACGGCAAACTCCGAAACACGTGTCTCTTAATTTTTGATGTTCATTGATGTAAAAAATCGTGGGGCAATAATTTTGAGTCAAGGGTACGCGACTAGCCGTTTTCCCATGGAATCCCGCATATTCGTAATCGTTAATCAAACCAAGGAACGCGACATGAATGAATCTATGAATGGTAGTGATTCACAAAGTACCATTATCCTGATATCGATGGCAGACTATAGACCATACGGCGAGTAATGCCTATCTACCGTCGAACGCAGACGCGGAGAAAAAGATAACGCGTACCAAGTAAAGAAGTGAACCACTTTTAATTTTAAAAAAATCTATTAAAAAAAGTTAAGCTACGCTACCGTCCGATAGTATTAGACCACCAGTCGGGCGCGCCGCTAAATATCCCTTATCTTCAACCGAAGACAACTTCGTGACAAAAATTGTCAGAAACGTTAAAAATAGTGCTGGAAAGCTTATGATACTTCGAGTCTATTCATCATCGGAAAAAAATCGGATTCTTTCGATATTTTCTATTTTGACCGTAATTTAAGAGGGCCACTGTAACAAGTTAAAAAGAAGATCCCGAGTCGAAATTTCATTCTGCTCTCGTCGAACCTCCGTCGACCGCATTCTTCCGTTTCGTGCGCGGAGTTTGGGAAGGACGGCGGAGGTTATCGAGCTGTAGAAGTGAATACAAGCTACAACCTTGCTTCACTCCCGCTAGTGGCTGGAAGTGAACGTTTACGATGTAGGCCGGTCGACGGAAGTTCTGCAGACCTTTCTCAGAACCTTCGCCGCTCCGCTGTACAACCCCGTCGTATGACCGCCACCGCTCTGCCGTAAAGTCTTCGGCGCTCCGCCGTTGTGCGATACTCGTCGTTATGCGCTGACGAGAGAATAATTTATATGAAAATTAATTATTCGAATCAGAACATACACTTTTGACCGAGGAAAAATTAATAGAATTCATTGATGAATATACAAAAATTTGAAAAAATCTCGAGAATTTCATTGTAAAGTTCAAGACGTTCCACTTGCGGGTCTTGAACCTGCTAGACCGAGAGCCAGCGACAAAAATAGTCACGTCATTTGATATCACCGATAAATAGCCTTATCGTACTGTCCTCAAATTTATGACAATTGATCCGAACGTCTGGCTAGCGTCCAGCGTTGGGTGCTGATGCCGCGGACCCCCGAAAGAGTTAAAAAAATGAGCCTAGTCACGTCATTTGATATCGGCTGATTTTCGGTTAGGTGGCTGCAAATGATGTCTGTTACTCGTGGAAAGGTAGTGCCAGACGCAATCTAACGGACCCAAAAATCTACCCTACTTTGTTTTTCTTGTATAACTCGCCCATTTTCAACTTTCGACTGAAAATTATTGGTACAAGTCTTGTAGGAAATTTAATTCTCTTCAACTTTGGTTATAACAACTTTTTGTCTACGATCGATATTTTTCGATTCAAATCGAAAAACTAAAGAAAATGAAATTAAGTTATTGCATTATTATATTATGTTTATTTTCAAGTTAAGCGCGTTAATGGGTATGAACAAACTTATAAACAATAAAATTCTCTACAATTTTGGCCTCTATCATTTGTCTCCTAGGATCAATATTTTATGTCCTACGCCTATGGAAATCGTAACAGGACTTATCTTATTGTTCGTTTGTCTTTGTGTTGGACCGAAAATATTAATCCTAGGAGAAAAGGAATAAGGACCAAAACCTAGTCACGTCATTTCATGTCAATTCAGATAAAAACAATTATTTATATTAGATCCTCAATAATGTATATCCGTGTTCCCAGACGAAAATCTCGGTGGAAACTGTCTGCCAGACCACCTCAAACATCGAGTTTGCTGAGATTATAATAGCTACCCGGTGCTACAGCTATTATTAAATTTGTTGATTAAAATGTTGTTATCAAAAGCAGGTTATCATGTGTGAAGGTAAGAATTTGTATTAGTTATAAATATCATAATTGTATTATTTATTTATGGAGAATAACAAAGTTACAAAGAATGATGAACGCCTTATAGCACGGTAACGAAATCAATTAATCTTATATTTATTTTTATGCGGTTTAAACGTCGTTACTTGAATCATAAAATGCTTCGAACATCTTGACGTCATAGCTATCATCTTCGTTGCTGCCAACACCATCGTTTTCGTAACCTGTGAAAATTGTAAGTATTAGAATATTGTTGTAAGTTTATCAGCATTCAGTTCATCGAACAAATCCATATGTAAATACCTGTGAAATCTACAGTATCCACTGATTCTATTGGTTGAAGTACGATATCATTAACAATGGTCGGATATTGTTCACCCTCGAATCAAAGTAATACATATTTCTGTTCGTTTGCGCACCAACGCTCAAAATGTATAGCGCAACGACACCTCAGCGCCTGGGGTACGCACGTGCCCCACATAAGTCTTGTTAGGTTTTCTATAGGCGTAGGACCTGAAATATTGATCCTAGGAGAGAAATGATAGTGGCCAAAATTGTAGAGAATTTTATTGTTCACAAGTTTGCCGATACGTATTAACGCGCTAAACTCAAAAATAAACGAGATAATGCAATAATTTAATTTCATTCTATTTTTTTATCAGATTTAAATCGAAAAATATCGATCATAGACAAAAAAAATTGTTATGACCAAAGTTCCAGAGAATTGAATTTCCTACAAGACTTGTGACGATAATTTTTAGTCAAACGTTGAAAATGGGCGAGTTATACAAGAAAAACAAAGTAGGGTCGATTTTTGGGTTCGTTAGAATGCGTCTGGCTTTCCACCACCCAAAACGTCTGGAATTGTTATAAACCAGTTTTAGACATCATTTGTAACCACCTCACAAAAAATCAGCCGATATCAAATGACGACTATTTTTGTCGCTGGCTCTTAGACTATGCGGCCTTACACTTGCTACCTATCGTACGTTCCTAATTACCTATCGTTATCCACTACGTTATTGTGACTATGTGGATTTCTTTTACTTCCATTCTATAATATGTACATTTGGGATAGAAGTTAAGAATTTTTATCTTCCCACTCAGTCATTAGGGTCGACAAGCCGAGTTCTGAGTACATATGAGACGATCCACGTCAGTTCAGCCAGTAAATAAAAAGAATCTCCACAAATAATTTTGAAAAATCAAGTTACTTTATCGAAAAATATTCACCGAGTGTCGACATTTTTTAAAAATGTTTTGACGTTTTTCTCGTTGATTACGATTTTTTAACATTTTTCTATTCAAATGGCTGTATCATTGGCAGGATTCGACGTGTTTACATTAGTGAAAAACGAAAATGTGCGTCTTTTTATGGCCTTCCAGAAAAAAATTGATGTAGATTTCATTGAGCAAGTCGAACGTCCGTTTCAGGGAAAAATATGGAAAAATATTTTTTTTCTCAAGGAAAGACATTCGTTATTTTTACTGTCTGCACTGACGTGGATAGTCTCATATATATATCAGGGTGGTCCTTAAAAAAAAGAAGTCTCGCTCCCCACCTTCCAAATTATTCTAGACCATGGATAAAGAATTTTCATATTTTTGCTGATTTTCAAATTTACCCTTCGCATCGCTTGAATTCATATGAAAGTTTTTAAAGTCATTTATGCCATATTTCCGATTTTTCGAAAAAGGTCGGGAAAAAAATCTGATAAAAATATATATTGTGAAAAACTATACCACAAAAACCTCAAAAAACTTTGGTTGCTCTCCGGCAAACATAACCTAAACTAGCTGCAAGTGGAAACTTGCAAAGTGCTTCCTCCGTAATCCTCCGCACTTGAGCGAATGGACGAAGTCCTTTATGACAATGCTCATGAGTACCTTTTTCTTTATTAATTCTGGCTTCCTCATAAAGGATTTCCTCCATTGGCTCAAGTGCGGAGGATTACGGAGGAAGCACTTTGCAAGTTTCCACTTGCAGCTAGTTTTAATTTGCAGGGGTTGGAACTTAGACATTTCGAATTGCTCTAGATCTTGATCCGTTCGGCCGATCTCGGCCAAATTTGATATGTATTATAGCACAACTACATCCTAAGCTTGCAGGGAATTATGGTTCGATTGGTTGAAGTGAACGACAAATAAAGCGAAAAAGTTGATTCTTTGAATTTTTCAAAAATCTAAAGTTATTGACGGATTCGGCTCAAATGCAATACCGAACATCCTTGTACCCAACTCTATATGTGAAAAACTATTGAGCCGAATATCTCGAAATTTGCGGACGCTAGAGTGGTTACGACAATTTTTGAAAAAATTGAAAACGCTGTCAAGGCCCAGCGAATGCGTCAATAATTGCGAAAATAACAGATTACATAGATATTAAAAGGCACCACATGTGTGCAAAATTTGAGTACGGTAGCTTGAACCGTTCTCGAGTTATGAACGTTTGAATTTTGAAGGGTGGTGCACACACACACACACGCACACACACACACATACATACATCCGGATATTTTCTCCAAATGTGTTTTCTGGATGTTTTAGGACATTTTTAACCTATTGACATCAAAATCCCGAAAAAAAAAATTCGGACCGTCACAAAGCTTCCTTTATCAGGAAGCAAAATAAAAATAAAAATCGACATTGAATCTATTTTAGGTGTCACGCAGCCGGTAAAAAAATCTAGAAAAAATATTTATCGTAAAAAATTATGTCAGAAAGTAACAAAAAAAATTTGGTGATTGTATAAAAATTTGAAGTTAGTGAAAAACATTTTTGAAAGAAAGAAAAACATTTTTTTTTATGCTATGTTAAAATTTCAAGTTCACTGATTTTTTCAGTAAGCAACCTCGGTCACGTCTATGACATATTGAATTTTTATTCAAATCGATCGATCCGTGCAATAGTTATCAATTTTTTACAAAACTTTCCAAAATAAGTACTGTGAAATACCCGATATATATAATCTTGATTCCTTACTGGTAAGAGAAGAAGGAAGCTACTCACAATCGCGAAACTTCAACTTTTAGTTTTAAATCGCATTAAAATCGGAAATATCACATTCCGCGTATTATAATTTTTTTTTTCAGGTTTTAAATGAAAGACCCAATTTAGAAAAGTCCGTAGAAAATTAATAACCTTTGAACGGGTCAACCGATTTGGATAAAAGTTTCATATGTCATTATAGGTCACCGAAGTCCTTTATTGGGAAAATCAGTGATCCCGAAATTTTGACATAACCTTAAAAAAAATGTTTTCTTTCTTTCAAAAATTTTTTTCCGTTAACTTCAAATTTGTGTACAGTCACGACATTTTTTTCGTTACCTTCTGACATCATTTTTTGCGATATGCATTTATTCTAGATTTTTTTACCGACTGCGTGGCACGTAAAAAAAATTCAATGTCGATTTTTTAGGTCATGTTTGCCGGACAGTTGCCAACATTTTTTGGTGTTCTTATGGTATAGTTTTTCATTATATACATTTTTTCAGATTCTTTTCTGCCATCATTTTCGTATTAAACTCGGAAATATAATATAAATTATTTTTAAAACTTTTTAATGAATTCAGGCAATGCAGGTGAATTTAAAAATCGGAAAAAAATGTAAATTCATTTTCCATGGTTTACAATCATTTAGATGGTGGGGAGTGAGACTTTTTTTCAAGGCCAAATAAGGACCATCCTAATGTATATATTAGGTTGGCTTGAAAAATTTTTTTTTTTCTGATTTCAATCGAAATCCATTCACTGCAAAGGATCTTGCATCCGGAGAATTCACCTCAAAGATGAACCCGATCGGATAATTTTTAGAGGTCGCGCAAGATTTTTCAAGTTTTTCCATTTGATTAACATGGGAAGAACGTAAAGTTTCCATTCAAAAAATAGTAGCTCCGCGAATTTCATAGCTACGACGATTCCGCAAGTTCTATTTGGAAGCTCTTTGAAAACCGCTTGAAATGGCATGCAGACCTTCGGAATCCGATTGCAACTTCCGTCGATAATTTTCTTTGTTTGTAAGAAATTATCGACGGAAATTTCATCCGAATAAAAAGAGGACAAATAGCAGTTACCTCTTGATAAAAAAAAATGGCGGGGGGAGGGGAGGGGAAGGAAGGGTCTAAAAAATCTTTCAAAAAAATTAGTAAGGTCGTAGGATCCAAAAGGTACTTAAAAAAAATCATCGACCTCATCAGGGGATAGAAGGGTTTCAGTTCGATGAATTAGGGAATTTTGCCCTATATGTATAAGTGTATGTGTAAAATAAACAAGTTATTGTTTTTCCGGGCTGTGCCCAGGCTTGAACGACAGTTTGATCTCTGTATATAGATGATATACGATATATATTTATACGATATTATTTATACGTATGTATGTAACCATAAATAATCGTTAATTCTAATCGTTTAGGGGGAAATATTAGTATGTTCATTCCATGATTTACAGCTTTACGGGGTTGAATACTACTACGACTTTTATCATGATTATCATGTCATTGTTTGAAAAATAATTGTGAATTATCAATAAATGAAGTAGTAATCCAATGATAATGACACCAGTAATAGTGTTTGAGCCTTTAAATATGTAAGCCATGAAATAAACCTTTTAATGTTCTCGCTCCAAAAATCAGAAATCACGATTATTCTTATTTATACAAATACTTTAAATGTCACGGAAAGAGTAATTGAATTCCTTAGGAAATGAGGAACCGCCGTTTGGGTGACTGCATTGCATTTTTCCCCCGTGTGGTTTCAACTTCCGCAATATTGTCAGCTTATTTTTGTCGCCAATTTTCTGGGTCCGTCCCCCAACGAATTTGGTTTTATTCATTGGCTCTCGACAGATCTCCCATCGACTGCAGCTCCTAGCTCTACACGATATGTGAGGACCATAATGCGATTGTCCTGTCCAGTGCATGGGCTGCTCATAAAATAACGCGCGCATGCACACTCGGAATTCGAGAACAGGAGTAGTCAAGTACCGTATCTAGCCGGCGGATTATTGATAAACTCGGCTGGTCTATAAACGCTAGCAATTGTTAACATCATCGCTCAGCAGTAGTAAAATGTTGTCTATATATATTAGGGTGGTTCTTAATTGGGTGATGTCGGAATTTCTGTGGTTGCCGCCTTCAAAAGTAATCAACATAAATAGAAAAAAAATTGGTCGCAATCAGGATTTTGTCCGATAAGCCTAACCCAGGGCGACAAGAATTTTATAAGGGAAAATGCATGCATTTGGCATTTTGTTGGGGACATTTCTTATTACTTCAAAACTATACATGATAAAAGAATTTCCTTTGATAGTTTTGTAGGAAATTAAATGCTCTAAAAGAAAGGTCTCTTGTAAAATTTTCGTGAATCTAATATGTATTACGTAATTTGCAAAAAATGGCTTTTCATCGCTGGTTTAAAAAAGCAAAAAGAACTATACATGATAAGAAAATTGTATTCAACAGTTTTGTAGGAAATTGAATGCTCTACAAGAACGGTCTCTTGTTAAATTTTCGTGAATCTAATATTTATTACGTAATTCGAACAAAATGGCTTTTCTGAACCAGCCATGAAAATACATTTTTACGTAATAAATATTAGATTCACGGAAGTTTTACAAGGGACTTTTTTTGGAGAGCATCAAATTCCCTGGAAAATGGTCGGAGGTAATTTTTTCGTCATGTATAGTTTTGAAATAATAAAAAATTTCCCCAACCAAATTCCAAATGCATGCATTTTTCCCCTATAAAATTCGATTGCTTGTCGCCCTGGGTTAGACTTATCGGACAAATTTTCGATTGCGACCAATTTTATTTCTGTTTATGTTGATTACTTTCGAACTCGGAAACCACGCAAATTCCGACATCACCCAATTAAGAACCACCCTACACTCATCAAAAAATTAAATGAACAGACATTTTTTCCATTTTTTTAAGTGATTTTTGCGTGACTGTAAGTTCGTATAAAATTGTTGTATTGAGATGAATTGAACAGCATTTTCATGCTTGACATGTCCAGTTTTGAAATCTTATGATGACATTTTTTTCCTGGCCATTGACCATGGCACAATCAAGAAAAATTTTACGAAAAGAAATTTTCAAAAAATTTTCCGTTTTTCAGATGGACGGATCAATTCGAAATTTTACAAGGGTTATTGGGGATACATTGAGGTAGCGTGGCACCTACAAACATTTATACCTTCAGCAATATTTGCGAAGTACTGGTTAATTTTCTAGGTAACCAGAAGCAATGGTTTTTTTGCCACTTTTTCAAGCGAATGCAAAGCGTGAAAGATTTTCTTTTTTTAACAATAATTAAACCTCATACGCAGTTCATTCGAGTTTCAAAAACTGTCGGTCGATTTGCTTACTAGTCTGGGCTCTTAGCGCTGCGCCACGCTGCCGTTGAGTTTTAGCTAACGTAAAATGGATATCAACATACACTGCAATTTTGATTAATTAATTTCTCGGCAACCGCTGAGAAGTGCGTCTTGCACCCGTTGTACTCCTGGTCAGTGATGGGCAAATTTGGACTTGAGGAGTCCCGAAGTCTAAAGTCCGGATGGACTTTGGACTTTGCAACCGTGAAAGTTCAAAGGCCGAAAGGATTTCGGACTTTGCAGCTGGAGGAGTCCAAAGTCCGACGGGACTTTGGACTTTGAAACCGGAGGAGTCCAAAGTCCTGAAGGACTTCGGACTTGATAACCGTAGGAGTGCAAATTCCGGATGGAATCTGTCATTGGAATGGACATTCGCCGAGGCCAAAATACAAATGTTATGGGTGATTCCACGTGTACCGAGTCTACAATACAAATGTACTTTGTACTCCTACGTTTCCAAGGCCAGAATAAATATAAACTTTGTACTTTCACCTTTGCAATGATTAAAAAGGATGCAAAGTGGAACCTTGCACATTCCTTCCTCATAATTTTTTACATTTGCCAGAGTTTCCTCTATGAGGAACTGTGCCGATTAAGTTTGGCTTTCTCATAGAGTGAGCTTTGGCAAATGTAAAAAATTATGAGGAAGCAATGTGCAAGGTTCGACTTTGCATCCTTTTTAATCATTGCAAAGGTGAAAGTAAAAAGTTTATGTTTATTCTGGCCATGGAAACGTAGGAGTACAAAGTACATTTGTATTGTAGACGCGGTACACGTGGAATCACCTATAACATTTGTATTTTGGCCTCGGCGAACGTCGAAGTCCAGATTCCATCCGGAATTTGCACTCCCACGGTTATCAAGTCCGAAGTCCTTCAGGACTTTGGACTCCTTCGGTTTCAAAGTCCAAAGTCCCGTCGGACTTTGGACTCCTCCGGTTGCAAAGTCGGAAATCCTTTCGGACTTTGGACTTTCACGGTTGCAAAGTCCAAAGTCCCGTCGGACTTTGGACTCCTCCGATTCAAAGTCCGAAATTCTTTCGAAAATTTTAAGACCTTACAGAGCTCAGTTCGCCGTTTTGTTCGGAAGTTATGGTTTTTTTTTTGTCATGAAGAACACGTTTGATGTAAAATAAACAAATTAAAGCCATAGTTTCCGAACGAAACGTCTGAACAAGCTCTGTAAGGTCTTAAAATTTCTGTTTTTGTTCAAAGAATCCTTAAAAAAATAATTTGTAAAAATAAAATGAGCATTTTCAGTTTTATACAATTTTTAATTATTTAATTGTGAACAACAATTGCTTCATAGGTGCACCATAATTAGAAATAAGTTTATCATATATAGAGTGCAAGAATGAAAAAAAACACCGGTAGTTTTTAAATTTGTCACTAACCGTTGCTGAGATACATCCATTTTGTTTAACCGGTGAACCCGTTAAAAAGCTGTAACTTCCGAACCAAGTCGCTGCCTACTTCCGGTGATGTCCACAATTTTCGTTTTTAATGAAGGAATTTAAGAAAAAAAATGAAATGAGCATTTTTTGTTTAATTTAACTTTTAATTTTCAATTGTCAATAAATAATTGTTACATCGGTCTAACATAATCATGAATATCTTTATCGTATAGAGCGTGCAAAAACGAAAAAAAACAGCTCTCGTTTTTCTCTTTATGACTAACCATTGCTGAGATATATCGATTCGAATGACCAAATACGGTCAATGGTTGAAAAAATTCATTTGACTGTATCTCCAAAGCGGGGAATCAAAATGGAAAACCCCGAAATACGGGTCTCTTTAATTTCAACATATATTCATGTAAAAAATTAGGAGGCAAACATTTTGACCCAAGGGTCAAAGCTGTCTGTTTGTTACACGAATCGTCCATGAATTAATCGTCAATACGAACATTTATAAGGATGTACTCGTCTTTTTTAATCGTCGCCGTTCATCGTCGTAGTTGCGAGTAATCGAAATCTCTTTGAAAATATATACGGTACCTCTCTCTCTCTGGTTTTATTCTGGTCTTTACTCGATGATCGGTCGATTGGCTCTACCTGAACGACACTCACGCGTGTCGAGCCCGAAAGAATTTCGTAAGCTTTCGGCCAATTTCGAGTACGATCCACATATCTAATGCGCAGGTCTCGCGGATGGATCTTATACATTATTACATTACATTATCCCTTTATTTTCGGTTCATCACTAAAATTAATACAAAATTATGATATTCATAATCCATCTGACGTTAATTCATTCCATACTCATTCCATGCCTCCCCCCTCCCATCACTAAGGGTCTTGTTATACCTTAAAACTATCTACGCTAAATCGCATCAATCCGATGTATCGTTTTCCATTCATACTTAATTACACAATTGTTGTCATCTTCCCACTATAACACAATAATTAGACAGCAACACTAACAAGGCTACTTCCTCCTTAACATTGAATTGGTGATGGACTCGTGATATTTTCTTAAGCTAGTAAAATTATAAATTCCAAGAACTTTATCATTCTCCGGATATCGGAATTCAAAAAGGTTTGATTTTATAGTACGAAGGATTTTATATGGCCCTTCGTATGAGTGGAAGAACTTATGCGCCACCCGTTCAATCTGATTAGATAGACGCGGTACACGCAGCAGCACCAAATCGTGTACTTTAAGGCCTTACATACAGTTAGAAGGCTTTAAAAAGATGGATTTTCAAGAATTTTTTTCGCGCAGACTATTCAATTTATTAATTTGAAAATTGGTGTACATATTATAATAACCTTATAATATATTTACATATTTTTTATTTGTAAAAATAATCATCGCGAATGTTGCTATCGCCGATCTCCTAGAGCTCCGCAAAAAAAACCAATTTTGCGGTGATCACGATATCTCTAGACCGGATTATCTGAAATGAAAAAACCAAATAAATTTCGTTAATATAATACATTATCTAGTATTTAATCGGAGGAATTAGCGAAAAAATAACTTTTGACAAAATGGCGACTTCTCAAAATAAAAGACTCGATTTTGAACGAAAATTTAAGCCTTAAATTGTTTATAAAATGGAAAATATTTATCGGAAAAAAAAAATCTTCGATTAATTACTAAAAAATCTAGTTAAAAAGGTTGTGTTAAAATTTGAGACTGATCGGTTGAGCCGTTTTCGAGAAATCTTGATCACCGATTTTGAAAACATAGTTTTGAGAAAAACGCGTTTAAAGTTTCAAAAGCGTTTTACATGTGGTAAATTTCGTTTTTTTTCAACTTACATGGAGTCATCTATTCCAGGGCCATATAATAATCCGTTCGCATCGTTGGCAGCTTCTAATAATTCGATTTGATGCTGTCTGCGAGCCATTCAAATTACAAGTGTATGTAACCCCTTAAGATCGACCGGGGGTCTTACTTTCTGTCTATAACTTATTCTTTCATCATTCGCCTTAAGTTGACATACGATCGCGAGCGCTTTGATTCGTATAGTGTCTTCTGAAATCGCAGTGTACCGGCGAATCATAGATATCAAAAGCGATTCTTGTTCATCGTTATGAAACGTTTGACTCGGATATCTACTAAAGAAATCGGCCATAATATTGTCGCTTCCCTCACAATACGAAATATTAAACGTATACTCCAGTGAAAACATACACCAACGAGATAAACGGGCTGTACGGAATAATGTTTTCTTTAGAAAGGTAAGACTTTTATGATCTGTTACGATCTCAAATTGTCTTTGTACCCAGCGAATCTTGAATTTGTCAATCGAATAAACAATTGCGAATAGCTCTTTCTCCGGTGTCGTATACCGGGTTTCAGCAGAACTTAGACAACGACTAACTATCGATATCTATTGATGATTTTGATCATCCACTTGATATAAGATACCGGCTATCCCCCTAACGGAAGCATCGGTTTGGACTTTAAATATCTTGTTAGGCAAATCATGCGATAATTCGACAGATTTCGAGACGTTACTTTTCAAGTCTTTAAATTCCACGGAATGATCTTTTGCCCGATGCCATTCAGCGGCATTCCTGAGAAGCAGGCGGAATGGATCCAAATAACGAGCATGAAATATACTAAAACGCGGTGATGGTTGCAAACACCCAAGAATTTTTGGAGCTGCAACTTATCCTACTTGTTCTACGGGATTTCAAGAAATTGTCAAGCTTTTCCGGATTGGGTACGAATCCAGCTTGTGCTAAACAAACCCCAAGAATAGTACTGATGTTGCGCAGAAAGCAGCTTTGCTTAGCTTTGGTGTGAAGTTATGTTGCAATTATTCCGTGAATAACCGTTCGATATGTTGCAAATATTCATTGAAACTTCCGGACGTAATTAAGAGATCATCAACCTATGCAGTTATGAATTCATTCATTTATTTACCCAGGGCCAAACTCAGAGCTCGAATAAATTCGCTTCCTGCTGTTTTTAGTCTAAATGGTATTCTACAAAATCGATATAGGGTTGAGCCGTGTAAGAATGCCGTGTAATGACGGGAATGGTTTGCCAATGGAGTTTTCCAATAACTACGGGTAAGATAGCGCTTGGACATTATATTAATTCCACGGAATTTTTGCATTTGCTCCTTAATTCGTGGTGGACCTTCATTATCCCCTTGAATCGCTTAATTCAAAAATCACGCATCAAGGCAAATTCTAAAACTTTGTCAAGGACGATCGTTTTGATTTTACCCTGACGCTCTATGAGGCATTCCACATCAACATGACCACTTAAAAACCTTAATATATTGGATTTTTCTGCTATCGACGTATGCTATAGTACTCTTTAAAGAAAAAATATTGATATGTGTCAAATTTATGGTGGCATTGGTAGGCGTGAAATTACAAAAAAATTCGATTTTTGATCGTTTTTTCTCGCTGATTTTATTACATGGAAATATTGTGTCGGAGCAAAAAATTGCTAACTATTAATCTACAGATTTACATATTAACAGAAAATCTAGACTGTGTAGACTGTGTATCCTCGGGATACACAGTCTACTGTTGCGGGCAATTTTCGAAGAATTTCGTGTATTTTTCTCGAAGAAAAATACATTTCTCAACCATGGAAAAAATCAGAAGAAATATCTGATTTGAAATATTTGAATCTTACATGACGTGTTATATCGCTTGAAGGTGCGAATATTCTGTAAATAAATATTGAGAAATATACTCGCATTATATAACATTTTTATTTTAAACTTTGAATAATTTTTTTTTCCAATTTTCTTTTTTTTTGCGGAGCCTTTTGAATGAATCTCTTCATCGGGATAGAGACGTATCCCTTTTGGAAAAAGTTCGAGGGATCAAGAAAAAAATATTTCAAATTTTTTAAAAATGCCATAATCGTCCAGAAATCGATTTATATTTTTAAAATACGTTTTTTTTCCATGACAAATGTGGAATATTGCCTTCTAACTTGTTTTTTCGTTATCCTTGCAACAAACACAACAAAATTTATTCCAAGCAATTTTTCCCTCCGACACACTATTTCCATCTGAAAAAATCAGTGAGCAACAAGCAAAAATCGTATTTTCCTTTTATTGCACCCCTATCAATGCCACCATAAATTTAATACATATCAATATTTTTGTTTTAAAGAGTACTATAGCATACGTCGATTGCAGAAAAATGTAGGACATTAAGGTTTTTAAGTGGTCATGTTGATGTGGAATGCTTCCTATAACACCGATGTGCCGGAGCACGTTCGATCTGAAATTTTGATAGCTCATTTTCTTTTTTCGTCCACTCTTATTGTTTCACTAATCCATTAAGTATTTATGGAGCAATTAAACTCGAATATCGCTGATGTCACTGAATATTCTGATGAATATTTTCATAAATGAAGAACGAAAGTCGAGTGCCGGCTTTCGAGAGTAGACAATCTCGACAAAGCTTTGTAACACAGGAAATTACACTTCTAGCATAAGTCATGCTAGATTATCGCATGATTTTGAGATGGATGCTCGGTTAATTTAGACCGTTGTGCTGAGGGGCCAATGTAACTGACGAAGCAGGTCGTCGTGCAGCAAATTTAACCGAATTGAAAACTATTATCGATCGCAACCGATTATTAATTTCATTGAACCAAATCCGCTTCGAGGAGCGGATGGGTCTCGTTTTCCGAGTAGGAATTAAGCTCTATATTCTCAGCCCACGATAATAATAAATCACACATCGTCTCATTGAATTTACGTCGTCTACGGAGCCGCGAATTTGGGAAACTTGGTCGAGACATATTCGATATCATCATTCGAATATTTTGAGTCACCGGAAGGATGTCGGGCAACATTGGGAATTATCGAGATATGAAAGTTTGCCTGTTTGCTGAGAGTTGCAGTTACTCCTTGCGATCATTGGAACGGTATCGATCGGAAATTACTGAAACCGTATAAAAGTATTGTGCAAGCATCTCGAACGGAAATTTTAAAAGAAACTTATAATTCTTTAAAAAAGCGTTAGCAAAGAATGACGAGACAGAACTTATTTATATCTACTGCTTTTTTGTGCGATTATTTTTCATTAAAAAAATGTAAAACCGAACAAAATTTTATTCTAGAGTTCAATTAGTTTTTGACATAGAAATCGTCGTAAGTTGGTTGAATGGTAGTGACGTTTTTTGAAATTGGGTATAAGTGCGTGGTATAGTCTGTTAGACAAGAATATCCAGCTGCAAATTGAGACCGCATAGTAACCACGTTTTCTTCGGTTCGCCGATGAAAATATGGCGGTAAATTTTGGTTAGAAACTACTTCCAGTAAGATATTCGTTCTTCATGGCTCAAGGAAGAGTAGTATATATTTTCACGTCAATCAATTAAAAATGTATAGAATGTTTTAATCTGCTTCCAATAATCGCCAACTAAGGGAAATTTTTGCGGCAGACCTCCAGACAGGTTTGTTTTCGTGGCGTCAGAGGAAAGAAAAGTGCTGTTTTCTGGTTATCCTTTTAGGACGTTTGACAACAGCGCTATTGTATCCAAAGATTTACAATTGATAAGATGTACACAGTTATGAACTACGGGAAAGATCCATAATTGTTAGATCTGTCATATTCGCCTTTGCGTGTTACCAAACGCATGCGATTTAAGTTAAGATTAAAAGAACTCCCTCATCTCTTGGACTTCTTTTTGTTACTTTTCGAATCCACTGTGAAATTGGCAAAGCTACAAGCAGTGTGATAATTCAAAAATTTAAATGTTTGTCGAACCCTGTGAGAGAATTGCTGGAAAAATCGAGAAGGCTCGCTCCGATTTACACTTTACTTTTTTCCTTTGTTTAATAAGTACATGCAGTACCACTGGCCGCTTGGTACGCGAATTGCAATTGAAGGTCAAATTACACTATTGCATTAAAGGCCAGCAGCGGTTATAGATGACTGATTGAAGGTGTAGATAATCACATTCTACTGCTTCCGTAGACGGAGTGAATTCAATACGATTCGCCAATCCCCACAAAAACACCACGTGTAAAAAAATCAAGACAAGTACATTTACCCGAGCGCGCACCATCACGTGCAAAACGGTGTAAGATCAACAAGGAACATTGAGCGCATGTATTTACAACAAGCACATATTGCTTTGAAAAAATATTTCAACCCTCCCCAGTCACACTTCCAAATAATAACACGACAGTCACACTGGGTCGATTGTACCCAGTCAGTTTTCAAAAAACGATTGTGAGCAAACTATCGAAACGATTGTGAAAAACTGTCCAAAGCGGTTAAAAAAAATTACGGAACATGCTTTGAACCTTCAAGATGATGTGCGAAACATGTATTCATTGAAAATAGAATAGCAACATGTTAAAACATATCCTTTTGAGAGAAAAAAAATCAGAGCACTACTTGGCGAGTTACAATGCAAACTAAATAGTTATATGTTTACATAACTATTTTATGATGAAATGTCTGTCTTGACTTTGAAAAACACTTGCCAAGTACTGCTCTGATTTTTTTAAGATTCAAATGTATACATTTTTAACCCTTCACAGTAACACTGGGTAGAATCGACCCAGTCGATTTACTCTCGGCGTAAATATCTAATTTCCGGGCTCCCAAAGAGATATTTTTTAACATTTTGCCATCTTATTTCTCATAAATGCATGTTCCGTACATCATCTCGAAGGTTCGAAGCATGTTCCATTATTTTTTTTAATCACTTTGGACGGATAGTTTGCTCACAATCGTTTTTTGAAAACTGACTGGGTACAATTGACCCAGTGTGACTGTCGTGTTATTATTTGGAAGTGTGACTGGGGAGGTTTGAAATATTTTTTCGAAGCAATATGTGCTTGTTGTAAATACATGCGCTCAATTTTTCCTGTTGATCTCACACGTTTTTGCACGTGTGGGTGCGCGCTCGGGTAAATGTACTTGTCTCGATTTTTTTACACGTGGTGTTTTTGTGGGGATTTAACGACTGTTTGCAAAATTAATAGTAAATAAGCTTCGTAATGTAAAGTCGGGTTGGAGCGGGCACAATTATTGATACTGGACCTTACTTTTCAAATATTTATTTTGGGCAAACTCGGGTAACTGTAGCCGTCATAAAATTATCTACGATGCTATCCTGGTGGCTTCCTGTGTACAATTTTGCTCCACGTCATGGTATCTTGGATTGGTATGAATGAATATTTCATAAAAAACGGGAATACATGATGACCATTGGATCAGGTCATTATTGTTATTTAATTTTTTGAATGCCTGCGTTTTTTATTATTTTTTTTCAAATGTGACGCAAAATTAAGATTGTTCATAGTATGTTCGCGACCTCTTTGGCGCGAGCTTCAATTCAAGCCATGAGAAAGTTATTAGATTAAAAATAGGAATTAGGAACTTATATTACTTTGCACAGATCTTCGAGTATACAGAAAGACGTAAATCACATTTCCACATTGCAACAGATCGAACTTGTTCTACAATTTTCAAAAATTCCTTTTATTTCTCATATAAAAAAATATATCTAATTTTTACATCTTTTCCAGAAAGACCATGTAACAACCTTTAGCATTTCTTGGCCAGCTTATCTTCTCAACTTCCATATCATCTGCAATAATTCAAGCAGATTTACCAGACCTCAAAATACTTTAAACCTTTGTAAACATCTGGACTGTGATGAAATACCGCACTCGTAACTTTTACATTTTAGTGTTCCTCGTCGTCGTCGTCGTCGTCGTCGTCGTCGTCGTCGTCGTCGTCGTCGTCGTCGTCGTCGTCGTCGTCGTCGTCGTCGTCGTCGTCGTCGTCGTCGTCGTTTTTTCACGAAAAAAATATATTGAACATTCGTCATTTCACTTTACCACCCAAACTATACTACTTTAATGGTATGTTATTAGTTTTATCATGTCATACATGGTTTTCGGTCAATTGTTCAACAGCACGACGAACTGTCACAATCATTCGTCCCAATTTTGGTGCTCGTTCTCTATCTATATCGCTCTCAGCTGAGCTTGTCTGGCAGGCTGGCTGATCATCAGTGACCACATGTACCATGTTTTCCGAATACAGTAATATTCGGAAAACATGGGAGAATATGGAGACGATGATGACTGCGAATAATCGCGTCTGATCTGACAGGCTAACTGATGCTATGACTACTAAAAAGTGTGCGACAGCTCCGGAATCGTTTTCGCGAAAAATACGATTTTTTAATCGTAAGCAATTGATTTCTCCCGTATAACAACACCTACAGCATTGATTTTGGTCGCAATCGAAGTATTTAAAAAAAAAACGCTTTCAACTGCAATTAAACATTTATGAATAGCGCTCTGAATCTATAAAAATGACATCCGAGGTAGGGTTAAATAGAGATGTCTGGAGAAAATGATACTCTAGTCGCGTCTCGAGAGGAAGCCGCTAAGGTAGCCAAATGTACTTGTCTCGAGACGCTGCCGCGTCTCTTGATAAAGTAGTATGGAAACTCTCTACAATTCTGACACATTGTATATGTACACTACCGTCGGGAAATATCAGGCTACTAGTGAGGTGCGCTCGCGAAAACTATTTCTGTCTTCGAACGTCGACATCTTCGCGACAAAGAGCCCCAGAAACTTTTTTAAAGTACCATGAGAAAGCTCATGAATATTCGAATCAATTGATATGTTTTCGGTAATGTTGCTATCACTAAGCACTAAGATAGCGTGTACAAAAGATTGAAAAGAATGATTCAATTATATTCGATATTTTTTATCTTGAATTTTTATCAACTCATGGACAAAGTTAGACAAATTTCTTAGAGTTTTAAAATTCCTTACGTTTGAGCACTGAATTTTTTCTCGTCATTCGAGCCCAACAAGTGTCGAAAATCTTTTCGGGTTCTTGGATTATCATAAATGTGCAGGCATGTGCGAATCGAGCGCGGGTCATCGATTGGAAAAGCGGACGGTCTCGCTCGTTTGTTCTGTCGTGAAGGCGGGGCAGCAGTGGGATATGTGTAAGGAACGCGCTGGCATGAGATATTCTTCAATTCACGCATGATTCACTGTGGCTGTGGCTACGCGAAAAAAAGAAGCTCGGAGGACCGTCGTATCAGGCGATGGATGCCCTGCGCTCGATTGCACAATTTTCACAGTTTTCGCAATGACTCAAGAACTCGTAGAGGTTTTCCATACTTTTCCGGCTTTTTCATTACCGGTGAAGTTTCAGTGACCAGGCGTGATAAGCTTCGAACTTCTAACAATATTTTCTCAACCTTAGCCATCAGTTGAAGTCGAAGTGGAAAATTCCGGAAAAATTCGATTTTTTAAATCTTTTCACACGCTATCTCGATGCTTGGTAATGGAATTATTATTCAAAAAATATTAATAGATTCAAATGTTCATGAGCTGATGCTTTGGAAAAGCTTCCTTTTTCACGAAGTTTTCGGCATCTAAAGACAGAAGTAGTTTTCCGAGCGCATCTTGTTAGTGGCCTGATAATTTCCGACCGTAGTTTACGTATAAAGGAAATCCAAGTATACTAGGAATGTCAGCTTAAATCCGCTATTTTTTGGTCCGACAAACACTGGTTTTTCATAGAAAGCATAAAAAATGTGTTAAAAGTAGCCGCCGTCGCTAGCTACACATCTTTTCCATCTCTTTCCATTCTTTTTCGAAGAGCACCATTCATCAAGTCATTTAGGATGAATTCGTAAGAATCGAAGGGCTGCTCAGCAAGCGCGTGGCCCATCGACGAAAACAGGTGGTAGTCGGAAGGGGCCTGGTCTAGTAAATAAGCGGCATGGGGTAGCAACTTCCAGTTAAGTGTCTTCAAGTAGTTTCGGACCATTATTGACGCGTGCGATGGCGCGTTGTCGGTAAGAAAAATCAGCTTGTTATGTCTTCGTTGATAATCTGGCCCTTTTCACGCAGCGCCCCGTGCAATTTGATCAGTTGTTGGTGGTAGCTGCGGGCACTGACAGTTTTTCCAGTTTTCAACAGCTTATAGTAAACGATACCTATACCCTACTGATCCCACCAATCGCACAGCATCGTCTTCCGTCCGAAGCGAATTGGTCTCGGGGAAGGTGTCTATGGTTGGCCAGGATGAACCCACAATTTATTGCGCTTAGGATTCTCTTCTTAGAAATTTGGCATCGCTTCATCTGTCTATTTTTCATGCGGATTCCATTTTCCGATCTTATGAAACTTTCACATGGCACGCAAACGCATGCAACTGGCTGGCTGGGTAACACCCAATTGCCTAGCTGAAAAAAAACATTATTTGCGATTGGGTATCTTCCTCGTCCAAAAGAGCACAGACAAACACACCACCGCCACACACCACCACACGCCACACACACACACACACCGACACAGTCTCAGCTGTCTCAGGGGACAGCTGAGAGTCCTCAACCTTCCTGTGCTGATGTTCACGCTTGTTGTCGCTTAGGTAAAATTTACCGTCTTTAAATCGAAGAAACCAATCTCTACACGTTGTTTTCGATAAAGCACTGTCACCATAGGCCTCCACGAGCATTCGATGCGATTCGACAACCGATTTCTTCAAATGCAAGTGGAAAAGTAGAGCTTCCCGCATATGCTCTTTTTCTGGCAAAAAACTAGACATGATTACCAAAAGAGAAATGTATGTTGTTGCACGACATTGCTGATGATGTGCACTTATTAATGTCGACAGATGTCAAGCTCAGGAAATAAGTATGGCGTGTTCATGGTTATTTAATACGCTCACTAACGCCATCTATGTGCAAACAAATTCGGGGCAAACGAGGAATTATTACACGGCCACTAGAAAGTATAGAATTTTTTTTATTCTAACGCGAAATTAGACACATCGTTAGAGACAACCGATCATTTCTTGTTCTTACGATCGGTACTTCAACTTCAGTCTCTTCAGTCAAATCCGGAATCAGTAGCCGCAAAAATACTGACAAGGTGGTACTGATGGTTACCGACGCGTAACCATCTTCACACGGTCCTACGAGCTACGCCACTATATTTATATATACGTTCTAAGAAAACTGAGCAGTAGGAATTTCGAGACTCACCCAGTGTAACACACGGTCTTATATACAGGTCGTGGCACTCGCTAAAAAATGGTGGCCTCAAATTGAAGCCAATATGGCCGGTCTAAGAAGGCTCGTTTATTATTATTATGCTACGATCTCGTGCCATGTGGTGGCTTCGTGCAGTTTCGTGCTATCTCGTGTATACCAATATCTATCTGTGAACACGGCGTCTCAGAATAATTTTTAGTAAACACCGTTTTCGTGAACGTCTGAGGAATTAAAAAGAAGTTTTTGTTCCCTATTTTTTTGTCATGCTTCAAATAAAAAACATCTTTAAAAAATGTATAGTATCGAGAAACTATCTGTGAAACCCGTCACAGGTCGGTAGAGGTTAAGCATATCGCGTTGCTTAGCCCCTTCAGTAAAGTTTCATTATTAACTGCAAAAAATCATTGATTAGAAGTTACTGTCAATAAGAAACCTGAAAGTTGGTTGGGGAATGAAAGAAACATTAATTAATTATTCGGCAATATATATTTTCACACAAGAAGTTCACGAAAATAGTGTACACTCAAAATTGTTTGGCGCCGTGTTTTAAGATAGGATTACGAGATACCACGAAACTGCACGAAGCTTCCAGGTGACACGAGATCGTAGCATAATAATAATAAACGACTCCCTCAGACCGGCCATGTTAGCTTCAATTTGAGGCCACCCGAATGCATGTAGTCAGTATAAGAGAGCCACGACCTGTATATAAGACTGTGGTGAACATATGTAGAAATCAAGTTAGGATCTCGATAACAACTCGTTGAATCCACAAATATTTAAAAGAACAACTAATACCTCAATTTATTTATTTTAATTTCGAAATAATTCGTTTTACTGTTTCTACAAGTTTCTTATGGCACGGACGGATTAAAAAGTTGAACTATAGAATGTATCTTGGAATTAGATGAGATGCTTTGTTATAACTATACCCCGATTCTTAGTAATCCGAGAAATAAAGTGTAACGCTTGGGTCCCTTTTATAGTTTTTGCTCCGGCAGATCGATAATCTAATTCGGCTTTCGAATTCAAATATCATTTATTTCCAACGAATAGAAAATTTGCTGCACACTTATTATTTTTAATCAAAACACATTGAGAAATTCATGGAAAAAATATGAAAATTCACAAAATGACTCATACAATGACAGCGAGAGAAACGGAAGATAAAATTAAAAAAAAATTCTGATCCTTTTCTTGATGAGGACTTTTATTTCTTAAAGTTACAAGAAAGTCATTGCGAGTAAAGTCCAAGCTCGATAGTCGAATTTGTAGAATCAGTCAGATATGAATTGATTTATCGACCATTACGAAGAACATATGGGATATTCCACGTCAACTCACACAGCTTTGACCCTTGGGTCAACATTTTTGCCTAGTAATTTCTCACATGAATATATGTTGGAAATAAAGAGATTCGTATTTCGGAGTTTTTCATTTCGAGGCCCCGCTTTTGAGATACAGTCAAATGAAGTTTTCCAACCATTGACCGTATTTGGTCATTCGAATCGATATATCTCAGCAATTGTTAGTGATAAAAGGAAATACCACAGGAGTTTCTTTTTGTTTTTGTACGCTCTATACGATAAAGATATTTATGATTGTGTTGCGCCGATATAACATTACTACTTAAACTTAAATAAAAAAGTTAAATAAAACAGAAAAGCTCATTTTTTTTCTTAAATTCCTTGATAAAAAACGAAAATTTTGCGACACCGCCGAAATTGGGCATTGACTTGGTCCGAAAGTTACAGCTTTTTATCGGGTTTACCGGTTAAACAAATCGAATACCCCATATATTGATAAATACAGCGAAAAAAGAAAATAATCGCAAGCCTGAGATGAGGAATCAAGATCACCTCTGATGAAAATGAATACAGTGAAACGAAAAAATCATTGCAAGCACAAGATGTTGAATTTAGACTGAATCTATTGAAATCTAAAAATAAATACAGCGAAAACAGAAAATCATTGAAATCGTGAGGCCTGGAATTGAGACAGGGTCGGATTAATTTTGAAAATGAAAATAAATCCAGCGGATGAAGAAAATCATCGCAAGCATAAGCAGGGGAAAGCTCCTGTTTTAATTACGGGACAAGAAGAGCGAAGGCCCTACCGGATATTAGGATTCGCAGAGCAATGGAAGGATAAGAGCCATGTCGACAAATCGTTGACATCCGAGAAGAGAGCACATATGCATTAATTAGAGATACAGATTCGTCTTAGAGAAATGAATTGTATACTTGAGAGGAAACATAAATCAATTTGACTGGAACAATATCATTGGGTATGGTTACCGCGCACCTGGCTGAAAATAAACTTGTTCAATTATTTAAAAAAAAACAATAATAAGAAAATCGTTTAATTTTTTTCTTTCAATAAATTATAATCGTTACACTGATAAGGATCAGACGAATTGTATACTCGCGAGAAAACATAAATGAATTCGAATAAAACGACGAGAATATTATTGGTTATGGTTACTACTCACCTGGCTGAAAGTTTACTTATGCTAATTATTGTTCAAATCAACAGTGAATAAAATTGTTCAGCTATCTTCTTGCGATGTTATCTTCTTGTTGAACAATCTACACTCATGTGCTATACAGTCCTATACAGGCAGATAAGCAGACGGTTCTCTTGACGATTACGAAGGCTCAGAAGTCGAATGCGTCGCAATAGATTGTGCGGTATACTGCTTTCTATGAAATAGTTCCATATTTAGTACATTAGAAATCTTCACGAGTAATCTGATCATATTAAAAAGGCCTTTGGCTGAGCGCTGAGATCCACAGAACCGATGTACCAAAATTTGTCAGAAAAAAATCAGCCGATTGGACGACCTCCTTCGCAAGTTTTACACCGCGTTTCCGGTAGTGCGGTAAAACTCATAACTCTTGTCTTATTTACGGTGGGCAGGCGGGAGTTGAGCATGACTTACTTTCAAATCTAATAATACGAAATACAGAGCAAAGATAACAAAGATAGAACTTTTCCAAAATTATTTCATCCGTTTTCAATTTTTATATACGATAATTAATCGTTCAAGATAACTTCTGCAGGGGGTCCTTTCAAATTTTGAAACCTGCTCAATCATACTTTTAGTAATAGAATATTATCGCCGTATCTACTGGACACTTTTGTAAATGATTACGGAAAAATTTTGCGTAACAGAGAGTGATTAACGAAACGAAGTTCTACCTTTGTCGTTTTCAATCTGTAATTTTGTATTGTGAGATTTGACAGTAAGTCATTTTCATACTTTAAGTAATCGAATAATATTTTCGTGTTCGCTGGGTATTTTCGGTAATAATGTTATTGTCGATGATATCGTTTCGATCAGTTTCACGATTTCATTCGTCTACGTATCCTAATCGTTTGAGGACTGCCGCGAAAACCGCCTTCGATCGCCGCATAAAGATGGCCGCAACACCGTTCAATTGGATCGACTTTTCCGACGACATTACCATACCAGTTCACTATACAGTGTAACATAGAGATCAGTGACCAGTGCGCACAATGAGACCCGCCAGGAGCCGATCAAACGCCGTCATGATTCGCCGCACAGCCGCCATAGATGGGATAGGCGCCCGCCCGGTATAAAGCGAACACCGACCGCTAGCGGAACATCAGTTTCATTCGCTTTCGGCAACGATTCGACAGCATAGGAAAGGATGTAAACTCCCAATCGGTAAATCTTTTCATTACAATTCGAGTAGCGAATAGCTACCTGGGATGGTAGATTACACTCCTGATCTCGTACTCTCAACAAAAGATAAGGCGAAACCACCAGCGCTAGCCAGGTTAACAGATTACGTACCTAAAAGTCAAGACTTGGTCAGATTTTCATGAAACTTAGTATGTTTTAAAATCGCCCACTTTGAATTTGGAGTCAAACATTTGGAAGTAAAAATGGTAGACCTAGAATGGCGGCCAAACTTACAAAGTTCTCACATCGTCGCATGAAAATCGATATATACGGACTTTCGAGGCTGCTGATTCCATATTTCATGAAAAAACTCGTGATTCACGATGACGGACTCAATATGGCGGCCAAAATCACAACATTCTCACATGATTTGTACGAAACTTAGTACATAAGGGTTTTTGAGGTTACTGATTCTGTACTTAACACGTTGAGCCTCGCGTCGGTGCACTTTTCGTTCTCTGTTTATTTTAGCAGTCTCGAATATCGCGCGAGTGCTCGCTTGCTGCGGGCTGAACGGAAAGCGCAGCAATATCGGCGCGGGGCTTAACGTGTTAATGTCAAACGTTTAGAATTTAGAATAGAAGTCGAGATCACAAAATTCTCATATATTTGCATGAAACTTAATACGGAGTTGTTTTAAGGGATGCTGATTCCGTATTTGATGCCAAAATTCAAAAGTTAAGACTGGCGATTTCAATATGAAGCACAAACAGTTTCTCGGAATCAATTGATAGATTTCGTGATGAATAAGTTTATTTATACGGCGTAAGCAGCCTTGAAAACCTCTCCGTATTAAGTTTCATGCAAGTATATGAGAATTTCGTAATGTCGGCCACTATTCTGAATAATTAATTGATTTGTCATTATAGGGTCAACGGTTACTGAACACCATTTATCAACGGACTCTTGATGATAATGAAGGACGAATTACATTTTCTATGACAAAATATTTCAAGATTTTATTCATAAGATTGTTCATAACTTTAACAAATGTTGATTATTGATTGATTTTCCATATGAACTATTGCCATCGAGCTAGCTCCAACTAGATTCGGACGTGCTACACTGCTGGGGTTTTGCTGCTACATTTCACCAGTTGCTGATTGCGGTTTTAAAGTTTCCTATCCGGTTCGATACAGTGATACTATAGATTATATATGGACCGTTGTGCTGACAGCACAACTGATTAGTTTTGTATAACATTATCAATAATACGTTAATAATCAACCGTACTATGACAAGCATGCGTATGACTGAAAAAAAATGGGCCCCGCTTATGCGCCCGCGCAATCCGCCCCTTCTTGACCGAGCCCCCTTAAAAAACAGAATTTTAATATTCGAGCAAAAATAAGTCGAGTGAAGTTGAAGTACAGATTGTAAGCAACCTGCTTGCAGGTTAGTTTAGTTATAACTAGTGGAATCTCGAGAAATTTGTATTCGGCAGTAAATGTGTGCTGAAAAACCTGATTTTATTGTCCCTTACGTGTTGTTATTTTTAATAAATGATTACTTTTTGAACGTAGTGGGTGGCTTCTCCTTTGTTTATCTCTGCAGCAACTTAAAATGCAAAAATTACTGAACATAGACACCCAACGTAGAACTTTGTTCCCTTTAGTATTCTGTATTGCGATAAATGTAAATGAAGTGATATTAATAATGTGCAAATATTTGATTGAAATCATGTTCAAAATGTGTGTTCATGCTTCGATCCTAATAAGAACTTGATACCGTGGGTAAAGAATAATTTTTTATGAAATAAAACATAATCTTAATCTAGAACTTTAACTTAACCTGATGATGAACTAAAAAAGTTTTATTTTCTCTCTGACCTGAAATTGAATGTGATCAAATTGATGGAAATTAATCGTTGTTGTTGACTCATGCTCACGTCCCCGTGATATTTGCTTTTTCCAGATTCTGAGAGCGGACGAGTATCAGCGGACAGCGGTGACGATGGAGTAGGTGGAGATTCGGTGGCTGGTAATCAAGGTTCATCATCGGGCTGTGGAGGAGCCGAAAGTGGTTCGAGCAAGGCCCGAAGAAGACGAACAGCGTTCACGTCCGAGCAATTGCTGGAACTTGAGCGCGAATTTCACGCAAAAAAGTACCTGAGTCTCACGGAACGTTCGCACATAGCGCATGCACTAAAGCTCTCCGAGGTTCAGGTGAAGATATGGTTTCAAAATCGACGGGCCAAATGGAAAAGAGTCAAGGCCGGGCTGACGAGTAGTGGGGTCGGAGCCGCCGGGAGACACAGCGGTCATGGGGCCACCGGACACACAGCAAACGGGCCGAGAATCGTCGTACCGATTCCCGTTCACGTCAGCAGGCTCGCGGTTAGATCGCATCATCATCACCTCGAAAAGTGTCCGAATCAGCAGGCGGGACCGGGAGATTCTAATAGATCCAGTAATGGAACTCTCGCCACGGGATTGATATCCAGACTCAGCGGCTCGACCGTCACCACGGGGGTAGCTCAGCTGGGGACCGGTGGGGGTCTCAGGGCGTTTACCGCACCTCGGAATAACAATTCCGGCAGAAGGTAGCCCATATACTGAAATAACCTTTAGGGATGTCGAATGAAAGTTGATGTGTTTTATGTCTGGGTGCTAGCTCCGGAAGCTATTTGTAAGAAGCTTTAAGGTAGTATTTCTTTTCCGCCATTGAAAACAGGAAGTTCGTCTTGTCTTATTCAAGCGGGATTGTTTCCATAGAAGTAAAATTATCTGACAACTTTATAATTCTTATTATATATTGATTGGTCTTTTATGGAAACGGAATTGAATTTGTAGGCAAAAATCTTGGATATTTTCTAAGTGATGGTATGTCGTTACTACTGCGCCTAATTGAGTACTAGGCACGGCACTTATGATATGTTCATTCGTAATGATCAGATCTGGAAAAAGGAAAACGTGAATTCGCTGAAAAAACGCCACCCTCAGGCGAACTAGAATCATAAGAATATTGCCATGAAAAAAGATTTTTTGAACGATTCGTTCGACCGTTGGCATTTTTCGCTTTGACCATCAGAAAAATCAAAATTTTGAATCTGTTGGAAGAATTTAATAAAGAAGAGAATAAGCCATGTTCTCTTCTTCTGGTTCTGTTGACTAGTTTTATGTCGTAGTTTTATATCGATGTATCGTAGAAAGCGATCGATACGTATCTTAGTTTCGAAAAAAATGCGTTGGAAGTTTGAAGCTGCAAAGGACGTCAAACAACTTATAACTGGTGCAATTTTGAGTTTACAAAATATTCTTCAAGCTACTTAACCGTGAACAAGCCTTATACAGAAATGCTCGCTCAAGAATTCGATTGCTTTTATGACGGAAAAGAAATACTCAACACTATAGCCATTGACTACATACGCTGTAAGAAAATCAGAAAAAAAAATTATTTTATAGAAGATGTTTATGTTCGATTCCTGCAAATTATACGATTTTTTCGACTCGTGCGACCATGAAAAAAACTTAATACACGATAGTGGGTGTTTCACAGCCCACGCCTATGTTCGACGGGTTTGCTATTTGATGATATCGAAATATCGACGGCAAGGTTTTCATTGATAGTTTCAAAAATTATCTTAAAGAAACGGCTAGGAAAATACCATCATCTTCATCAGAAAAAAATGTATAGTCGAAAAACTAAAAAATAGCCAAATGGCCCATGTCTCATATGGTGCTAATTTTTTTAATTAATTGGATAATTGTTGACTCTTTTGAGGTATCTCCTCCACAGATATGTTCAGTACGTCTTACTGCTCATGACAAAATAATGATGATTCATTGACTAATCTCAATCGACTGTGGAACGGTAAGCAAACTGAATCGGGGCATTTTCAGCACTTCACGTATACCGTACACGTTATATTAGGTCAGCGTTGTATTCTAGAGTTTAAAAACATGACTTACGCGAGTTTTTAGCATACTTTTATTGCCTTTTGTGTTTTCAATGTTAATTACAGATTGATCCACAATTGGATGTCTAGAATTGCAAAGCAGTATTGTACAATTTTGTTTTGAGTCAGAATGAGCTACGTTCCTAGCTCAAAAGCCAATTTACTCTATAAGTTCACACTAAAGGGAATTTGCGATTGGGAAAACCGTCATGAATAATATATGTAATTTTTCGCCAAATGGATACATTTGATCCCAATCAGTGGAGATATGGTCGAAGAATCAGATTAATAATGAATTCTTTTGTGGAATCGAATATTTTCTCTATTCCAACGAAGTAACTACACCAAGATAACTCATCAAAGCAAAACGGAGTAACGGACTTAATTGTAGATCTGATCGATTTAAATTATTGGCTACTTCAGATTCAAATGTTTTAACCTCAAAAGTCAGAATGTACTCGAATGAATTTAAATTTTACAGGTGAAGATCAATTTTACTCGTAGCACAAAATCGATGAAAATTACATCTGACGATACTTCTACCGGTCTATGGAGCTTTCAATAGCGCAATAAAATAGTAGATTTACGACGAGCGAAGAATCGCCGTTAGTCGGCGATTCAAACTGCGTCGAGACATAATCGTTATTTCTTGAATGCTAATGGGGTGAACCAAGAGGGCTCGACATATTAAATTCATGTATAATTGTGTGAAGCCGCGCCCATCGAGCGCATCGCTATCCGTCCGTATCTGGGGAAGGGCTGATACATTATTCATCTCCTGATATAATCTGTCCAAAGCGGATTACTCGTAAGCGTAAATTTGGATGCACCTGATTCGAGAAAAAAAAATTAGAAGCAGAAAAAAAATAGCCTGTAAAAAAATATTCCGATAAAAAACGCGCACGATTCTACATATAAAACGTATTCGGAAAAAAAGAACAGGTTAAAGGCGATGTAAATAATTTCGTGTAACGTATGATAACACGAGGCTAATGAGAACGAGAAGAGCTACGTTTCCATAAAAAAAATGGTTAATAGGTCGAACATGGACAGCCAACCGTCTATTTAGATACACTGTAATGCAAAGTTACACATACGCACACGCATCCGCGTACGCACACGCGCGCGCACGCGCTTACACACGCACGCATACGCCCGCGCACGCACTTAATACGCACGTACGCACGCACTTACGCACGCCGGCACACATACACGTGTATATAGGGAGAAGCATGTAAGTACGTATAATGGCATTTAAATAACCGACAACGGAATACTCTATTTGTAACATCAATCTTGATATATTGCTATTACACGTTATATATCTTGTGTATTATAAATACATATATAATGCATACATATGTAGATAAGAAGCGATGGGGGCCCAAAAAGTACCTGTATATAAACATGTATCCAGTAATATATAATATTGCAGGTTATGTATAAGAGCGCAATAAAATGTGTTACTCGAAGGAAATACATTTTCACAGCTTTCGATTCTTGTGAGACACGATGCCTTTACAGAGTTAAAAATATCCTTAACTATGACATAATGGTCCGTCCATAAAATAATTGATGAAGCGTGTGAATTTATATGGATAATGAAGAAGGGTGCAATGATATTAGGTTGTTTATATTGATTAAGAAATGTATGACTTCATAATTCGTTAAGTAATTAAACCGAATATATATCACCCAATATTACCAACGAACGCTGATCGGTTATAATTGGGCCGAATAAACGACACATATTTATACTATCTCAACGCTATAATATTTCAACGAAATTCGTGCATGCAAACACCGCATATTTTGAAAATGTATACCTCCGGGCCAAGCCTCGGGCGAATGTCTTCAGCACAATATAACTGAATCAACAGACGTCCACGGTTTAAGGGACTATCCTAATGTGACGGCCCTGGACACTTTTCGTTTTCATGCATTTTTTCCCTCCCTCATAGAGGAAGCTATGTCATGGTAAAACTCCTCGGGTTTTTTATGTCACAACAAAATCTGTAAAAATGGGTAAAAAACTCATTTAGGGAAGAGAATGTGTGTGTGCCCGTGTTAGTGTGTGCGTGTATGTGTGTGTGCGTGTGTGTGTGTGCGTGCGTGCGTGCGTGCGTGTGTGTGTGTGTGTGTGCGTGCGTGTGTGTGTGTGTGTGTGTGTGTGTGTGTGTGTGTGTGTGTGTGTGTGTGTGTGTGTGTGTGTGTGTGTGTGTGTGTGTGTGGGTGTGCGTGTGCGTGTGCGTGTGCGTGTGCGTGTGCGTGTGCGTGTGCGTGTGTGTGTGTGTGTGTGTGTGTGTGTGTGTGTGTGTGTGTGTGTGTGTGTGTGTGTGTGTGTGTGTGTGTGTGTGTGTGTGTGTGTGTGTGTGTGTGTGTGTGTGTGCGTGCGTGCGTGCGTGCTTGCGTGTGTGTGTGTGTGTGTGTGTGTGTGTGTGTGTGTGTGTGTGTGTGTGTGTGTGTGTGTGTGTGTGTGTGTGTGTGTGTGTGTGTGTGTGTGTGTGTGTGCGTGCGTGCGTGCTTGCGTGTGCGTGCATGCGTGCGTGCGTGCATGTGTTTGTGCAGGTCTAATGACGCGATAATTCTTAAACGTCGATAACTCGAGAACGGAGCTACAACGCTCAAATTTTGCACACTTGTGAAACCTGACAATTTTTCTGTCATCTGCAATCCGTAATCATTTGCGCAGCCACCCTTATTTCACAGCGTTTTTAAAATTTCAAAAGAAAACTCGGTTACAGCTCTAGCTTCCACAGGTGTAGGGTTATTGATGTAAAAACCTCGTCACAAAAATTAAAGGATAATTTCTGATAAATTTATTGGAAAAATGATATTGTATTGAGAACAACGACGTCAAAGTCACAGAAGGTTTCAGAAAAAGTCACAGTCAAATAAAGGTATCATAGTGTAACGAATCACTTTACTATCGTTTGAATTTTATTTCATATTCTTGTTATTACGAATTGAGTTGACCGGAGTGGGGTCGATTCCGTGGTGTAACTTATCAGATTCAATATATGTAGATTAGACTGGTCCTTAGCAAAGGTCATTTTCGAAAAAAAATAGAAACGCCCCCCACATCGGTTCCAAATAATTAAAAAAAAATATTCGCGAAGTCCCTCCTCCCTATCTCAATATTAACCCGTGCCTAAGTAATTTTATATTTTTTGTTATTTAATAACATGCGATGCATATTGGATTAATTTATTGCGGCTAAAATATCAACAAAATAAAAATTTGCCCCATATGCTTTTTTCATCAGAAAAGTGCGACCTTCTTAGAAAAAAATGTCTCATCACCAACAACAAAATGGCTGAACTAATATGGTGGCCTGAAAGTTGAAAATCATTAAAAATACGCTAAAAATTGGTTTTTCACTTTGCTGGGGTCATGAGATGGAAATTTGGAACTCAAAATATGATAGACACTTAAGTGCGACTCATACGACGACGTTCCATACAAAAAAAAAAAATATTTACTCTAAAGATTTTTATGTATGGTTTTTTGTGTTTAATTCTCGTTGCAAGCTTTCGATTTATAATAATTAGAGGAGAATCAGTGAAAAATCAGGAAAAATAAGAAAACCAATCAGATCAAATATCATTTCAATTATATATATATTATTATTATTATTATATATATATACATTATAATAATATATATATAATTAACATAATATGTGAACTGATCGGTTTTCTCTCGGGGTTGTATAATATATATATATATAATCATATATATATAATTAAAATAATATCTGAAGTGATTGGTTTTCTCATTTTTCTTGATTTTTCACTGATTCTCCTCTAATTTTTATAAACCGAAGGCTTACAACGAGATCTAAACACAAAAAACCATGGATAAAAATCTTTGGAGTAAATATTTTTTTTTTGTATGTAACGTCGTCGTATGAGTTGCACTTAAGTATCTATCATATTCTGAGTTCCAAATTCCCATCCCATGACACCAGCAAAGTGAAAAACCAATTTTTAGCGTATTTTTAATGATTTTCAACTTTCAGGCCACCATATTAGTTCAGCCGTTTTGTTGTTGGTGATGAGACATTTTTCTCTAAAAAGGCCGCACTTTTCTGATGAAAAAAGCATATGGGGCAAATTTTTATTTTGTTGATATTTTAGCTGCAATAAATTAATCCAATATGCATCGCATGTTATTAAATAACAAAAAATATAAAATTACTTAGGCACGGGTTAACATTGAGATAGGGAGGAGGGACTTCGCGAATATTTTTTTTAAATTATTTGGAACCTATGTGGGGGGCGTTTCTATTTTTTTTCGAAAATGACCTTTGCTAAGGACCAGTCTAATGTAGATATGATTTCATTTTTATTTATAAACAATGTATTTCTTCTATTTAAATTTATTCAATTTCCTAATCAATTTTATATCATTCACTCGCCATTTATTCCATCATACTAATCTTCATCCTCAGTAGTTTTCACGTGCATTAACCGCGTTCATCATTCTCACTTTGTATTCTATTTCACAATATATAATTCATCCAGTCATAGTGATTACATCTTCATTTCTCTACTTGTTTACGCGCTGGCATCCGTCTCATTTGTTCTTGGTTTATTATCGTGTCCTTGTGTGTTATAGCCGTTCGTTATCGTACATATTCGATCCCTTAAAATTCACGTTCGTGTTCTTCATCATAAAGGGTCCAATAAATTATATTAGAAATTCATACTTCAAAATCATATCGCGTCGATCCAAACATTGTTTCTTCTAAATTCTCATAATTCACATTATATTATTATGATTTTCACAGCTTAAGTATGTTTTCATCATAATCAATTTCATATTTAATTATTTCCGCGTTATCTTTTTAATTCCACTTCATTTAGTAATTTCAGCCATTTCAAATTTATTTATATTATTCAATTTATTTTTATTGAGCACGTTCATTTACATTAGTCACTGTCCTTGGGTATCCTTGGGTATCCGCGAATCGTCATTTGAAATTTATCCGTTTACATGTATGTAATTAATTCTCACATTTTGATATTTCATTGTTACATTGTCATACCATTTACATTAACTATCGGTTTATTTCAGTTCATTTTGTATTTATATTGTTTATTATATATGTCATTATATATCACGTTCATTGTTAGGTTTCAGTTTTCATTTCACGTCATTTAATTTACTATAAGAAAAAAGTGGATTGCCGTATGGTAGGCAGTGCGGAGCCGTTTATCTAATATCACGACGACGGGCGTCGGACGACTCACCGACACTTCCTCGGTGCTCGTAGCGGTGCGCCGAAATCACGCCATCGAAACTGGGTTGTGATTGGCCCAATTTCGATGGCATGATATCAGGGACGCGGTTACACGCGAGCCAGGCGGGGATCGCGGCCGTTACAATAGCAACGTAGGAATAACATACCATAAAAGAGTAGACAAACTGAGTACAGTCGAATATTTAACACTTTACCTTATTCAGGACCGTTTATTTAGTTATGTTAAGTTGCAGTCGCAAATTCTCGAATGTCTGCTTAGCCAAAGGTTTCGTTAGAGTATCCGCAGGTCGTAGTTTTCTCTCGATGTCCTTGATTCGAATGACTCCACTGCTACATACATCGCGGACAAAACGATACCTTACCATATCTATATGTTTTGTTCGCTCGTGATATTCTGGATTATTCGCGATCTTAATCGCGCTTTGATTATCAACGATGATTTCGATGGCTTCGCCGATGTTTTTCACATTTGAGAGTACCAATCGTAGCCAATGTGCTTCCTGTGTTTTGAGAGCAAGGGCAATATACTCGGATTCCGTGGTTTATAAGTAATCCGTATCCGTGCGGATTACGCTTCGAAAATGTTATGCCATACTTTTGTGTCACTTTCAAATATCGCATTACCTTCTTCAGTGCAGTCCAATCATCTTGCCCCTGGCTCATGAGAAACTGACTCGCTTGATTCACAGCATGTAAGATATCTACCCGGGTTACCGCCGCAACGAATAGTAACGAGCTAACAGCTTCTCGAATGGAATTTTCGAACATTCTTCAACCTCTTCTTTTGTTTGCGGCCATTGATTTTTGCTGGGTCGCACACTAGGATCAGCTGGGATTAAGGATGTATTAGCTTCCGTCATGTTGAATCTGTTGATAATATTTTGGATGTAAATACTATGTTTGAGTGTTATGGTCTTTCTTCCTCTATTGCGCATTATTTTAATGCCAATGGACTCGGTCACATTATAAAGTGTTAACCGGAAATGCTGCGCCAATCTGTTTAAGATCATATCAATCGTCACCTTTGACTTCGAGATAATTAATCCACCGTCAACGTACAATGCTCAAAACACTCTCGAATTTGATACTTTTCCAACGAACACGCACTTATCCCCGTTTATTTGTTAAAAAGGAAAGATCTACAGAAATTGAAGAAACTTCAAGTTCCAGCAGCGAGGTGCTTATTTCAATCAATAAAGAGATTTTTCTAGCCTACAAACTCCATCCGGACTTTACTTATCTTCGAAGGTTGAGTCATCTATAGATCTCCATATAATTCACCGCAAAGAAATGCCGTCTCAACATTGAATTGTGCTATCTCCATATTTTGGTCAGCAGTATTCCCCAAAAGTAATTTTATTGAGTCGTACCTGCCAACGGGCACGACAGTTTCCTTGTATGTAGTCCAATACCTTCCTTTAGAGCGCATCCTTTTGCAACTAAGATCGTTAGTTGTAAATAATATCGTTTTATTACGTGTAACGTTACCTTTTGCATCCATTTTTATTCGATAAACCCACTTACAATCGATCTCATGTTTATTGTTCGGGTGTGTTCACGTCTTGTTTTCTCCTAGTGAGACCATTTTTTCCTTCATAGCTTCGCGCCATTTACTAGCTGCTGGACTACACATTGCTTGATCGAAGTCTTCAGGAGTTTTAAGTTCGACATTTGTATTTCTCGAAAACCAATTTAGTTCCCCAATTTTTGCTCTATCTCGCAGTTACTATCTCTTTTCCGATGGTTCCTATCATGAGACCTATTCATTCATTCGGTACATCAACATCTCTGTCTCTGTCATCGTCAAAGGCTTGACGTTCTTCTCTCGTGTATGCGTCAACATCTTAGAATTCTGAGGCAAAATCAGAAGTTCTTTGCTTGCTGCAGTTCGTTCTATTCGTTTCTCATGGACATTGTTTATTGAAGGTTACGTCGCTGCTGATTATAATTTTGCGTCGATCAGCGTCCCAAAGTCTATAGTTTAAAGAGTTATTCTCATAGCCTTCCAAAATTAACTTTCGACTCCTTGGATCCCGCTTTTTTTGTAGGCGTTTTGAAAGTTGCTTGTTTGCTGTACTTCCAAACGAACGTATGTGAGCCACTGTTGGTTTTCGAGCGAACCATTTTTCATTTCCAGTTTGTTTGTATGTTAGAGCTTTATATTCTCTGAACTTTGAAAAAGCTTCGGATTTGTGACGCATGAAGTACACAGTTCGAAATCCGGTACATTCATCTTTAAACAAGATAAAATATCTCGATCCTCGTGGTGATTCGACGGGCATAGGTCCACATAGATCCGAATGAACCATCTCCCCTGGTTTCGAAGCCTTCATTCTCGAACTTGGGGGGTGAGATTTGCATGCTTGTTTCCTATATTCACAAGCCTCATAAAAAAATCAGTCGAATGATGAATTTCCATACCACTCACAGCGTTAAGTTTGTCTGTTTCCATAAAAGATTGCAGATTTACGTGCCCAAGTCGTTGAAGCCATAGCTTCATATCAATGACACTTGCTAAGTTACATTATCGTTGATTTTCACTCGGATCTTTAATAAAACAGACCGTTTTTCATCTCACCAACAGCAGTTATATTATTCAGTCTGCTTATAATTTCACTGCTATCGTTCTCGTACACCATACAAAAACCTCGTTTCAATAGAGCTCTAACTGAGAGTAAATTCATTCTAACCTCTGCGATGTAATGAACATCCGTTATTGGCCGATCAACCCATTCACCGTCTACAAAATGTTTAATGTGCATAACTCCTGCTCCAACTATTGGATGATCTTGTAGTTAGCCACTTTTACAGCTTCTTTTCGCTGCACTGGTTCGAATTTTAAAAACCATTCTCGATGATACGTCATGTGTACGCTCGCTCCGGAATCAAATTACCGAACGTGTTCATCTTGATCCGTTGAAGGAGTAAAGAGAGCTGATAGATCGCAAATCATCGCAGATTCACTTGTCATTAACTTGCGTTTCGGACACTCCCTCGACCAGTGTCGTTTCTGCTTACAATAACCGCAGCTACTGGTAGCTTTCTTCTGACCAATATCATCTTAACGGCCTCTGCTTTTTATTATCTTCGCAAAAAATTTCAATTTCCTGTGCAACTCCATTTGCAATGCTTGAACTTACGAAGCAAGCTTAGATGTTTCATCTTCGGAGTTTATCAAGCGTGCCCCGTTTAATCGAGCCGTCGAATTTGCTATCGTTTGACCAGTTATTTTTACACTATCCCACGCCATGAAGAATGCCGAAATCTTTGCCGGTAAAGAACAAATTATTTTCGACGTTCCAGCCACGTCTGAAGCAGTGCCCTTGACATCCTTCAAGTTTTTTGAAATCGTCTCTATCTTGACGATTTGCATAACAACTAACTAACGGGCATTCATCTTGAACTCGTAAAACTGCTGCCATAATTGCTGTTTTGATATATTCGTTTTTGTTCGTCCAGAGTGAGCGGTTAAGACCACATTCCAGATGCTTTGCTGCAAGCAGCTAGAGATGCATGTTGAGACTTCATTTTGCTTCCTCATAGAAGAATTTGTGTTATGATAAAAAATGTTTTTTTTTCGCGATCTTTATGTCATTATGTTCACAATGTGCTAAAACGTCAAGAAAACACATTTGGATAAAATGTCCGGATGTACGTGTCTATGTGTGCGTGTGCGTGTGCGTGTGCGTGTGCGTGTGCGTGTGCGTGTGCGTGTGCGTGTGCGTGTGCGTGTGCGTGTGCGTGTGCGTGTGCGTGTGCGTGTGCGTGTGCGTGTGCGTGTGCGTGTGCGTGTGCGTGTGCGTGTGCGTGTGCGTGTGCGTGTACGTGTGCGTGTGCGTGTGCGTGTGCGTTTGCGTGTGCGTGTGCGTGTGCGTGTGCGTGTGCGTGCGTGCGGGCGTGTGTGGGTGTGTGTGCGTGTGCGTGTGCGTGTGCGTGTGCGTGTGCGTGTGCGTGTGCGTGTGCGTGTGCGTGTGCGTGTGCGTGTGCGTGTGCGTGTGCGTGTGCGTGTGCGTGTGCGTGTGCGTGTGCGCGTGCGTGCGTGCGTGCATGCGTGCGTGCGTGCGTGCGTGCGTGCGTGCGTGCGCATCTTAAGATAATCGTCTAAATAGTTCGTTACGAATAGGTTCGTATCCAAGGTTGGTTAGTATTGCATTTGGGCCCATTTTATCAAGTAGTTTAGATTTTACAGGATTTCAAATTTTCCGAAAAATTGACGTTTCGTTCTAACTCACAACAACTTTAGCAGATTGAACCCGAACTCGCTACAGGTATGAAACAACGTTTGACTGTAATAAGTATATAATTTACGGAAGACCGGTTTGGGGGATCGAATTTTATAGGTTTTCGAATTTTTCAAAAAGTGACTTTTCGCTCGAACTGCCGACGGCTTCGATCAATTGAACCCGATCTTGCTAGATGTACAGAATATTACTTAACCGTGAAACGTACGCAAAAATGACCGCATTTTATATGGGAAACAAGCTGCAAGTTGAAATTTGCAAATTGCTTTCTCAGAATTCAAGAAACCTGCAAGTTGAAATTTGCAAGTTGCTACCCGAGAATTAAAGATATTGTGAGAATCTTCCTCTCTGAGGAAGCCGGAGTTGATATCAATAATTCCCTCATGGAGTAATTCTGACAATATCTTTAATTCTGAGGGAGCAGATTGCAAATTTCAACTTGCAGGTTTTTCGAATTCTGAGGAACCAATTTGCAAATTTCAACTTGCAGCTTTTCTCCAGTCTTCACGCTTCACATTCTTGTTCGGTTCCTTAGCTGAGCCATTGACGATTCCATTCAAGTCCTTAGATTCCAGGAAAAACGTCGAACGTCGTCAGGTGCACCGTTTCAGAAATCTTGCTGAAATGACACAATGATGCGCTTTTCAGGCCGTTATTCTGATCATTTTTAAATATTTTATTAGCGGGTTGAGCCCATAACCTGAAGGATGGATTAAATAAATGATATTCCATTGAGAACAATGTGAAAGTTACTGAGGTTTCAGAAAAAGTGGCACTTAAATAAACAAGTCATAACAACCTAGGACTAACATGATATGATAGAGCAGACAAACTGAATACAGTCGAATATTCAACGATTCCAAAGTAGAAACTTTGCAAGAGTTCAAACCGCTATAGCTCTGCGAAAAATTATTGGGATCAGATGGTCGACTACTCATTGAAGGGTCAAACTTTCTTTGTTTCAACCGAATTCATTTCAAAAGGAATACTTCCAGCTCTTTGATGATGTCAAGCCCATTGTTGTGCGATCATCATTCCAGAAGATACAGGAGTTCAAAGTTAACAGTATTACGTCCACTTTGATAATGAATAACTCGGTCAGAAAGGGTCGTACAGGAATGACAATACAGAATCCCATGTTCGCTTTGAAAGTTTCGGAAATATAACGGGATTTATTTGAAACTCTTCTAACCTTCAGCAAAGAGCGTCATAGGATGATGAAAAATTTGGAATTTCCGGTTGAAAAGCTAGAAAGTTTAAGCTTTTGAACGAGTAAACGATTATCTAAATTCAATAGTTTTTTGCAGACATATAGCTGTTTGAACCTTCGCCAAAATTTAACTCTTAAATGATGCGTCAATTTTTTTGAGGAGTGTCTTCAGAAATGGTAAGCGTTAACGCATATATTACTTTGAGGTTGGGTCATTTCTCTGAGAAGTTTGGATTTCATAGGACTTCGAATTGTTCGACAACTTTGTGTTTTGCTGCAACCAATGCCAGTTTCGACTGATTAAGCTTGAGCTCGCTACAGGTACATAATTTGAATTAAGTTATCCAGAAAACTTACGTTATCTTTCTGACTCATGTTAGCTTTGACCAATTGAACCCGATTTTATCACACGTACGGAATATCACTAAGTCGAACTATGTATAAAGTTTGGCGCATATTGGAGAGGAACGGCTGGAATTTGGGAGGCATTTGAATTGTTCAAATCTTAATCGTGATTGAAAAGAAAACACACTGCAAGTTCAAACTTACGAAGTGCCCCTCTAAATTCACAAAAACTACAAACTCCTCTATGAAAATAGCAATATTGATAACAACGGTTCCTCATGGTGAACCTTACGTATTCCCCTGAATTTTGAAAAAATAGTTCGCAAGTTTTAACTTTTTTCAATAAATAAGTTCAATAATTGATCCGATTCCTCTTGTGTGGTTAAATTGATTATGCGTTCGAAGAAAAAATATCTATTTTTGTTTCCTCGTAAAGGAAGCTTTGTAACAGTCAAAAAAATTTCTTTCGGGATTTTAATGTCAATACGTTCAAAATATGCAAAAACATCCAGAAATAACGTTTGGGCGTGTGTGTGTGTGTGTGTGTGTAACAACCTCCCGAATTTCGAACGTTTATAACTCAATAACGGTTCCACTTACAGCGCTCAAACTTTGCACACATATGCAGCCTTATAATGTATATGTCATCTGTAATTCTCGCGATAATTGGCAAAGCCGCTCGAATTTGACAACGTTTTGAAATGTACAAAAAATGTTTGTGTCCACTCTAGCGTCCGGGATTTCTAAGTTATCGGTCGTAATAATTCTTTACAAAGACAATGATGCTTACGGATGTTTGGTATCCAATTTGGGCCGAATCCATCGTGGAGTTTAGATTTTATAAGATCTTGAATTGTTTGAAGAATCGACGTTTCGTTCCAACTCACGTCAGCTGGGAACGTTCGAAGCCGAACTCGGTACATATCACGAACACCATTTTACCACACTATGTATCAAATTTGGTAAAGATCGGTTGAGGGGAACGAATTTTATAGGACTTTGAATTTTGTAGGCGTTAGAATTGTTCTAAACTAGATGTAAGTTGAAACTTCCTCATAAAGGATTTCGTCTATTGGCTTCCTCCGCACTTGAGCCAATAGACGAAATCCTTTATGAGGAAGCCATAAATAAAAAAGAAAAAGGTACTCATAGGAATCCCAATGAAGGACTTCGTCCGTTGGCTCAAGTGCGGAGGGAGCCAATTGCAAGTTTCAAATTGCAACTAGTTTTGTTAATAAAATATTGTTAACCGATCTGAACTGATCCCTAACAAATATGACTCGATGTTTGAAGATGCTTCTTCCAAAAAAGTCTAAAGCAAGAACGAAATCATATGGACTATTAATCGGAAAATCTACAGCGGTATGGAGATGACTTTTTGATAAAAATAACCGAATGGGTGGTCATTTTCTAATCGAGGGTAAGTTTGGTTTTTTCCCCGACAATTGCTTTTTTCAAAAATATAGGTACTTATAAAAATATGAGTGTTTTCGAAATAACACAATAGCTTCCACACGGTTCCTAGGAACAACGTAAGCAATGATGTGAACGAATTTGAGAATGATGGCTGGCGACGCTTCTATTAAGATTCTCCACCATTTCCAACCAGTCCAAATGAAAAGCAATGCGTTTGAAGTTTCAATTATAATTTTGATAGAGAATGAGCACTTACGTTCTATTGACGATAGCAGCTCTATACTTTTTCATCACTCTCCAATTGTCCATACTCTGCAGAAATTCAATTTCTACTTACAAGGGGAAGGCCCAGGACTGGGGACGCGATTTTCGATAGCAAGACTTTCAGCCATCAAATCCGCAAATCAAACCAAATCTCAAATTAAATAAAATCTCAAATCAAATCTTCAAATTATATTGATCCCTTGCTCAAAGTCAAGCGTGTCTCGGTATTTTTTTTCGAAATGTAATAATAAATGAAATGTATAATAAGTGACCATATAATCACAAGAAATATAATTTTTATGAAAAATTGACTTTCACAATATGAATCTTCTCTAGGAATTACGTGATTAAAGGATCTTTGCAATAGATATCTGGTAATATTCACAGAGCAATAATTGATACGCTCCCCCAATCAAGAGACGCGGTAGCGTATCGAGACAAGTACATTTGGCTACCTTACCGGCCTTCTCTCGAGACGCGACTGCAGTATCATTTTCTCCAAACATCTCTATTGAACCTTACCTCGGATTTCATTTTTATAGATTCAGAGCGCTATTTATAGATAAATATTTAATTGCAGTTAGAAGCATTATTTCTTTTATACTTTGATTGGGACCAAAATCAATGCTGAAGGTGTTGTTATACGGGGGAAATCAATTTCTTACAATTAAAAAATCGTATTTTTTGCAAAAAAGTTTTCACAGCTGTCGCAGACTTTTTAGTAGTCATAGCATAGTTAGGTTGTCAGATCAGACGCGATTATTCGCTGTCATCGTCGTCTAGATATTCTCCCATGTTCTCTGAATATAGTAATAATGGACACTGATAATCCGCCAGCCTGCCAGACAAAATCAGCTGAGAGCGATATGGATAGAAAACGAGCACTGCAAAAAAGGCAAATAATTGTGACAGTTTGTCGTGCTGTTGAACAATTAACCGAAAATCATGTATGACAGATGATAAAACTAATAAGATGCCATATTACGATGACGACGACGACGACGACGATTCTTGAAAACTGACTGGGTAGAATTGACCCCGTGTGACTGTCGTGTTATTATTTAGAAGTGTGACTGGGGAGGTCGAAATATTTTTCCAAAGCAATATGTGCTTGTTGTGAATACATGCGCTTCATTTTTCCTGTTGATCTCACACCTTTTTGCACGTGTGGGTGCGCGCTCGGGTAAATGTACTTGTCTCAATTTTTCTACACGTGGTGTTTTTGTGGGGTTGAATCATCTTGTTATCATCTGGCAGTAAATTAGGGTTCAAGACCAACCATGGCTTTACGGAAAGAAATTTGTCAGCCTACGAGCATCAAAGTAGGTACTTCGAGTAAAGAAGGGTATTCTCGAAGGCAAATAGCAAAAAAAGTCGTGGTATTGAAAACTCATGTTAAGTGGACTTTTAATACATTCAAAGAATCGGGCAAAACCTCTAAACGGATCGGTCGAATGCCGAAACGTTCGACGACCATGCACGAAGATTACCTAACTGTTTTAATTAATAAGCGGGATTGAAAAATAACGGCTTCCGTTATTCGCGCGGAATTTAACGCAAGTCGCCCTAACGTGCGTGACGTGTCAGTGTCACTAATTAAAAAAAAAAAAGTTGAAAATGAACTTCTTGGGAGAATCGCCGCTAAACAATCGCTTTTACTGCATTAATAAAAAGAAACGTCTGAACTGGGCTTGAAAATCTGCCTCGTGGACTCCGCAGATGTGGATCAAATGTTCTCTCCTCTGACGAATCAAAATTCGAACTCCTTAGGACGATAAGGAGAGCTTTTGTGCGAAGGAAGGTGGGAGAATGTAAGAACGCTCAGTGTATTGTGCTCACTGTGAAGCATGGTGGAGGGACAGTCATGGTGTCGGGCCGTTTTGGAAATGGGAAAATGGGACCCTGAAGAAAGTGGATAGTATCCTCAATAAAGAAGAATACCGAGATATTTTAGCAAAACACGCTGTGCTCAGCGGTAAACGGCTGATGGGGGATAAATTCTATTTCAACGGGATAATGATCCGCAGCACCCTCGAAGCTTTGTAAAAACTTCACTTAAAGAAAAGTCACGGCTGGAGTCCTTGAATGCATGGACCACCCACCACAATACCCTGACCTAAACCCATTCGAAAAACTATGAAACGAATCAGACCGGGATCTAAGAATGCTGCAACCAAAGAATGTAACTGAGTTATGGGGAAGCGTTCAAACCGTTTGGAAGGGCATCAACGAGTAGGTAAACGCGAATCAATTTAATGGACAAGATTTCTATAGTCATTATTAATTACATTGGGATAAACAGCAAAAAATATTTGTAATAGTCGAGTTAACATATGGGGAAAGCCCGCTCAATTCGAACGGGTCAAAACCCTCACCCCTTCAGAAATGGTTGGCAATTTTTTATTCAGTTTGGGGTAACCCAAAAACATCTCTTGATTTTTTGGAAATTTTTCCACCGCCCCCTCCCCCTTAGAAAAATTAAAAGAATGAAAAATAAAAGAAATCAGACTGAGCGATATTTTTAAAATCGATGAATTTTTTTTCATTTATTTTGTGCTCGAAAAAATCAAGTTTCTATATATATTCAGCATGGGATCTTTTTTGCTTATATTTGATTTTTTAATTTTTATTTTTCGAAACTAGGAAAATTCCGACAAACATTAAAAATAATAATTTTGGTTTTTGCTTTTAAATCAATCAAAAATTAATCATTCCTGTGAAAAATTCGATATCTTGATTTTTTCGGCTTGAATATCGATTTATTTTATTTGGACATGGTTCTGGCATTTCCTCCAACCTGAACCTGGGTGAAAAAGGCAGAGCGATATTTTTAAAATCGATGAATTTTTTTTCATGTATTCTGTGCTTGAAAAAATCAATATTCCATATGAATTTAGAGTGGGATCTTTTTTGCTTTTATTTAAAAAAAAAAATTTTTTTTTTTCGGAACTATGAAAATTCCGATAAACATTGAGATTAATAATTTTAGTTTTTTATCAAAAATCGATAAAAAATAAATCATTCTTATGAAAAAATCGATATCTTGATTTTTTCGGCTTGAATATCGATTTATTTTATTTGGACTTGTTTTTTGCATTTCCTCCAGTCTTTGAATTTTTTGAAGCCCCTTAGATACATCCTATCCTCTTACTGCACCTCCCTAACGTTCATATTACATTTTTTTAGGGACCTGGGGTTAGTTGCAAAATTATGGAACGAAAAAAAGGATGCTAAAAACAAAATGTTCATACAAACCCGGGTGAAAAAAGCAGAGCGATATTTTTAAAATCGATGAATTTTTTTTCATGTATTCTGTGCTTGAAAAAATCAATATTCTATATAAATTTAGAATGGGATCTTTTTTGCTTATATTTTATTTTTAATTATTAATTTTTGAAAACTATGAAAATTTTGACAAACTTAAAAAATGGAAACTTTAGTTTTTTTTTAGAAAATCAATTAAAAATAAATCATTCTTATGAAAAAATCGATATCTTGATTTTTTCGGCTCGAATATCGATTCATTTTATTTGGACTTGGTTTTTGCATTTCCTCCAGTCTTTGGATTTTTCACAGCCCCTTAGATACATCCTATCCTCTTACTGCACCTCCCCAGTGTTCATATTACGTTTTTTCAGGGACCTGGGGTTAGCTGCAAATTTATGAAACGAAAAAAAGGATGCTAAAAACAAAATTTTCATATAAACCCGGGTGAAAAAAGCAGAGCGATATTTTTAAAATCGATGAATTTTTTTTCATGTATTCTGTGCTTAATATAACTTGTGTGAACTCCCAATCAAAAGCCTTGTGAGACTCCAACTTAACGAAAAAGAAAACAAAAAGTGAATGAATTATTAAAAGTCGATATTCAAGTCGAAAAATCAAGATATCGATTTTTTCATAAGAATGATTTATTTTTAATTGATTTTCTAAAAAAAAACTAAAATTTCCATTTTTTAAGTTTGTCAAAATTTTCATAGTTTTCAAAAATTAATAATTAAAAATAAAATATAAGCAAAAAAGATCCCATTCTAAATTTATATAGAATATTGATTTTTTCAAGCACAGAATACATGAAAAAAAATTCATCGATTTTAAAAATATCGCTCTGCCTTTTTCACCCGGGTTTGTATGAACATTTTGTTTTTAGCATCCTTTTTTTCGTTCCATAATTTTGCAACTAACCCCAGGTCCCTAAAAAAATGTAATATGAACGTTAGGGAGGTGCAGTAAGAGGATAGGATGTATCTAAGGGGCTTCAAAAAATTCAAAGACTGGAGGAAATGCAAAAAACAACTCCAAATAAAATAAATCGATATTCAAGCCGAAAAAATCAAGATATCGATTTTTTCATAAGAATGATTTATTTTTTATCAATTTTTGAAAAAAAACTAAAATTATTAATCTCAATGTTTATCGGAATTTTCATAGTTCCGAAAAAAAATTTTTTTTTTTAAATAAAAGCAAAAAAGATCCCACTCTAAATTCATATGGAATATTGATTTTTTCGAGCACAGAATACATGCAAAAAAATTTATCGATTTTAAAAATATCGCTCTACCTTTTTCACCCAGGTTCAGGTTGGAGGAAATGCAAGAACCATGTCTAAATAAAATAAATCGATATTAAAGCCGAAAAAATCAAGATATTGAATTTTTCACAGGAATGATTAATTTTTGATTGATTTAAAAGCAAAAACCAAAATTATTATTTTTAATGTTTGTCGGAATTTTCCTAGTTTCGAAAAATAAAAATTAAAAAATCAAATATAAGCAAAAAAGATCCCATGCTGAATATATATAGAAACTTGATTTTTTCGAGCACAAAATACATGAAAAAAAATTCATCGATTTTAAAAATATCGCTCAGTCTGATTTCTCTTATTTTTCATTCTTTCAATTTTTCTAAGGGGGAGGGGGCGGTGGAAAAATTTCCAAAAAAATCAAGAGATGTTTTTGGGTTACCCCAAACTGAATAAAAAATTGCCAACCATTTCTGAAGGGGTGAGGGTTTTGACCCGTTCGAATTGAGCGGGCTTTCCCCATATATTAAATTTATATGCATATTTCATACACATACAAACACATACCTTCGGATGTTTCGCAAAAAAAAATCTGATTTTCGCGGCAGCCGGTTATGTTAACGTGTCCTCCATTAGCGGGATAGTGTAGGAAGATGACTTTGATCGGACGATTTATAGAGGTTGCGCCGATTTTCTGAAGATGACTCGTTTCAAAACTTTAAGGAATCAGCGCTACCCCTAAAAATCGTCCTATCAAGCTTATCTTTCTACACGATTATACGGAAAGACGGCACTTTAAAATAGCGGACTGTCGCGAAAGTGGGAAATTTTTTTCCGATTTTGTTTTTTTATGCATATACTGGAGAAAAACGGAAAAAATTCTGATTTTCGCGGCAGTCGACTATTTAAAGTACCCTCTGTAAGGTGCACGAGTCTGCCTTGACCGTACCCCCCCCCCCCTGCGCAGGCGTTGTTCTCCGAAATATTCAACGTGCATGATCTGATTATCGATCAGAGATCAAGTCAAGAGCGCAATAAGTGCGCCCTGATCGTGCCCACCTCACGCGTCCGTAGTGCTCCAGGATATAAGTGCGCGTGAAAGTCAATCATCGCCAAGGGAGCGATAGGACATTTCGAAAAGACTCGGCCTCCTTCGCCCCGGGAATTTCGCTTAGTCACCACGGTCTGCCAACGGATATCCTCTTCTCCATCTTGGCCACGTTTCCTGCTGCAGAAAGATCGAAAACGAGGATGTTTTCTAATCCTTGATAAATCTTTTGGCCACCTTGCATCATCACAAGGGGGTTCTCGGGGAAATGCGCAAGAGCCACCGAGAGAACGACATCGGGCGAAAAGCTGAGTAAAATTTGCAATCATGTATAGATACGAAACTCGCTATTTCTCACTTGCCTTTCGCCACGTGCAATTCGCGTCTAATTGTGTTTGTACATATATATTTTCGTTGTTGTGTTCATCTGGAATAAAAGTTGAATCTTTGACTAATATTCGCAATTGTATTCACAAACGAAACGAAAATTGTAAAGATCATCGGAAGATAAATATATTAATATCATCATCATCATTATATTATTATTATTATCATTATTAATATATTATATCATTATTATTTTTCTATTATTATTTGTAATAAGGTGTAGATCTTTCTCACATATTTAATTGATTTGTCTGGTTTATCATTCCACGCAATATTTCCTTTTAACCCCGTCGTCTTCCATCTTTCAAAATTAACATTCTCAGATGCATAAGCTTAAACCTCTCTCCGCATTTTCAAAGTTTTTAAAGATATCACGTTTGAGAAACGTGACAACTTCAAAAAATCGGCACCACCCCTAAAAATCGTCTGAGCGGGCTTGTCTCTCTGCAAGATTCTACGGGAGCAAGATACTCTGAAATAGCCGCCTGCCGTGAAAGTCGGATTTTTTCGCGGAACACCCTAATACTTATTTATAAAAAATAATACTCCTTCCGTTCATTTTTTACATTCCATAATTCTGATTTTCCATTGGAAAACGATTTGTATCCAATAAATAATGAATGAATAATAATTACCAACATTGTCATTGCCTCTTGAAAAAATTCTCTTTCAATGATCAGTTAATAATACAATATTCACCCTCATAGTTATCTTCGTTCACTGGCGCCCATAATATTTGCAACATAATTTAGTGGATATGCTAAAAATTAATCAAGAATAAAAACTTTGCTTAGCGTAATGGTAGCCGACGCCAGCCCCTACTTGCCATTTGTCCCTGGTGTGGCAAGCGAGCGATCGCCGAGACCCTCGAATCGGGCTACCGACCGTCGTCATGTGGATTCCGCACGATCTCATAAAAGATCTCAAGAACCCGTTGAGATTTTCCGATTTTCTTTGAATGGATTGGGAGCTGTCGGTTTAACGGTGCTTCAGACTTCAACTTCGCCTTTTCAGATTGTTCAATAAAATTTCCAAGCTTAGGCCGTGGATCAATGTTAGCGTCGGAAATTCTATCGAAACCGGAATTATTTTTTGTCTTTCTCATACGATCATTCGACTTACAGAAGTGCAAAGTAACTTAACCAGGACTCCTTCGACGCAGAATTAAGTGAGCTTTGCAATGGTTTGCACAGAAAATCATCTTTCATCTCGCAGCGTTCAGATGACCCATGTGGCTCGGAGGAAATTTTAAATGAGATGCCAGGATAGGTTTTCCATGATGACGAAAAAGAATTTAAGTATGGATCGATAATGTCGGAGAAAAAAAATGTTTTCCTCTTTTTTATCGTCGACCCAGATTCCTTAACAATGATGCAGAATGACACTTTTTTGCATCTGCCCACGGCAAAGGCACGTGTGACGATTTGGCTGGTACTATCAAATGATTGTTTTAAAAGGCCTGTTTCAAATTAGAAACAGACTGTCAGATACTCACTCCACTCCAACCTTACTATTGAGTATTTTCTGGAATTGACAGATATTTAAATTTGAAATCCGAATTGGATAATCGATCTTTCCGAACAAACTTTGTAAAAGGTACCCAAATTTAACCCTTCATCTCTCCGATTACTTACAATCGGGGCACGGTTAAAACAGACCATCTATCTCATTTTAAGACATCTTACATAGTCCAACTTTGAAACCGTCAGTGCCAAAAAAAAACTTGTAGTGGAAATAGTAATACAAATGAATTTAAAAATCAAAATAAATATATTGAGGTTTTAGTTGTTTTTTTAAACATTTGTTGATTTAACAAGTTATCACGGATATCCCAAATTTATTTCCACATAAGTTATATGACATTTTCTCAGCTTTCCGAAAAAAAAAATGTAATAAATATTTTTCCAATACTCGTTTGCCATTTTCGATATTTATATTTTAAATGCGATTTTAAGAACTTTATCTAGGCCGAAAAATGTTTTCGTATGTTTTTTTAAAAAGCTGAGTATTTTCTGCATACAAAATTTGGTCAAGACTTATTTTTCTTATATCAAAACACATTCACAAATTAATGAAAGAAATATGAAAAATTCACATAATGACCCATACAATTACAGCGAAAATAACAAAGGTAAAAATCTTAAAAATTGAGAGTCCATTGCTCGATGTAGGCTCTTATTTCTAAGAGTTACAAGAGAATCGCTCATAGTGAGCCTATCTCGGTGGTCGAATTGGTGGAATCGCTAACAGGTCAAATTAATTATAAGGATTAATTTAATAATTATATGATTTACCTACTATATTATATGTCATAATAATTTTTCATGTATATATGTATATATAATGTATAATATATATGTATGTATAATGATAAATAAATTACCGGCGTCGACTTAAAAAGTGAAACCTGAAGGGCGTAAATGTAACGTTCCGACCTTGTGTCCATTTAATGCATGAATTCGCCAAATTTATCTCGTACGCCGCTTCTATTTTAACACTTCAACATTAATCGTTACGAAAGCTCTCCCTCTTCGACACGGCGACCGGATTCCGTGTACCGGGGACCCTTCGACCAACATAAATATGAACAGAAGCTCTTGGCATGCTCTCCATTTACTTTCGAATCCTCTTCAGAATGTCTTGTCAATCATTCCAGTCACGGACGTCACTCAAGCTGGCGGCACCACAGAGTCAAATCTTCTCGAAACCGATGAAATAATTAAAGGCTAATTAAATGCTCCATTGCCGAATTTAATGCTCTTTTAAAAAAAAAAAAAACTGCGGTGCCGCTAGCTTGAGGTAAAGTTGGCGGCACCACAACATTAAGTTCTTATGCAATAAAAAACGTAAATAATCCATAATTAAAGGCTCATTAAAGGCTCCTAAACGAGCGTAGAATCAATCGATTCGGTCCAAGGGATCGGGAGATAATCGCATTTTAGTAAACTTTGAAAATTAATTTTTTTTTTTTTTTTTTTTTTTCATCGATTGCTATAGCCCAGGTAGTATAGAGGTCCACGATATAAACCTTAAGCTGGCAGGTTATAGGACACATAAGACAATAGTTTTATAGGCTGTAGGATGTCTCGGTACATGTTAACTAGTCGACTAAAATAACTACGAATCATGATCATTTTTTCAAAAGCGATTAAGCATTTAGATTTAAAACATCAACGATCATAAGCCTTAAATTTCACATGAATTAAGACACCTTAGCCGAATTTCCAGCTCGTCGGGATCCTGTGGATATGGGGCTCAAGGACCGTTGGGGGTGGTTTTCTCGTAGGGGGTTGAAGCATTAAATTTAAATTTATCAGCAATCGAGAGCCTTTAATTCAACATAAATTTAGACACCTTAGTCGAATTTCCAGCTCGTCGGGATCCTGTGGATATGGGGCTCAAGGACAGTTGGGGGTGGTTTTCTCGTAGGGGGTTGAAGCATTAAATTTAAATTTATCAGCAATCGAGAGCCTTTAATTCAACATAAATTTAGACACCTTAGTCGAATTTCCAGCTCGTCGGGATCCTGTGGATATGGGGCTCAAGGACAGTTGGGGGTGGTTTTTTCGTAGGGGGTTGAAGCATCGAATTTAAATTTATCGGCAATCGAGAGCCTTTAATTCAACATGAATTTAGACACCTTAGTCGAATTTCCAGCTCGTCGGGATCCTGTGGATATGGGGGTCAAGGACCGTTGGGGGTGGTTTTCTCGTAAGGGGTTGGAGCATTTAATTTAAAATTAATGTAATTTGAGAGCCTTCAATTCAACATAAATTAGGACTTGAGGGAAAATTTTTTTATCCGAATTGAAGACCGGTCGGGTTTCCACCATGCGATTAGCCGTGGAACACACCTTATGTTACTTTTTTTATTAAGTTTAGAGAACAACGGCTTTGAAATATACCGAGCACGGTATGTAGACTGCTGGTGCCTCAATCATACGTCTAACGGATAGCTCGAGTCGAGAATTCGAGTCATCGGTGCAGTCGACTCGGAAAATTACGTAGAAATAGACAAAAAATACGGAAAACACTTTTGTCAGAATGAAATGTCAAATATGATTCAACCAGCATAGCTCAATTGGATCTTGCGTAACCATTGAATGAACGAATAATTCGAATAAAGAATCGTAAAGAAAAATTAAATTAAAAATCAAGATTTAAACCAGGATCGGTGTTACTGTGGAGTAGGTACAAAACGCAACATCGGGCGCATCACCGGTTAGCTGTAGTAATCGAGTTACCAACAAATAACTCCCAAACTCATTCTTCTCGATATTACGAAAATAGTACTATCAGCTATTTTTTAAAATTAGTCCTTTGTTAACGACACTTTTATCTAAATCATGTGACGAGTTCTCTAGATTTTCTCCTTTTTTTCCAGCTATGAATTTGTGAAAATTGTTTGAAAACATTTTTAAATGTTCGAAACGGAATTCTCCGAGACAAACTATTAAAATGTTATCGCATTGGGGAGATCGATTTCGAATCGCCTATGAAAGAACTTGGTTAACGGACGATAAACATGTAAAGGCGGACGAAATGATCATACGGCAGCGGTGAATGTTTATATATAGGGGATTCCATGGCAAACCAGATAGTCGCGTACCCTTGACTCAACATTTTTGCCCCACAATTTTTTACATTAATATACGTCGAAAATGGAAAGACATGTGTTTGAGATTTTGCCGCTACAAGCCCGCGCTATCGAGATGCAGTGGTTTAACATTATTGACGATATTTGGTATTTCAAATCGATATTCCTCAATAACTGTCAATACTACATTAAAAAATCAGATAAGCTTTTTCTTTTGTTTTTACACGGTCTATGCGATAAAAACAAGAAGTTTAAGACTTCGCTCAACTTGGCCGGAGGTTTCATTAAAGTGTTACAGCATTTCTCGTCATGAAAAACACGTTTATTACCGTTAATTATATGTATATAACGTATGTTTATATTCAAGGAGTGAAAAAGAGGAAAATAAAATTGCTGTTTTTCGAGATAGTTAATATTTAGGCGATTAATTGTTAGTAAATGATTATTAAAACGGTGCAACATAATTGGACTTATTTTACGGACACATAGACCGTGTAAAAACGAATGACAAATCTTACCTTGATTTTCACTTTGTCATTGGTGGCTGTTGAGATATATCGATTTAAAATACCAAATGTCGTCAATAATTTGAAACCTTCGTTCCACTGCATCTCAATAGCGGAGGCTGAAAATGGCAAATCCCGAAAAACGTGTCTCCTGATTTTCGACTTATATTAATGTAAAAAATAGTGGGTCCAAATATTTGAGAAGGGAACGCAACGCAATCTGGCTTGCCATGGAAACCCCCAGATATTATACCGCAGTCGCGTTGCATCCTCCGAACGAAAGATTTAAATTACCTGTGCGATAGATTGACGAAGCTAAGAAAAAGTGCACGAGTCAACCAAACATTGTAAGTTTACATAAGGATACACAAACCATCTGAGACGTAATCGATGCGTACATTACTGTACATCAATGAGTTATGTTAAATTAATTGTTCTGAAATAAACTCACCGAATGCGACAATATTTAGCCGCCAGGGTGTTGTTACTATCCTACAAAAATCCTAAGCATTATTAACATCGACATCTACAAAAATCCTAAACATTGATAACATCGGATGAAATCGTAAAGAGCTCCAACGGCAAAACCGAATACGCTAAAGGCGCGAAAAAATGTACGCCCTATAGATTGGATATAAAAAAATTGGATATTTTCAATAATTTCGAAATTTTTAATCGAGTGTAGTGAGATCACAAGATAATTTTTCCGATTTCAATTTCGGATACCTTGTAGTTTCATCGACGATTGGGGAAATTGTTTCAATTTATAATATTTTTTGAGAAGCGAACTATAGTAATCAAAAACGTCAGTGTAAATTTTTACTCGAGCAAATTGTAATCTATTATGCTCCATGAGCCCCAGAATATTCGGAATTTTTTTTTCATTTTCGGTAATTGTGAATTCAATGCTCCAACCCCTTACGAGAAAACCACCCCTAACCATCCTTGACCCCCATATCCACAGGATCCCGACGAGCCGAAAATTCGAATGAGGTCTCCTAATTCATGTTGAATTAAAGGCTCTCAAATGACATTAATCTTAAATTACATGCTCCAACCCCTTACGAGAAAACCACCCCGAACCGTCCTTGACCCCCATATCCACAGGATCCCGACGAGCTGATAATTCGAATGAGGTGTCTTAATTCATGTTAGATTAAAGGCTCTCGATTGCCGATAAATTTAAATTTCATGCTCCAACCCCTTGCGAGAAAACCACCCCCAACGGTCCTTGACCCCTATATCCACAGGATCCCGACGAGCTGGAAATTCGACTAAGGTGTCTAAATTCATGTTGAATTAAAGGCTCTCAATTGCCAATAAATTTAAATTCGATGTTTCAACCCCTTGCGAGAAAACCACCCCCAACGGTCCTTGACCCCCATATCCACAAGATCCCGACGAGCTGGAAATTCGACTAAGGTGTCTAAATTCATGTTGAATTAAAGGCTCTTAATTGCCGATAAATTTAAATTTGATGCTTCAACCCCTTGCGAGAAAACCGCCCCCAACGGTCCTTGACCCCCATATCCACAGGATCCCGACGAGCTGGAAATTCGACTAAGGTATCTCAATTCATGTTAAATTAAAGGCTCTCAATTGCCGATAAATTTTAATTTGATGCTTCAACCCTTTGCGAGAAAACCACCCCCAACGGTCCTTGACCCCCATATCCACAGGATCCCGACGAGCTGGAAATTCGACTAAGGTGTCTAAATTCATGTTGAATTAAAGGCTCTCAATCGCCGATAAATTTAAATTTGATGCTTCAACCCTTTGCGAAAAAACCACCCCCAACGGTCCTTGACCCCCATATCCACAGGATCCCGACGAGCTGGAAATTCGACTAAGGTGTCTAAATTCATGTTGAATTAAAGGCTCTCGATTGCCGATAAATTTAAATTCGATGCTTCAACCCCCTACGAGAAAACCACCCCCAACTGTCCTTGAGCCCCATATCCACAGGATCCCGACGAGCTGGAAATTCGACTGAGGTGTCTAAATTCATGTTGAATTAAAGGCTCTCGATTGCTGATAAATTTAAATTTAATGCTTCAACCCCCTACGAGAAAACCACCCCCAACGGTCCTTGAGCCCCATATCCACAGGATCCCGACGAGCTGGAAATTCGGCTGAGGTGTCTTAATTCATGTGAAATTTAAGGCTTATGATCGTTGATGTTTTAAATCTAAATGCTTAATCGCTTTTGAAAAAATGATCATGAATCGTAGTTATTTTAGTCGACTAGTTAACATGCACCGAGACATCCTACAGCCTATAAAACTATTGTCTTATGTGTCCTATAACCTGCCAGCTTAAGGTTTATATTGTGGACCTCTATACTACCTGGGCTATAGCAATCGATGAAAAAAAAAAAAAAAAAAATTAATTTTCAAAATTTACTAAAATGCGATTATCTCCCGATCCCTTGGACCGAATCGATTGATTCTACGCTCGTCTAGGAGCCTTTAATGAGCCTTTAATTATGGCCTATTTACGTTTTTTATTGCATAAGAACTTAATGTTGTGGTGCCACCAACTTTATCTCAAGCTAGCGGCACCACAGTTTTTTTTTTTTTTAAAAAGAGCATTAAATTCGGCAATGGAGCATTTAATTAGCATTTAATTAGCCTTTAATTATTTCATCGGTTTCGAGAAGATTTGACTCTGTGGTGCCGCCAGCTTGAGTGACGTCACGGACATATCGGTTGTAAAAACTTTCCGAATCTTCAGAAACGACCTTGATATTGCAATTAAATTATTCACATTATTAATGAACATGTCGTTGTGAAGGTTTTAGCCCTCGCGACTTAAAACATTCAAAAATACTTATTAATATTTAATTATACTCACTCAATTTTTGATTATCTTTATTATCTAAAAATGTAAGAATGACCCATACATGTGTCATATTTTTTTTCCTGAAAGTAGGGTTTATACCCGTGAGCTCCATATAGTATTGGATTTTTTCAAGAATAATTAGTCCTTCCACTAATATAATTACCGAGATGGAGAAAAATTGCGTGTATTTTAAACGGGAAACTTCACCTGCTTCTCGGACGGTGAAGAAGTTGGACTAAGAGGTTTAAACTATGCTCAATTTTTTTTTCTTTTCTGCCATTGATTGACACCACTCTCCAATCACATTTCAAAAATGATCCAAATAAGAACCACCAAATAATACATACACATTAGGCTTCGTTGATTTTTTTTTTTTCGACGGGTAGTAAAAAATCTATAGATAGTACCTTCAAATACCCAGAAAAGATTGGCAGCTTAATAAAAACAAGCTGAAATTTGCAATTTGCTTCCCCTAAATTTTCGATAGTGCACGAAATCCATCTATGAGGGAGCATTGTTCGCCTTATTTTATTTTATTCTTTTTAATCTTCGGCTTCCTCATAAAGGAAGTTCCGTTCACTACCGAAAATTCAGGGGAAGTAGATTGCAAGGTTGAGCGTGCAGCTTGTTTTATACAGGATGTCCGTTGATCCTTCCTACCGTATAAAAACCGACTCGAACGTATATAAAAATTCAACATGTCCCAAAATTCGAGCGCGTTGTTCAATTGCTATCGAATCTAGTAACAACTGAAGCTGACGGTTAGTTTCAGCGTGTGTATGAATTTAAGCACGTTGCGTCGAGTGTTTTTGAATTTGCAGGGGTTGGAACTTGGAAATTTCTAATTGCTCTAGAACTCGATCCGTTCGTCCGATCTCGGTCAAATTTGGTATGTGTTATAGCGCAATAGCATCCTACACCTGCAGAGAATTATGGTTCGATTGGTTGACGTTTACGACAAATAGAGCAAAAAAGTCGATTTTTTTTTCAATGAAAAAAATGTCAAAATTTGCGGACGCTAGCGTGGCTACAGACATTTTTGGAAAAATTCAAAAAGCTGTCGAAGCCGAGCAAATGCGTCAATAATTGCGAAAACATAATTGCACAGATTACATATCTGTGATTTTCGCAATCATACATAAACATAGATATTCGTGTGCAAAATTTAAGTACGGTAGCTTGAACCGTTCTCGAGTTATGAACGTTCGAATTTTAGAGGGTCGTTACATACACACACACACACGCACACGCACATCCGGACATTTTCTCCAAATGTGTTTTTTGGACGTTTTAGGACATTCTGAACCTATTGACATCAAAAGCTCGAAAAAAAATGTTAGGAACGTCACAAAGCTTCCTTTATGAGGAAGCAAAATGAAATAAAAATGAATTATGAGTTTCAAATATGAATTCTTATTATTTTCTTATTATTTGATCGACATCTGAACTCCGAAAAATGTTTCAAAAAACCATTTCCTTCGAATACTACGATTAATATTTTAATAAATAAAGAACTAATTTTTCCAGTAGAATTTTGTTATATATTGTCATTTATACTCCAAATGACCGTGAAAATTGCATTAGATTTAGAATTTAAGAATAAGACAGATATCCGATCGATCTTATACCCATACGAAACAAAATTCGATAAACCACTTGTATTATTGGAATATTTGGGTTCTTGTATTATTATTTTTCAGTACCGACACGATAATCGACAGAAGGTGCCATTGGATTCAGGACTCTTCTAAGCCGTTTCAAGCGGGTTTCAAAGAGCTTCAAAATGAGACTTACTGCAACGACGTAGTTATAAAACTCACGGAGTTATCTTTAGTTGAATGAAAACGTCAAGGTCTCTCCATGTTAATCAAATGGGACAACGAAATATGCGATAAGCGACCTTAAGAAAAACTGTTATTAAGCTGCCGATTTTTTTCTGGGTATTTGAGGGTACTATCTACAGATTTTTCACTACCCGTCAAAAAAAAAAAAAAAAAAATCAACACAGCCTAATTAATACACATATACCATATAATAATTTTGTTTTTTCGTAAAGAATTATCGACATGCCATTTTAAGCGGTTTTTGAAAAGCATTCCAATGGAGCTTACGGAATCGACGTAGCTATAAAATTCGCGGAGCTATGATTTTTTGAATGGAAACTTAATGTTCTTCCCATGTTAACCAAATGGAAAGACCTAAAAAATCGTAGGCATTCCTTAAAATGGCCCATTATTATTATAAAATGGAAATTATCGACGGAAATTACAATCGGATTCAAAAGGTCCTCAAAAACGGATTCAAATGGAACTTACGGGATCAACGTAGCTATAAAATTCGCGAAGCTACGATTTTTTGAGTGGAAACCTTATGTTCTTCCCATGTTAATCAAATGGAAAAACTAGAAAAATTTTGCGCGACCTCTGAAAATGGTCTGATCGGGTTCATCTTTGGGGTGAATTCTCCGGATGCAAGTTACTTTACAGTCAATGTATTTTGATTGAAATCAGAAAAAACGTTTTTTTTTCACCCACCCTAATATACATATTTCGAATTTAACTTGCCTATTTCGATGACTGAGGGATGAAATAAAAATTCTTGTGACTGTCATCCGAGATGAACGTATTATGGATGAAAGTAAACGAAATCATGAAAGTCAAAATAGCGAAGTCGGCAGCGTAGGTAGTTAGATAAGTCAGGTCGATGGGCAGGTTCCGTACGTCTTACGTTTGAGTCCTGCAACGGTGATTCTACGAAGAAAAAATTGAATTCTTGGGCGGCTTTTTTTATGTCAATTAATTATATTAATTTTACTTTGTGAACAAATGTGTGTGTGTGTGTACGTTGTGTCCTTCAATTAATTAATTTTTTATAATTACTAAATAATTGATTTCCCCATTTATTATTCGTTCGTCAGCGTCTAACATCTGTGTGGCAGGCTGGCTGAGGCTAGCGGCGGCTGTAGGCAGGCCGGCGAGGCTAGCGGCGGCTGTAGGCAGGCTGGCGGAGGCTAACGGCGGCTGTACGGCAGCCTGGCCGGAGCTAGCAGCGACTGTAGACAGGTTGGCGGAGGCGAGCAGCGGCTGTAGGCAGGCCAGCGGAGGCTGACGGTGGCTGGACGACAGGCTGGCCGCGGCTAAAGGCGGCTGGACGGCAGGCTGGCCGAGCTTAGCAGCGGCTGTAAGAAGGCTGGCCGAGGCTGTAGAGGCTGTTAGACGGGTCGGTTTCGCCCCACGCGAGTCTACGCCAGCCTTATTGTTCAATTTCTGCCACTTCCAGGCTGGGGGTAGGCTGGGGCTTGTATATAATTTTATCGCGCCACACTCTCCGCCACGGTCGTCCACTCAGCAGACAAAACGTTGGAACTCGAGATTAGCGGACCAAGGGAAGGCTGGAAATTTCGACTGGGCTGGCAGCAGTGACCGTGCTGGAGATGCACTTTGTTAACATTCCGGATCTACCGTTAGTCACATGCGGTGTTCCAAAGCTTAACCATTCATTGTTGCGGGCGTCGACACATCGTAGCTCCGAAAATTTGATCACATTCAAGTCGTCATTATTGTTATTTTTTTTTTTTTACAAAACCCCGGACCATAAGTCTTTCATGAATGTAAGTTTGCATGAAACAAGTGGAAGAGGTTTTTTTTTCTCTTTTCTCATCTGAAGTCAACATGCGATTCATTGTCCATATGAATCCTCATGTAATGTCCGGTATTAATTATGAAATTTTGTATCAATCACCTCGGTAGTTGCCCTGGAAATTCGGTGAATCCGAAAATGAACGGAATCGTTCTAAGCGAAAATATAATCTGACAAAACTATAACTTCTCTTATCTATTTAGCGGTCTCTCAAGGGCAAAATTCACTGTAGCGAGCTGGGAAGTGAAGGAATGTGACGATTGAAAAAAAAAGTTATTATCCGATCTTTCTGAAATATTTACGACAGTTTGTTGATGCGTGTATGTATGAAATAAGAAAAGCTTTGGATAATCCTTTTATCAGCCGCGCTCTCCCGCCTCCGTCCGCAGAAGTTAGCACTGCCAGAAAAATGTTCTGACCTGTTTGACAGGACTAGGCTGATACGATGCATCCGAAATCGAAGAATGAGAGAGATTGATAATAGTTGTATTAGTGGCTATGGCACCGCCTAAGGGTACATTTTTAGCCAAATAACTAACAAAATGCCGCACCTTGAACACTTTTTTATTCCTAATGTAAACATTTTTAAGGTCTTCAACCTTGGATAAAAACTAGAGAAACCGGGGTAAAGAAATCTCTGCGGTGCCATAGAGCCCGGTCATTTGAACAAAATAAGATTTTGATCACATCAATCGGATGGGTGGGGTCTCCGATTCACTTTATGTTGAAAGAATGCCATATTGAGAAAAACTCGTTGAAAGGTTCGATTGGGAATTATTTATACATGAGAGGATACAATAATGAACACAATAAAATAGTGACGCAATCCTGTTAAAAGTATCACTCGAAATATGTCAGAACAAAAAAAGATTCCATCGATATTTTACAGTGGCTTGCTCCTTTAAAACGAAATAATTAATATTTTAGTAGACTTTCGGAAATTTCAGGTGTTTAGGGGTTATACGTCCTCAGTGCTGCGTCGAATTTTTTTGCCAACCATGGCTTGCCGATTCGATCAAGAAACGCCAAGTCGTTCAGTAAAGTAAGTTCAGTTCCATTCTCAGATGAGCTAACATCATAAACTATTGCGACGGAATGGAATTGCCTTCCTTATAACAATCAGTTCGCTGTTCGGTCAAGTTTTTTACTTCCACCTGGAAAGAAAAATCGAATTTTAAAATGTGCTCAAAGATCCAAGTTCTTCGGAAAAAGAATTAAACAACGAAGAAAGTAAGCTATCCAACAGCCAAATCTGCATGTTAGCCCTCGACATATCGTGAGGGTCAAAAATTCGAAATTGCAAGCCAAACCACTGCACGATCGACGTTGAATGTCTGGTAACTAGTCAGAGTTCAAGTTTTCCAGGGAAATTATTTCCATTACCTATTCTTGAAGGTTCAAAGATAAATAATAGCAGAAATAGAATTCGATATCGGCAATTAAAGAAAAGAATCTCGGCCTTGAGTTACTTTGCGTCGACGTTCGAAGCATCTGTAGAATCGACTTTTGGGACCTTCATGGCTGCAAACAATGCACCGATCCTCCAGAGACGTCACAGGACTAACGAACTAGGTGGCTGATCGCGTGCCCTTGGTTTCTCAAGACCGAACAGGAACATCGTCGGTCGCTTGTGTGAATGAGCATTCTCTCGAGGGCACACGCCCGAAACCTCTGGCGCGCTGGGATCCCTATATCGCGTTTCAAAAAATAGGGACGCTAGAAAATAAAACCCGGCTGACATAAGGCCACACAACTCGTGGGCGTGACATCCATATGGCAGTTTGCGAACACGGCTAAGCATTAAAACCAGAATATTGCATTTCGATTCTGCCCAAGTATATTCTGTGTGCATATGTGTCGTACCACAATATGTGTGTGTTACCGTGCGTGTGTACACAGAGATAGTCAGTGAGTAGATTCGTGGGACCTAGAAGCTAATTCGTTTGTACCAGCGAACCCATGGGGGCGTAACGCCTCGGTTCATCCCCTTGATGAAATTTGCCTGCGCAGGCGCTAACAATTTTTTCGAGCGGCTCATGGCCCCCTTCCCTGTTGCCGAAACCCTTCGTGTGCTTACTAGGTGTCTGAGGAAAATTTTTTCAAATCAACAGTGGCAATGGATGACATTGTGATGCCTAACTTAACAAAACATACTACGACATATGTTCAAGACTGGAGATAATTTAGTGCAAACTTGGGATATCCTCGAATCTGATTGATTCGAAGACATAATATGATTACTTATTAATACTTGACTCGAGAACGAGGGTTTGAGTCGATCATGACATATGTGTAACTTGTCAACTCTGGAATTTATGTTGGAATTATTTTAATGTATTGATCCTGAAAAATATTTCATTCACATGAATGTCTACTTAATTTATGATTTTGTTCGATCACAAGGTCGGAATTGGAGAATGTTGACCTATATTCAGAGAAGTCAATTTTTTGATAAACAATTCAAAATTGGTTACAATAAATATGATATGTTGACGATTTTTTCTTTAAAGATAAGTCATCGAGGTTCACGATAAACAATCGGTAGCCCTCAGGTACGTATCTCCATCGAGAAAGATATGTGATTGTGTGAAAACACACTTATTGAGATTTTTATATGAATATGTTCTACATGTGCCAACACATCCAGAAAACAAACTTGACAAGAATTGTTTAGTAACCCTGAAAAATACAATCGTCTATTACGCGGAAGCGCCTCAAGCTATACTGCTCAAGCCTCACACATATGTGAAGGCCCATTATCTCTCTAGCGTCTATACTTCTGTAATAGTTGATACCGCTCCTCGGGTTCAACAGCATTCTAAATTGAAAAGAAAAAAACGAGTTCAGGCTGAACCCATCGCAAAGTTCGGATTTTACAGAATTTTTGACTTTTCAAAGTACAATTTTCGCGAACAGATATTGAATGTCATTGAACCGTAATATTAATATTTAGTACAAATCTGGTGGAAATCGACAAACGTATTAGAATTTACGAATACGTCGAAACTTTGTAACCGGGTTGAAGGACGGAACGCCGAAATCGTGGTAAATTCTAACATAACAGAGTTTATTATCAAGTAATGTGACGATCTGACAAAAGTATAACACAAGTGCTTCGACTTAATATCATCTTCAATGTGGAGTGATAGTTTACAAACCTTAAATGAACAAATATTATATATGAACAGAATTACAATAGAAGGTTAAAAAAGCTGCACGTGTCCTTTGTCCTATTTAAAACCTGTCAATGTAACTTTTAATTTATTTCCCCGATCTCTCCCCTTTGCTCTTTCTTTACTCTCCGCGGCTTTATCGAGAAAAAGAAAATACGGCGGCTGAAAAGCCGGAAGTATCGATCATGTTGATAATAGATGAACCTGCCATGGTCTCTGATTCGCTGGGTATGGGCTGGGATCGATGTGTAATTTGACGGGATATACATACGCCGTAGCACGAACTACAGACCTTATCTACGTATAAAGCTTCAACCGTATTAACTACGTCGATGGTAGGACAGCTACTAAACGATGAAAGTAAAATGTGCCTATATTATAATGGCTCATCGATCACAGCGTTGCCGGGGGTTAATGACCACCGGTTATACCCGTGCTGTCGTAGCGTAATAAGTACGAAAATGTTTATAGCTTGTGCTTCTGGTGTACAGGGTCGTCGACTCAACTGCGGAACACTGTCATCCCGGTGGGGTAGTTACTTCTATACAATGGCTATAGAAAAAACCGGGAGTGCATTACGGTTAATACGCGAGAAAGGAGCAGCGCGGTCGTTTACCCAATGCGACCTCGGCAGTTACCGTACATCGCTACGTAGGGATAAATCATCTCGTGGTTTCCACCACGCCCAGTCGAGGACAGAATTATTTCTCTACCCCTCACCCCAGGAGTGTCTCGGTGATACACTCCGGGTCTGTATGGATCGTGCATGTAGTACCCAAAGCGAACTTATAAACCCGGCGAAACTTCGTTGTATCACCAACCGTGCACCGAAATACAATGTATTATATATATTCTCGTTGGTACTGTACATGTGAATATGTTTCGTGAGAGTGATAACAACGTCGGGAGACATAGTCTGGTTGGGGTCGATATAAGAAGCATTTACAATTCTTGTATTGTAAAGGATATACTGACGTGAAAAATACATCTGGGGATATATGATATGATGTTTATATTCGTGTTGAGGTAATCGCATTTGGATTGTTAAATGTAGATCGTACTGTACATACTTGCAACTGATGTTCGACAATGTTTTTGGGTGGGATGAATATTAATATTATAGTGAATCGGCATAAATATGACCGGTAGATGCCGTGTTCGGCTACTAAAAGTGATTTATGAATTAATTATTCAACATCGTAGGAGTGAATAGATTCTACAGAATATTCACCCGTCACCCAAGGCCCGAAAGATTTCGATCAGTACTTTCTTAGTATTTTTGTACGGAAAATTTTCCATTTCAGTTGAAAAAAACTCCTGATCTCGCGCATAATTAATTTTTTTAAACTTTTGAATGCCCAAAAAAAGCTTACAAGGGAGACGAATCTTTGTGTCAATAAAAAATAATATGTTTCGCTCGATTAAGTTTCAATATGTTTCGCTGGACCAATATTCGATATGTTTGGCTAAATGCTGAATATTAAAGTTTGCATTTTTAGGAAACCTTTAATGTCATAACATCTAGTAAACCGATCGAGATCATAAGTTGTTCACACGCACGACCCACTTATCGTCATTCTCATCTTAAACCCCAATCTTATCGTTTTGGTGAAACCGTCTCGTTTTTTTTTCGGAAGTTGACAATTTTGCGCCGAGAGTATCCATTGATCATCCACGAATCCATGAATTCCGGAAGCTATTGCTATATCTTTCTTCTCAGTGCGGGACGTCGTCGCTCTGTCGACTTTCCGAGGGTGGCCCCGGTCGTCAGTTTCGCCCCCCTGCCGACGGCGTGCTCACAAAATGGAACGCGTATGATAGTTCCTGGTTGGGAGTGTCGTGATTGCTTTTGCTTCAGCCAACGAAGCATAAGGGAAGATACGCGCACACACACACACACACACACACACACAAACACAAACATACACACATACACACAAACACATATTTGGTTGGGCGTCGTATATGTACGGGGTGTCGCGTCTAACTTGACTACCTTAGATATGTCGCTTATATTTAATGGTAGCACGGAATGCTATGAACGAGTATTTCTTATTGTCGGTAGGCGGTTACTGGCCCACACAGATATTTTCTCAAAGTTATACTCTTCGGGCCTTCAAAGTCATCAATATTTTTTTTCAGCGGGACAAGACTATTTCTTCGTCACGGCATGATAGTAGAGACAAAGTCTTTCCCAGCGACCTATTACACAATAACCTTGCCTTGAATTGTTACCCGAGGAATCCAAAGATAATCGAAAACGCTATAGATAGTGGAATCGTGACCTTTTTTCTGTAACACTGAAAAATGATAAAAATTCAAATTGTCCGTCATTCGGGATACAAAAAACTTGTTCATTAATACTAGTGGAGTCTAATGTTACCGAAACGTTTTCGTATTTATCATTTCCCAGCGTACCAGAGGAATTAACATGATTTCATCATTCAAATAATTTCCGATCATCTTTTAGTTTCCCGTGTTCCAGGGCACAAAGAAGCCACTGACTAATAGGTCGTTTGAAATGTTTTCGCCTCTTCTATCATAACATCGTTCGAAAAGAGATCCTACTTTTAAATAACAGCAGTTGAGTTGAAATCTCAATAAAATAACCTTAAAAAAAGAAAATTGGACAGGACGGTATTCGCCTCTTGTTCCGTAAGAATTCTCGACGATAACATTTTAATTTACTATCAAACGAGATATAGAAGTTGGTCGAGTTAGCTGGGACACCCGGTATATATCATCCGTTACCGAACAGCAATTCTGACAATGCTGCGGTCACCAGGACTCACACTATTTGTCATCGATGACTTTCGGCTCTCGGCACCTCCCACAAGCTGATTTGTCAGATTTACCGCAGACCGCCTGTACTCTGACGTTTTTCGGTGCTCAGCGAAGGGAAGCTGTGCTGCTTTGCCGAAAAAGACAAAAATATATTCACTCACTTTTCCTATTCACATTCTGTTGATTCTGTGTCATATATTTTTTCTGACAAAGACCATGTGACGAAAAATATAAATAATCCGATAGATTTGTAGGTTTGAAAATTGCAAGAATGCAATTAAAAAATGTACTCCTTCTCATCATTTTCCTTGAGTTTATGAACGAAAAAAAGAAAGGATTATTTTGTAACTAAAGTCTTCGAATGCGGAAAACAAGGATAATGTTAAGTTACGTAGCCAAGAATTTCGCGCCACTGCCTGTATGTTTAACGACTCGTGGTGGTAAGTACTATCAATTTCCGAGTCATAATTCTCTAATATTGTACACAACGCACTGCCATGAGAACTTGTCAGTCCAAAACGATAGCGCGACATTTCGTATTATAATTGTTGAATTTCCGGGCACGGAGTTGGAACTGATTAGTCATCAAATTGCACTATACTATCCTATCTAGAAACATGATGGCACTTCGTTAGGAAATCATTCATATTCACACGCCTAAGCCTTATATCTGGACTTGCGCGCAGACATCTCAACCGAATTCCCTCCGCTCGGTCGAAAACATTGTCCACACGGCTGGAGAGATCCTTCTATTATGTCAAACCGTGAAAAAGTATTTATGACACGCTGTGCGTAGAATGCGATTTTTACACTCACTTCGTTCGCGTCAAACCGCCTTTACGCACCTTGTGCCATAAAAATTTGTACGATACTCGTGCGAAAAACGTTTTCTTGACTCGTGTGATTGCAACACTCGTCAGAAAAAATGGTTTCGCATTTGTATCATAATGTACTATCGTCACCACTTTTCTTAAATCATATGAAGTGCTTTGATAGTGATGTCGATCTTCCCTGTTCACTCGGAAGTTTGCGCTTTACAAACCATTTTAGTATGACGGTTCTGAATGTTGCTGATTCTCATGATCTTTCTCTTAACACATGAAAATGATAATCGGTCGGATTTTTTTTGATTATTAAAATCATGGAAAAAAGTCATGGAAAAAACCTATATAATCGAAACAATACAGAAAAATAGTTCAATCTGTTGATTTAAGGGGTTACGTACAGTTAGAAGGCTTTAAAAAGACGGATTTTCAAGAATTTTTTTCGCGCAGACTATTCAATTTATTAATTTGAAAATTGGTGTACATATTATAATAACCTTATAATATATTTACATATTTTTTATTTGTAAAAATAATCATCGCGAATGTTGCTATCGCCGATCTCCTAGAGCTCCGCAAAAAAAACTAATTTTGCGGTGATCACGATATCTCTGGACCGGATTATCTGAAATGAAAAAACCAAATAAATTTTGTTAATATAATACATTATCTAGTATTTAATCGAAGGAATTATCGAAAAAATAATTTTTGACAAAATGGCGACTTCTCAAAATAAAAGACTCGATTTTGAACGAAAATTTAAGCCTTAAATTGTTTATAAAATGGAAAATTTTTATCGGAGAAAAAAAATCTTCGATTAATTACTATAAAATCTAGTTAAAAAGGTTGTGTTAAAATTTGAGACTGATCGGTTCAGCCGTTTTCGAGAAATCTTGATCACCGATTTTGAAAACATAGTTTTGAGAAAAACGCGTTTAAAGTTTCAAAAACGTTTTACATGTGGTAAATTTCGTTTTTTTTCAACTTACATGGAGTCATCTATTCCAGGGCCATATAATAATTCGTTCGCATCGTTGGCAGCTTCTAATAATTCGATTAAGAAAAAAAACGATTTTTTGAAAATTACAAGTGTATGTAACCCCTTAATTAATAAAAAAATGTTCTTGCCCAATCTGAGATTATGAGAAGAAATTTTTTTCTCGATAGACACAAACCGATTGGTGGCCATTTCAAAACTGAGGTCTGAGTTTCGCTTTTTCTCCGATAGCTTGTCGTCTGAAAAAACATGAAATTTTCAAGTCCAAAAGAAGTTTCAAGATCATTCTAACGAACAACGTCAAGGATCATGGGGCTAAATTTAAGACTGGTGGCTCGAAAACTCCTCTTCAAAAACCTCAAGAATGATCATTCCCAAAGAAGGCGCTTCGAAGGAAATGCGTTTAAGATTTCGAATACGCATCTTTATTGAGCAATGTGTACTCACGATAAATCAGGGATGCGAAGACAATATCTTTTCGGCTTTTCATAATATTATTTCTACAATTTTACACTACAGTGGTTAGCGTAGAACCTTAAGATGGACGACTTCACGAACGAAGTTGTGATTCAATATTCCGACTCATGGGCATTATGCTCAGCCGTAAATACCTTCCATCAAAGGCGTTTAAATTCTAGGCCAAAATTAGTTGATGCTTCGCAAATGCTTGATAATTTCTGGTGGAGGTAAAATTTAATTAATCATGAACTTGATCGATATTCCTTTTTTTCTGAGATGCCCAAAGTATTCGTACTTGATCGCGGTTTCAAAAAGCGAAAATTTACTCCGAATGAACGATTAATATTACGTTGTGATTTCACGATTATACACCGGTAGCGCATTACGAGCGATCGAAAGAACGCTGCATTTATCATATTCTGGGTGAGAAACTTTTGGAATCATGGAACACAGTTCGATCCCTATAGTTCACGGGAATTCGTCGTGCTCTCGAGCTCACCGTTTGCACAATTTCACGGATACTTCGAGACGGATCGGGCGAATTGCTCCCCGTTCCGTCGGCGCACCGTCTGACTGTGGGAAAAAGACCCCGACTGTATGTCGTCGCATTGAGAGGGTCTGTCGATTATTCCGGCTGACGATGTCAAGAGCCTCGCCCTGTTTCACCCCATCGTGATCTATATATATATACATAGGGGAGACTGGGGTTAGTTGTAACACTTTTCGCCAAAATATAAATTGCTTCTGATTTACTGAATATATTCACAATCTCTCTGCGGCATATTGTTAATTGGTTATTCGACTATCATCATGAATTTTTTCAATTCTTAATCACTCGAAAATAGAAAGTTATTCAACTTTGTTTTTTCTCGTGCGTAGTGTTACGTTTTACCCCGCCGCGGGCTAAGAAGTAACAGCGCTGGGGCACATTGTAACACTTTAATAGAGACGGAAAAATGTTACGACGATATATATAACGACTTACTCGAATATTTACTTGAAACACAACAAGAATTCAAACGTTCTTTTATAAAATTTAATCGTTCATTTTGCTAGAAAAAAAAGTTTTTTTCCTTATATTGCATATTGTAATCGTCATATTTAAATCGTGCTCAAAGATATACATTTCTATCGATATCGATATTAATATTAATATCACGGTATTCGTATCATCAGTCTTATCGATATTTAGCGACAATTTTAATGTTTAATTTTCTAAAGGTTCTTTTTTCCTTGTAACAAGTTTTTTATCGTATGGTATATTATTTTAAACGACTAAAAAAATGATAATTCTATGACAACATATTATTTTAAATGCTTCTCCTCGACAAGTTTTCCATCTTCTTCATAGAAGTTCGAGGGCTTTTTCCCACGGATGGTGCTTTCGTGTAGTTCATCATCTTGAAGGAACAAAATAAATATCATTAGCAATAATCCTAAACATCTAGCTACATCTAACGTTTCTTGTGAACTTCGGCAACAAACGACCTTCTATATGATTTACTAAGTTGTAACACTGTTACAACTTGCCCCGAACGAGTGTTACTTCTAGCCCCAAATTTTTTTTTGAACTTATGAAAAAAAAAAAAAAAAAACAATTGCGTGGATACATCGCAAAACCTATGCAGATACGATTTGGCGATAGATGACAATCAAAAGTGAGAAATAATCCGGAGAAAAAACCGAGAAATATTGAGTGTAATCAAAAAGTAGTACATTGGAAATCTGTACTTACGTCGCTCTTTTACCGGAACGTTATCGTAACTGACGATGGTGCCGACGTAGACACGACAGACGAGGAGACGAGATGCCCAGAGGTCTGGGGATCATTTTGGCGTTATCCCCACCCAACTTCCATTTTTCGTTCAAGAGATATAGACACTGTTACAACTTACCCCTGTTGCTTTTAGCCCCAGTCTTCCCTAAATATAAATATTAGGGTGTTTAAAAAAAGCTTTTTTTTTACTTTGAACCATAAAAATCTTTTAAAATACATTGAAACGAAAATTATGGTATTAAATTTAGCTCTTCATATTGATATTTGAAGTCTTTCATCGCCTTTAAAGATTTTTCATTATAAGCACACAGGAAACATTATTTTTGGTTGCAAAACTACTCTCATTCACTAGTATTTAGCTCATCTTCATCAATACGAGACTTTTTCGATGAGAAAGTAAAACCGAAAATGTTCAAAGGCGATAAGAGGCTTCAAATATAAATATTAAGAGCCAAATTTTTTTCTAAATCCGCCAGTTTGAAACATTAGTCAAGAGGAACGACTGTGATTTTTTAAATATTTTTTCAGGCGTCCAGTCAGGGATTTTCAATTCTTCATTACAAACACTGTATCTCAAAAATATTCATCGAACAAAAAAAACATAATAATAAAAACTTTTTATTTTTTCCGCTTTATCGAAAAAAATCATAATTTATCTGGATTGATAAAATAAAAAATTGACAAAAAAATGAAAATAGAATTTTTTTCAACTTAATAACACACTTTTGATTTCAGAACAAATTTCACAGGACGTCTGTCATTGGGTAAAGTGTCTGCGAAATTTTTTTCAGAATGGTACCTGCAATGGTTACGATGAAAAAAAAATAAAAACCCAGCAAAATCTCATAACTGCATGTTATTTGAAAAAGAAAATCCACTCTTCAAAAAAATTAAAGGACCACTTGAGAACAGTCAACATTTTTCGAAATTTCAGGCATCTGTATCTCCGCGAAAAAAAGTCGGATTCAGATAATTTACAGCTTGTTGATTAGCTTGAATCTTTGACTTTTCGAATAGTAGGTTAAACAATTTTCATCATGCCCTGCTGCTCTGTACCAAGGGCCGAAACAAACAAAAATCTGTTGTCTCAATTTTTATGAAAATTCGAGAAGGTGCGTGGCGTTTGACAAGTTTTGCAGAAAATTTATCGGCCACATTTGATAGATTGTTCATTTTTGTGCAAAATGCTCTTTTATTTATTACTGTGCGATTTTTTTGAACTGAGTTATTCACTCCTAAAGCAAAAAAAAACATTTCTTACTTCAAGCGCCTGTATATCCTGAAATAATGATCGTACAATAATTGCTTGGATATCATTGGAGAGATAAAATTATTCTCTCAAAAATGCTTACACGAGGTTTGCAAAAAAAAATTTTACTTCGCAGTATTTACACTTCAAAAACACGTAAAAAATGGCTCTTTTGCATTCCTTAGTTATGAAGCCGCCATTTTGTAAAAAATTGCAAAATCTCAAATGTGGACCTAGCATTTCCTAGTTCATACTGTCATTCCCAATCGTGCTTAATCCCGAGTTGCTGCGATTTTTTTTTCTGCGTGTTCGCAGCTGTCAAATGTTTGACAATTGAAAAATAATTTTTTTCGACATTTTTATCGATAAAAAAGATCCGAACATGTTTGAATTACTGTATCTCTGCAGAAAATTATGCATCTTTTATAAATCAGAGCTTTTTTAACTTCCCGATTATAGGGAAGTTATTGTAATGACCCCAAAAATCGAAAGTCGTTTTTTTGGCAGATCTTCACGTTGCGAGGTCATTGGGAACATTTGAGCCTATTTTGAACAAAACGTTTGTGTGTGTGTGTGTCTTTGTGTGTGTGCGTATGAATGAATGTACGTACGTACGTACGTTCGTGCGTATGTGATCAATTTTTCGTTAACGTTTTCTCCAAAACTAATGACGCCATTGGAATGATCGATGATGCAATCGATGTGTCTTGTTGAAACTTAGCTGATTAGATTTTGGTCCAGTTCCGTCGAGTAGTTTTTTAGTTTTTTACATAAATATAATTTAAAAATTCTTTCGTAAACGTTTTCTCTAAAACTAAAAATGCGATCTAAACATTTTTTTTAAATTTTTTAAAATTGTTTTTTGGATTTTTTATTTTTTTTATTTTTTCTTACGTACGTACGTATGTGATTAATTTTTTGTTAACGTTTTCTCTGAAACTCATAACGCGGTCTAAAAAATTTTTTTTGAAGTGAAACTTCTTTAGCGGCGACTAAAATTTCAAGGACGTGTCACGTTTAGGCAGATTTCGTTAGACGAGAGAGTAGAAAGATATTATGTAGAGAGAAGGAGGAAGAGAGCTATACATTCCGACACTACGGAAGTGGGGTAAAAGAGAGCGACGTATAGAGGATACAAAGCGATAGAATAAGATAGGCTCGTGCATGTGCGCGTTATAGATGTATGCGTCAGTCAGACGCTGTATATAAACAAATGAGGTACCATGCACGTGCTGTATAATTAATATTTATCATTGTGTTTTGGGATTATTTATATTTTTTACGTGTGTGTACTGTAATTGTTCGATTATATGGGTTGGTTTCGGATCCCAGAATGCTCAGTGCACCGACGGCTCATTGTGCCGAAACCTCGATGCGCCGAAAACAAATGAGCCGAATCGTCATGCTCTGAATTATCCCCGTCATCGTACATTGATATAGTGACGTAGCTTTTTCGGCCACTTGAAGATGGCGACACTATTAATTGTATCGGAGGCGGAGACATACCGACGACAAGGACTGCATGTACCCGATGAGCCGACGAAGTCAAACAGTGAGGAGAAAAAAAATGACAATTTCATTTCTTCCGTGCGGCATAGATTCAGTTACCGTAGGAGTGAGAGTCGTTGCTAGCAGACGCGGCTTTCTCACTCTTACGTAGCGATTAAATTTGGGTAGACCATGACCTCCGAACACAATGCTTCATCGAAACTGAAATATTACCCAGTTATTGCGCGGCATCGCGGTTTTTTCGAATTTTACCGTTTTTTTTAATTTTCTTCTTTGATGCTATTTTACGGTCCTCTAGATGAAAAATCAGTTGGGGGAGGTCGAAAGATGTTACCGCATTGTTTTTTCTTTTTGCGTTTTTTTCGATTTTCGAAATTTTTTCGTTCCCCATGATATACACGTACATGTGTGGGCTTGAGTGTAGATGTGCACCGGTGCGTCCGTGTGCATCCATGATTAAATACGCGGAATTTCTACGGCTAAACGGTTGAACCTACGGAGTAAATAACCAAAAATGAACTAAGAAATAACCTAAGCTAGAGGGCTTATAGGTACTAGTGCCCATGGTTAGTGGGTCCCACGGTGAGTACTGCCCGCGGCTAGTAATGCCCATGACGACTCATGTTTACTATGTGTTTGACTCTACGCACAAGTAACATCTCGATTCGCCAGTACAAATTTATGGTTATAATTACTAATTGTCGTTGATCATGGGATTGTTACTGTTCGGGAAAACTTATTAGGTATCAACATTTTTGCTTCGTGACAGGGTATCGAGACCCCGTATCCTCTATCCTCCCGTATAGATTACGTTTTTGAATAATTCTTTTAAAGTAAAAAACTACCTGACAAAATTGAACCGAGGATTTGCGGAGAATTCGACTGAAACAATTCAACTAAAACAATTCGACTAAAACAGTTCAACTAAAATACAATTCGACTTATAAACAATTCGACTAAAACAATTCGACTAAAACAATTCGACTAAAAACAATTCGACTAAAATACACATCGATTAAAACAATTCGACTAAAAACTATTCGACTAATTTTTGGGTCTAAATTTTGGGCTAATCGACAGATTTTCGGGTACTCGGGGTTTTAGGGTGATTAGTTAGTTTTTTAATTTATTTTTGGGTACTCGGAGGTTTGGGGTGCTAAGTTAGTTTTTTAGTTTATTTTCGGGGGCTTAGGGTGATTAGCTAGTTTTTTAATTTATTTTTAGGTACTCGGAGATTTAGGGTGATCAGTTGGTTTTTTTTTTTTTTTGGGTACTCGAAGGTTCAGGGTGATTAGTTAGTTTTTTTTTACTCGGGGGTTTAGGGCGATCAGTTCGTTTTTTTTGTTTGTTTTTGGGTACTTGGGGGTTTGGGGTGATTAGTTAGTTTTTTTATTTATTTTCGGCGGCTTCGGGTGATTAGCTAGTTTTTTAATTTATTTTTAGGTACTCGGGGATTAAGGGTGATCAGCTCGTTTTTTCTATTTATTTTTGGGTACTTGGGGGTTTAGGGTGATTAGTTAGTTTTTTTTTTGAGTACTCGGAGGTTTAGGGTGATTAGTTAGTTTTTTTAAATTTATTTTTGAGGGCTTAGGGTGATTAGTTAGTTTTTTTAATTTATTTTCGTGGGCTTCAGGTGATTAGCTAGTTTTTTCCTTTATCTTTAGGTACTCGGGGATTTAGGGTGATCAGTCCGTTCTCTCTATTCATTTTTGGGTACTCGGAGGTTTAGGGTGATATGGTAATTTTTTTAAATTTATTTTCAAATTTATTTTAATGTAATAAATTTAATAAATTTAAATTAAGAAAAAAAAATAAATAAAAAAATTTCTCATTTAAAAATTTCGACAAAACTCGATGTAAACGGTGTCCGAACATTCTTAATACTCATTAAGATTGAGAATTTTTTTTTTTTTTTTTTTTTAAATTTCAAAAACAATCTTGATGAGTATTCAATGCCAAATGTTGAGAAAAAAAGAGAATTTTTTTCTTTTATCGCAATAATCATCCGATGATGTTCAAAGAGCAGAAAAGGCGTTTTTTCAAGTGAAGCCTAAAATAAACAATTCGGGGTAGAAAAACGGATGGACGGATCAATTTGAAATTTAATAGGGTTATTGGGGATACATTGAGCTAAGTGCGGACGCACAAACGTTTGTTCTAACCACAATATTTGCAAAGTACTGGTGAATTTTCTAAATAACCAGAAAATGCTTTTTTTGCCACTTTTCAAGTGAACGCAAGGAGTGAAAAAAAATTTTTTTTTCCAAAAACAATTACTGAAGCTCATACGCAATTCATTTGAGTTGTCAAAACTGCCGGTAGATTTGCTATGAGATTACCGGTTCATGAGATATCGATGATCAAACGAAAAAAGATGTTTTTTCATTCACCGGCCGATATCTCAGCGAAAAATTGTTGTACAGGAACAAAAAAAATCAAATTGAAGGTTAAGAATCAGGCTAAATGACTGTATTAATGGTGCCCTCAGAAAAACATTTTTGGAGTCCATGGACAACTTTGAAAAACGGAAATTTAAAAAAAAAATTTTTTTTGCGACATTTCTCTCGATTGTGAGATGACCAATGGCCAAGAAAAATGTTTCGCCATACGGTTTCAAAACTAGAAATGTCAAGCTTCAAAATGCTTCTTCATTCATCTCAATACGACAATTTTTCGCAAAGTTACAGCCACGCAAAAAACACGTAAAAAATTGGAGAGATTTCTTGTTCCTTCAATTGTTGGGTTGAGTGTATTTAAGGCGTTAGTCATAAGTCATTTGCCACAGTTAGAAGCATTATTTTTTATATTTTGATAGGGGGGGATTCTCATTTTCAAGGGATTTTTGATGGGCTCCGCTCATAGCTCCTCCGTTTGTCAATTAAATTCATTTATCCTAAGTCTACAGTAAGGTTCTAATCGGGTTCTACCTGGGCACTCAAAATCAGATTCTTTAAATAAATGTTCCTTCGCTAAGAAGACCTCCAAATAGTCAACATTTTCACTTGCCTGTGGGTCGATTCTCCAGATCGCAAGACTCAAGCGGAAATAATAAAGTTCAACAAGTTCATTTGTCGAAAACACCACGAATATGGGAGTAACAATAAATAAAACATTGCTATAGTTTATATAATAATTTCATGATTCCCTATTTTCATTATACTTTTCGTCATTGTATAGAGGAGACACGAATCCCTTTTCACTTGCCTGCCACGCGGAAAATAATATTCACTATTAGGCCAAGAGCCAGAGCAAAAAAAGTAGGTTCATAATGCAATGTTCTACAGAACGGATTTTCTTTTTGGAATATATTCAGCGGTGTCCCTTGAATGCAAATCCAAATTGGAGGGACGGGGGGGGGGGCTCGAACCGCTATCTTGGAAAACACGTTTTATTAAATATCTCGTGAACCGTGCATCGTACGGCAAAGAAAGTGCAAATCATTTTTGTAGATAATAACATTTGCCATCTTTCTTTTCGGAAGCTTTTTTTTGCATTATGCATAGGTTTTTATTTATAGCGCTCCAAACTTTTTTCATTATGGTTATTGCTAAATAGATAGTTAACGGTTGGTGATACATAAAAAAATGTAGTAACCACATTTGTAGAGCACAAAATTTCCTATAAATTTCATTGAAAACTTATTGCCGTGTCATTCATAGTTTATGAGCTATAGCTTGGTAAACGTGGTACCTCGTAAATTATTAGCGGCAATGTTGCTCGTAGTATACGAAGAACGGCATAAAGTGTTCAGAAAAATATCAACGCTGTGTAGTGAATCAATTAGAATAGTGAATATTGTGGAGAACAACTAATAATTTATCGATCCTCCATTGAATACATTGGATTAAATAATAATAATAATAATAATAATAATAATAATAAAGGGAAGGAAAAGGTGGAGGAGGGGATGGAAGAGATCAATTCATTCGATACAAATTTATTTTTCGAAGTAAAAACAAGCTGCAAGCTGAAACTTGCAATTTGCTTCCCCTGAATTTTCGGTACTGCACGAAATCCTTCTATGAGGAAGCATCTCTCGATTTATTTATTTATTTTTTTTAATCTTCGGCTTCCTCATAAAGGAATTTCCTTCCACCACCGAAAATTCAGGGGAAGCAAATTGCAAGTTTCAGCTTGCAGCTTGTTTTATACAGAATGTCCGTAGATCCTTCCTACCGTATAAAAACCGACTCGAACGTATATAAAAATTCAATGTGTCCCAAAATTCGAGCGCGTTGGTTAATTCCTATCGAATCTAGGAACAACTTAAGCTGATGGTTAGTTTGAGGGTGTGTATAAATTTGAGCACGTTCGGTCCAGTGGTTTTGAATTTTCAGGGGCTGGAACTTAGAAATTTCTAATTGCTCTAGAACAGCGTAGTCCAACCGCTGAGCACTGAGCAAGAATCTGTCAACTCGTCAATCCCCTCTCTTACCCACCGTAAGGCCAGCGCGCGGTAGGCGCGTCGCACTGGTAGGGGATCGGCTCCGCTCGGCTGCATGGCGACCGCAGCCGAACGGGCTCGTAGGCCTGTTCAAGCGTGACGCGGGCGCAGATCCCCATTCTTCATTATATCACGATTCGCCGTACCGAACGGGTCTCTCAGTCGCTTACGAAAAATCCAATTCATTGAACTGGAAATTAAGCTCTGATGATATCCTGTCCTTCAACGCTGAATGTTTGATGCTAATGCTTTCTTTCCAATAATTTGTTACAAATCATCAAAATGCCGAAAGTCAGTACACACGTTAATTCTTCCAAGTTCGACTCCGGATGGGAGCTAAAATATTTATTCATTTTAAATACCGAAAATTGTTCAGAATGCGCCATTTGTGGCCACGTGATGACCAACGTCAGAAAATTCAATATTTCTCGGCATTATGAAAAATATCACAAAGAAAAATATGAAAATCATTCGCAGGAGGATTTTCAGGATTCACGGAGGAACATTCGGGGGGTGTTAGAGAAGAATATCCAGAAGTAGAAGGTCTATTGATTTCAATCTGATAATTTTTAATTAACTTCAATTTTTCCTCCTGCGAATGATTTTCATATTTTTCGTTGGGATATTTTTCATAATGCCGAGAAATATTGAATTTTCTGACGTTGGTCATCACGTGGCCACAAATGGCGCATTCTGAACAATTTTCGGTATTTAAAATGAATAAATATTTTAGCTCCCATCCGGAGTCGAACTTGGAAGAATTAACGTGTGTACTGACTTTCGGCATTTTGATGATTTGAAACAAATTATTGGAAAGAAAGCATTAGCATCAAACATTAAGCGTTGAAGGATGGGAATAACATCAGAAATTAATTTTCAATTCAATGAATTGAATCTTTTGTCAGCGACTGAGAGATCCGTTCGGTACGGCGAATCGTGATATAATGAAGAATGGGGATCTGCGCACACGTCAAGCGGAGCTGACCTCCGAACACTGCGACGCGTGGTAGTTTAAGAAATAAAATTATCGGGAAAGGCGAGGGAATTCACGTTAATCAAGCACCCCGCAAAACTAATAAATAAATTGTGAACTTGCGTTCAAATCCTACGCGCCATAAGCGTGCGCTCACCGTAGTCGCCTGTGCTGGCCCGCGCGCATGTAGGCGGAGTCGAGCGGCAACGACGCAACGCGGAGAGGAGAAGTGGACGGAGAGAGGGAAGAAAAGCAAGTTAGGAGACGCGCGGCGAATCGTGGTTGGACATCCCTGCTCTAGAACTCGATCCACTTGACCGACCTCGGCTAAATTTAATATGTATTATAGCACAATAATATCCTATACTTGCAGAGAATTGTGGTTTGATTGGTTAAAGTTAACGACAAATAGAGCAAAAAAGTTGATTTTATGATTTTTTGAAAAATTCCAAAAATCATACAATCCAAAGTTATCGAAGGATTCGGCTCAAATGCAATACCAACTATCCTTGTACTCGATTCTATATGTAAAAAAGTATCTAGCCGAATATGTCGAAAATTGCGGACGCTAGCGTGGCTACAGACATTTTTTGAAAAATTCAAAACGCTGTGGAAGCCGAACAAGTACGTCAATATTTGCGAAATTCACGGATTACATACGAGGGCCGTCCCAGAAGTACCTGGCCTGATGTAGAGATGGCGTTGTTGTTTGAAACAAACGACTGAGGTCGGTAGTAGCAACCTTATGTAACATAAGTTTGAAGGTTGAAGTCGCCATATTATTTATTGTTTATTTAACAGTCATCAACAGTAAGCGCTCTCACTAAATTTGTCAACATGCAAAAAATTGGTCATCGCTATGTGATACAATACTTTCATTTAAAAGGTTTCAATCCAACCGATATCAAAGCCGAGCAAGATATTACTCTAGGGGAGTCTGCTCCTTTGTTTTCAACAATCGAATATTGGGTGGCAGAGTTCAAACGAGGCCGTACGAGCTGCGAAGACGAACATCTATTTTGTCCCTGACTAAAATATGAAGAGACTTGGCAGCGTCTCGAGACAAGTACATTGACTTACCTTACCGGCCTCCTCTCCAGACGCGACTGGAGTTTCATTTACTTCTTACATCTCTATTTGACCTTATTTCGGATGGTTTTTTCATAATTTCAAAGCGTCGTTCATAAATGTTTGATCTCAGCTGCAAACGCTTGCGAAGCATTTGAATAGTATATTTGGTGTGGTGAAGTGAAATAAAAAAAGGTTCAATACTTTTGTTTGGTTCAAACGATTTTTTACTTGTTCCAATAAAATTTGAATATTTAGACATTTGTACAGTGCGTCGTACTAGAAGTCTGTAATACCGTTCAGCATTTCTGTTCATTCGATTATTCACAATAATTAGTCATAATAGTCTATGATCGTTTAGAACTTAAAGCATCATAAGCAGCAGCATCGAAATCAGAAAGTAGCTTTTGTTATTGCAAACTGCTTCGAAGACATCTTATGGAAGTTCTCAACTCTTATGTCGAATCCACTAAAATCGCATGAACATTGCATTGCATTGCTTGACATTGTTTGAATTGAAGCTCGCACTCAAGAGTTTGCGAACATATTATGAACAATTTTGATTCTTTATGTCACTGTAGAAAACGAATAGAAAATGCAGGCATTAAAAAAATCAAATAACATTAGTGGCCTTATTCAATGGTCATAATTTATTACCGATTTGTGCTTCGGGGGGTCGGGCCGGGTCACTCCCAGGCTTTGCAGTCGCTGTTTCTTTCGCAGATTTTTTCTCTGACTGAGCGACACTAAAAAATTGGGAAAATGCGTTAAAACTTGATTAGAGAGAGACGTTAATCGTCAATTACTTTGCGTTGTCCCGGGAGTGCTTTCGGCCGATCCCGACGGTCCGGCAACCTCCTCCACTATTGCTGGGTTTGGTGGCACTGGATAAATTTGTTAAATAAAACGGATTAGTTACTTGAAATTGAGAATTGATTGGGCCGTCCGATTCGTTGGGCGGTTCGATCAATTGAAAAATTGAAAAACATAGTAAAAAACTCCTGACTGACTCACCATCGGCTGGTCCGGACCCCCCGCAGGTATCCGCCACGCTGTCGTTTTCGAAGACGACGTTCTCCTTTTCAACTTGTTGAAGTGTGTCGGCTTCGAAAACGACGCCGTTGTTATTGGGGTTATCCTCTCCGACGGCTTCCACGTCGTCGGCGAGGGCAACCCCATTCGGTGGCGGTTCTTCCGAGGATACCCGCGGGCATTGCTCCACCGGCGGGCTATTATCTTCTAGAAAAGACAGAACACGAAAAAAAAATTATTTTTACAATTTATTCCCTATAGCAAATTTACGCGACCGTTATATTCATACCTAAGTCTTCTCTTGCGACTGGAGAATCACCCCCGGAATCTTCATCGCCGGAACTTTCTTGCCTCTCTAAGTGTTGCCGCACCCGATTTTTCAGGTTTGCGGCAACACTTAGAAATTCCGGCCTTGTGATGAGCTCGTCCCGGAGCTGACTCCATGCTGAAACAATAAAAGAACACGTTTAAGTCGAAGATCTTCCATTCCGTGCTCTTCTTCGAACTCGTGAAGATGCAACAAACCTCTTTTCAACTCTATCTGTTTGACTTTCGTGGAATACCGCGCCTGCCGCGTCACGCGCCGACCGAATTCCAGGCTGGCAAAGTCCTGTCGCGCTGCTTTTGCGAATTCCGCAAGTTTCACTAGAAAAAATAAAGATATTCAATTTTTCTCTATTATCACATTTTGATCATTAAAATGATCACTCACCCACGAACTTCCAGGGGCTGGGTTGCCGCCCCAATTTCTTCATGAGCCGATTGGTGAAGGACTCGCAGACATTGTTTGTTCGGTCTGCGAGTCCGTAAACGCTAAAGCCTGGCGGCTTCACAACTCCCAGCCACTGGCGCTCAAAATACACCCAGAACGGACCAAATTGTTCCGACAGCTCTGGCGACACGCTGCCCTTGACTTCGTAATACGCTTCTGCGATGGAAGTCGCGGGCAGGTACGCCAGAGCTAGAACTTTCTTGATAGCCGTTCTGGCGGTACTATTCTCTCGCACCAGGGCCGAGAGTCGCAGCTTCTTCAGCTTTTTCAACACGGCCTGCAAAAAAAAAGGAATTAAAATCTTGAGAACCTAAAATTCCCGATCACGTTGTACAAAAAGTATCGGAGGTATCGAAATTGCACTTACCCTGTCGAAATGAGCGATGCACCCCTTCACGGAGCTCGTGGGGAATGCAGCGCCAGCCGTGTGACGCAGCGCCAGCTCAAAATCGGCCATAACGTTTCTGATGGCGGCAAGGGGGATAATTTCTTTGATCCCGGAAAAAACAGCGGTATAAGCTGCTTCGGTCTTGTTCGCCATTAAGGCAAACGCGAAGGGCAATGCCTAAGAATAATCAATGCACGTTCCTCTTAGATGTGCAACGTCAGATTTTTCAAAACCATTTATAGATAGCTCTTATTTTCTACCATACACTTACGTGGTTGAACCGAATACCGAGGACGGATACCAGCTGGTAAACACCTCGCAGCCTCGGGATTGTCGCGAAAGTGCCGTCGACAAAGATCCTCTTTACGTCCCGGAATTCGCGAGCGAATTCCGGATCGTAAAGTAGGATATGTGTCGACCCGGCACTGTCCGACAATCGTCGAGCTACGAGGTGACTTCCATTATGGTCAAGGAACCGACGACTTGTCGGTTTTACGAGTTCATCAGCCATTTCTTCCATCGTCTCCGGATTTGCCGGAAAGCGCTGCCTCCGCCATCGCGCGAGAGATTTTACGATTGATGCAAACGGTATTCGTATAAGGACATCCTGTGAGAAGTTACAAAGATTCGATGGGTTATCAATAACTTCGTTACTTACATCGATGCAAACGTTCTTGGGAATTGCATTTGTACTTACGATGCTGCCACCGCGTCGTAAGCTACTCGTAGGGACGAATAATTTGCCGAGACTTTCAACTTCAGAGCCGCGCGGAACCGGCTTAAATCATTAAGGAGTTCTTCTTCGAAGCAATTGTCAGAATGGTCCGTGGTGAGACGTATATCCCCGTTGTCGATTCTTTTAAAAATTCAAGTTCCAAAGCGGGTGCAGCGATCGAGTCGACCTACTAACCCTCAGATCGGAGCTATATTAATGACCAGAGTGACGATCAAGGGTTAGTCGAGTTTCGGTGTCAAGGACGAGAGGAACCGCTCGAAGCGAGGCTCCCGAACCGCGGTAACGTCATCCTATCACGGGTGTTCAAAATATACCGGTCACGCGCGGTCCGGTCACGGTACAAGTCGGTATGAAAACGTGTAAAACAATACTGTTACTTAATAATAAAAACCACGATACAAGCATTGATATTACTTGGGTTGCAACTCTTCATTGGTAAAGACCCCCAAAAAAATAAATAAATAAATGCAAACGCTCTACTTCCCCGTTCCTACACAACCACGCGGTCGACCTGCATAACACATTTATTCTTGTTTTCTTTTCTTTCCGATCGCGATCAGCACTCTCCACCGAAGAAAATAATACGGCACGGCTGATCAGTTCTGTCTCTGCTATCCCAAATCTCTTGAGTAGATTATCCAATATTCGGACATCTGCGACTGCATTATGCGCTCTTTTCGAACCGTCAGGTTCTAGATATTCGTGAGTCAGATTCGGTAGTTTGAAGATTCCGTTTTCCGCTACCCGGGAAATTAATTCTTTGGAACTCTTGAATGCGAGTAGAGTATCGGTGAATCCTGTAATGACCGACCCTAAACTTTCGAGTTATTCGACTGCGTGCATTGCAGTGACGTTTTGAGGACCATCAAAAAAGACCCCCTTGCTACGAGAATGGCATTCTGTGATACACTCTTCAGGAATGAGATAAATGCCGTACAGGCAATGAGTGGCGGTTTTGTTTCGACAGGATGATGTTCATCGGCGTCTTTCAGAAACAGTTGCCCCATTTGAACTGATAATTCCGTCACTTTGAAGACACAGCCCGTATGCCCTTCGATGGAAGAATGTAGCTGTCGATTCCTTGGTTCTGATATTTAGCAGCGATTTGGACAACTTCTGCATTAGGTCCGAACCCTGGCGTTTCAAGATCAAACACGATTGCGACCATATCTTCGACTGGAATGACGGAGGCTCCTTGATGCAACACAATTTCTTCAGTTAATACGCATCTTGAAGAATGAGTAATCCCCTCTCTTCCCCGCGTTGTTCCTGTATTGATTTCTCTTTTTTTCCGGAAGAGTCGACGCCTCTTGAACTCTCCGGTTCTCATGTTTATTGCTCTTTGTTGTCACCGCACATCTTTCTTTGCTTGAAACTTTCTCGTATGCTAGCCGGGAGACACGCAAAGTTCTTTGTTAACGTTTACGACATATTCCGTACCGACATTGCTCCGAGAAACTGCTGCATCGAGTCTGTGAACTAGTGATTCAGATCTGCCATAACATCTCCCTTTCGAAGCTTTGGAAGGTACGATAGCGTCGAAGATTCATCAGGCTGCGTAGAGCTGCGGGCAGTGATTTTTCCCGCATTGTTAGCGTATGTTGCAAAAATTCGTGTGAAATCGTCGTACAGGTGTGCCATGTCAACCTTTTTCATCTGGAAGACCATGATGCTTACAGTTTTCTGGATCTTTTTTGAAACGGCGCCATTCGCTACACATCTCGTGTTGATGATCAACGACATTCAATAAAAGCGTTCTTCACAGCATCCGGATCTCCCTCGTTTTTCTTTTGCGCATCCAGAACATTTTTTTAGGTAATCGATGACTTGTTTGGGTATATGGAGTTTTCACAATTTGTTGCTGAGAGACTTGGTGATTCATATCTGATTCTTTGGCGATGACGTGCGAAGATTCCCGCCGAATTCGACACACGCATCTTCATCTCCGACGGTTCTAATGACAACATTATTATCTCCCAAATCTTTATTATGAACAACCAGTTGGGCTGACATATCTGGTTCCATAGCTTTGGCACTGCCGCAAAAGTTTAAATGACAATTGTGACCATTCGGATCGTTGCCGTTTTAACATAACGAGCATATCTTAATTTGAAAAGCTCTTCCTAAACCTTGTCCACTTAGTACGCGGATGAGTGAAGAATGACCTACAAGCAAAAATTAAAAAATATACAAATCACAAACAAACAAACTATGCATATAATTTCTTTCTATGGAACGAAATAAGTATCTAAGGTCATCTGTTCGACTGTGTTATGCCTGCCGACCGTGTAACTGTGTTGAAACGGGAAGGGAGGTCGTTATCATTCATTTGTTTATTTTTTAGGGATTCTTTACCGTTAAAGAATTAGAATTCACGTAGAAACAGTTTGTATATTGGTTTTATTATGAAGTTACAATGTGCTATTGACAATTACTGGTACTAACTCGTACCACTACCGAACCGTGCGTAGCCGCCTGATCCTAAGCACCCGTGACAGAGTGTAGCTACCGCGGTTCGGGAGCCCCGCTTCGAGCAGCGATTCGATCTTAGACTCGAAAACTTGACTGACGTTGAACGTCACCCTGGTCATTAATATATCCCTGATCTGAGGGTTAGTAGGTCGACTCGGTCGCTGCACCCGCTTAGGAATTAGCCAACGGTGCTGCGCCAGCAAGACAGTGCTGGCGCAACGGCTGCAAACAGCGAACAATCGATCGGGTCATCGATCGAGCCACTTTTTTACGGAGTGATGACCACGGCTTCCGACACTCCCTTAGGAATGTCGAATGCCGCAATTGAATATGCTTTCCGAAATTCTGGGGCACAACAACTGTCATATGAATGACCATGCCCTCTCGTCTGCCACGCTGCATCAATGCTAGCCTTTATTTTTAACTCCCGACTGCCCGCAGGGCAAAAGACGGGTGTTATGAGTTTCGTCGAGTCAACGTGAAACATTGCGCTGAAGTGTACGGCGAAACGGCTGATTCTCTTCTGACAGATTTTGGCAGATAGAATCTGTCGATCACAGAGATTGTTATAGGATGGTAATATATATGATCGGATGCAAACTCGTAGGGATTTTGAATGTTCAAAAATATCGAACCCATTCAAAAGATGTACATAACGCGTTCGACCAATTGCGAGGGGGTCAGAGTGACCAATCGTGAGGGTTTCGTAATATAAAGACGTATCTGACGTTTCTGTCACCTGTCGCCAGTGACAGGAACGTCAGATAATTCAGAAGATAACAAAATATATTAAAGACATAAAGAAATACGTAATTCAAAAAAAAAAATATATATTGCAACGTTTACGATTTGGCCGTCCTCCCGACAGACCTCCTCGAGTCACGTTAAGGTTCGGGGCGAGCGAAAGAAATTTTAAGAGACCAGTTAGGAGGTATAATATAATTTATTGATTAAATCCAAAAACATTTTACACCGCTTTTCCTCTTCAAATTACCGAAATTTTTATTATGGTTTTTTTTTATTACATTTTCTTCCTTCAATTTCCATCAATTTATGTCTTAAACTTAAACCTGTCTATTATTTCGCTAACCCTTCGGATTCGATTCCGATTAAGAGATCGGGGGTTGGCAATGTCCCACAAAGCCCACCCGCTACTCTGTCTACCCTACCGGGAGATCGGGGGTCGATAATGTCACCCAAAATCGACCCGCTACTCCGCTTCCTACACGGTATTGGTTAGAGATCGGGGGTCGATAATGTCCCCAAAATCGACCCGCTACTCCGTCCAATCTAGCTATCGCTATTCTAGGGTGGGGTCAACATGACCCCAGACGATGTCCCCGCCCTCTACAACACTTTTTATGGTGGGTCTATATGACCCCAGTTCCGTTAACTTCCTTTTTGTTACCTGCGTTGGGGTCCATATGACCCCAACAACTTTCCCCCTTAATTTATGTTCGATTGCTGGAGATCGGGGGTCGATGATGTCGCCAAGATTAACCCGCTACTCCATACAATCGAGTATCCCTAATTGGAGATCGGGGGTCGATGATGTCACCAAAATCGACCCGCTACTCCGCCTATCTAATAAGGATGGGATCGGGGGTTGGTACCCGTCATCGGGTACTACCCCTTACCCGTTCGGAAAAGGTGGGAAAATTTACCTCCTGTTGTCTTTTTGACGATCCTAGAATTCTGACTATAATTTCGAATACTTAAGTCTGACTATGATTTCTTGATCGAATGATGAATTAATGACGAATGAATCATTTCGCTGCTCGGTGGTGCTCCTTTTATACCCGCTCGTCGGCGGCGGTGCACGGTATGCCGGTCTCTGATTGGTTGCCGCATTCCGATGCTCGTGGCCAACCAGCGTTGGTGATCAGCCAGGCTCGGCTCGAGAAGGGTTCCTGAGCGCCCGCTGCTCGAGGCTTCCGCAGGGCTGGCTCGACGGGGGGTGCTCTCGGTGCCCTGCCGTGTTTCTCCGGCGGCGGTGATTGGCTGTACGCCATGCCATGACCATGACCAATTATCATGCGTCCTCTCAGGCCCAATTCACAAGGGGGCGTATCGACGCCCGTTACAATATACGAGTGTATTTCGGAACAGCTTAACGGTAAGCAGAACTAAAGTCTTTCTTTAAGATTAGATTTTTGTACAAGAATGTAAATTCATTATCGAACAACTATATTAATCTAAGAAAACTTATTGAACCTCATCGATACGATGTCTTACAGGGTTAACTTTGAATTGATTGGACATCAGCGGTTCTGCAAGAATGAAAGGACAGAGAAAACTTCGACCGAAGTGAAACAATCGCCTCATCATCAAGAACATGTACGGAGTAAATCGTCCATCGGCGCAAGCAAATAGTGCCCCCACAAATGCATGGCAGATGCAAGTGTGGCATCGAAGGCTTGGCCACCTTAATATCAAAAGTCTTAAACTTTTAAGAAAGCGTCACGCGGACAGAATTGCTTTCAAACCGGATGATCTTCTACAAGGTTGCACTACATACGCAAGAGGTAAACAACATCAAATATAGCTCAACCACCGGGGCACATGAGCCAAAGAAATTTCAGAGCTCGTGCACAGCGATCTCTATGGGCCTATGGAAAACATATCGATTGGGGGAGCGAAATACTTTTTGACCCTTATCGATGACAACTCCAGAAAAACTGCGTATGAAAAAAAAAAAAAACGAAGTGAACGACATAATTGAAAACTTCATTAAATTTTCAGAATGCCAAACGGGAAGGAGTATATGAGCAACGAGCTACATAAAGTTTTAGAAAAGAGCGGGATCGAGCACCAACTGACAGTTCCGTATACCCCACAACAGGATGGGGTTGCTGAAAGACTCAACAGGACGTTGGCGGAAAAAGTACGTTGCCTGTTATTCGAAGCAGTTGCGACAGCTACCTACCTTTTCAATTGCTCGCCGACAACAGGGCTAAAAGGCCAAATCCCGCCGCAAGAAGCGTGAACAGGATGTAAGCCAACTATTTCTCACTTACGCGTCTTCCGATGCGTTGCGATAGTGCACGCACCGAAGGAAAAGTGCCGAAAATGGGACGCGAAATCCGAAAAATGTCTCTTCATGGGTAACTCGTCTCAATCAAAAGGATATCGTTTCTTGAGACCAGATACGAACGAAATAATAATTCGTAAAGACGTGACATTCTTCGAGGACGCAACAATGGACCAACCGGAGACAAAGAGTCTCGAAGCGTCAACAACTGTCCAACCGCTGGAACAAGAAACCGATTATTGCCAAGTCGGCCGAGATGCGAGTGAAGTGGGGGACGTGATCGCTGCGTCACGAGCATCGATCGACGACCGAGAACCAAGGGTAGAAGATACAGCTTTGGAATCCGATGGAGTAGAATCCGAATTCAGTGACGCACACAACACGACCTTCGACATAGATCTTGATGACCTGGAGAATTACGGCCGAGACACCATCTCGTAGACCCCGAGGAGGGAACTTCGAATCGAGATGCCGAGGCAAGGCCTTCGAGGAAGAAGACTCCGAGAGAAATCCCTAGTGCCATACTCTACCAAATCGCTCCCCAAGAATGTTCGGGGAGCGAAAAAAAAATGGAGACGTCGCTGGATATTGCGACGCAGACTGGGCCAACGAGGAGGATAGATGCTCCGTCTGCGGATGCGTCTTCATCTTCCAAGAAGCCACAATAGCGTGGAGCAGTGAGAAACAATCCACTGTCGCGTTGTCTACCACAAGAGCGGAATCCATGCCACTCGGTGGCGCGACTGAGGAAGCAATGTTGCTAAAAACCTTCGCGCGAGATTTAGACCCACGTCTGAGCGATACTGCTACGACCATATTTTGCGACAATCGCAGCGCAATAGACCTAGGAGTGACCACCGCCTACAAACCAAGGACCAAATATATCGACCGTAGGCATCACTTCATTCAAGAAAGGTTCGAGGCAAATACTTTGAGACTACAACACGTACGCTTTGAGGAGATGACCGCAGATGTGCTCACAAAAGCGCTGGGTGAAGAAAAGCATCGACAGTGCATCGAAAAAATGAGACTGAAGACTCGATGGAGAACCCATCCCAGTGGGGGTGTTAGAAGAAGGGATCTAGTTCTCCGCCTTCGCCGCGTGGCGGCGTTTTGACCTCGCTATCGCGCGCCACCCTCATGGGCTACTCGCTTGTATATTCTTTTAGTTTTGGTTTCTCACACTGTTTTTACCTGTTGAATAAAGGCGTCTATTAGGCACATGCATTTCGTTCCAAAATTAATCGCCGTAATCCTACAAGATGCACACAACAGTACCCAGCGTCACCGTGGCAGGGCAAAATAATCGTGCAACGGGTGTTCCGGCTAGGGCCGGATTCTCGTCGCTCTCTACGACTCAACTCGCGGGAGGGCTGGAGCCACCGGCGACCCCCACTCTCTCGCGAGCTATCACGCGATCGGGGCCCGTTGCCTACCGGCTGTCGGGTTCTCGGCCATTCGATCGGAAAAGAGCATTGCAGCCACTTAGAAATGGGTTAAGCTCTTAGAGGCTACACGCGCTCTCGATTGTTTCTTACCACGTTGACCAGCTCGTGGATTTTCGAATTTCTGTATCGCGCTCTCGATGCTTTTCTCGACCGGCTCTTAATTATTGTGAGTGTGCTCGATCGGCTTTCAACCATTGTAAGTGTTTTTGTAAATCTCATGGTACTCGTAGTGCGCAATAGCGTTTTGAGAAATATCTCACAGTAATAAAACAGCTTCAATTACGACAATTGAACATTTCTCGGCACCTCGCGCACCCATTGATTTCTTTTGCAACCCTCCCCTCTCGCCGAACCAGGTTCTTGCTCGAACACCGGGTTTCGGCAGCGCGGAGGGTCGCGCGTGCTCGATGCACTGTCTCATACCGCAACCCGAGCCAGCGGACGATAACACGGCTAAGGTGACAGGGGGACTCATAGCGCCCTCGAACACATGGGCCAATCGCCGAAGATTGCTGAGGTTGGAAAAACCTTCTGAGGCCGACGTGCGAGCCGATCTGGGGAAGGCCGCAGCCGGGAAAATTCTTCCGTTGCCTACCGATATAGAAGAGGGACAAGCGTTCTTCAAATCCAACGGGTACGACTGGAAGCCCATAAAAACTTGTTTGGTGGAACATCACGAATCTGGTCTAATGTATGAAGCGGAGAAGCAAAACCAAGATGCGACTGCTCCGAGCCGCATACGCGCAATGATAGGAGCTTGGGCAAAGAGAGAAGCGAGAAATTCTCCACGCGATGTGGAAAACGCTAATCAGTGCGACACGATCCTCTACGTCACTGGCTCACCGTTAAAGAAGTCAACGGTAGGAGTAGGGCAAGTACGGACGACCGCGTAAGGGGACGCGACAAGAGGGAGAGCGCGAGGCCCACGAGGTGCGTGAGAGTAGCAGACAGGGCAGCCAGCGCATCACCCACCAGCAAGAGTTGCCAGGCGACCGTGACAGCGCACCGATGCTTCACCAGGGGAGAAAAGCGACAAAGAAGACGATACCGACACAACACGCAAAGGAGACGACGGAGGCGGGGAGACGCTCACGTCGCCTGGGAGCGACAGAGACAGCGACAACTTTTCGCCACTCAAGAGGAACAAGGACGGCGACACCCGCATCGTGTACGGGAGCGTGAGAGAGGTTTTATGTCTAAAGGAAACGAAAAGGATGCAAATACAGAGAAACTGATAGGGACATATCATGGCTTTGTCAAGGAGTTGTGTAGTAACCGCCCGCGGGTATGGCATCCGGACGGCGCGGACGGTCACACAGGTGGTCACAGAAGCGTCTGCCCGCTGGGAATCTTACCCTGGTCAGGAAGTGAAAGTGGGGTATCTCGTATCGGATTTGGTGAAATGATCGAGGCCTACAAAGAGAATGTTTAGGGAACGAATGAAAGAAACAATCTCATTATATCACGCTAGTGGAAATCGGGTGATGTACGCTAGGTGTGTTACGGTAGTAACCCTGGCCTGTGTTACAGCTTATCAACTTTGCACTCGTCGAAAAAATTCCACGGTAAGTCCGGCCACAACTGTGTCGGTAGGCCTCGGGGCCATTGCCCTGGCGGAGATATGCGCGTGAAAGAGAGATTTTGATTGATTGGATGTTTATTAGCTTTCACAGCTATTACAATGATATTTACATTTCTTTCAAATTGTTTACATTTTGATTTTACTTCACATACATTCGGACGTGCTCTTTTAACGTTCGCTTGAAATATTTTATTTGGTCGCATCCTTTTACTCTTGCTGGCAATGCGTTAAACATTTTTATTCCTTCATAAAACATACTTTTTTGAGCGCTTTTCGTTCGTCTTAATTGCAATACAATATTACCCACCTGTCGCGTTTCTCTACCAGTCGCTGTTCCCACTATTTTCATTCTCTGTCCCAATTCATTCGGCAATAGGTTTTTTATCGCTTTAAAAATAAAGAAACATGTAATATTGTTTTGTAACGTTGTTAATTGTTGTTCCCTTATGGTGGCACAGGGATTACGAGATGAATTACTATGTGTTTCTCTGTAAATTCAGGTTTGATTTATTATGTAATATAAATTATATTCTAAGGTCTTATTTCTAATTTATTAATATACGATGTCGTTACCTGTAAATTCAGGAAACGACATTTACAGCTGGTACTCCATCTCGTTCTTAAAAGTAACGTCCTGTTCGTGCTCCAATTTATGTACTGTATACTATTCCACGAGGTAGTTACCTCGTGTTCTTGTCTGCCTTGCTCGCATGCGCGACCCGCGCTCGCGTTCACTCCCGGCCGTTTTACGCGGTAGAATTCGAAACGTACGAAGAGATATTACAAGGCGCATGTATGCCGCGTCGTATTTCTTTACATGCATACGTTATAATACAGTCTCTGTCTCACGTTCAAGAATTGGAGTGCTTGCAGCATATCTTCGACTCTCGTGTAGCGATTACACTGTAGTATTGCCCTCATTGCCCTATTTTGCGCGATTTGCAGCTTGTTTAGTCCTGTCTCTCCCATTTCGACTAAGAGTGTTGCGCAATACTCGAAGTGCGGCGCTATAATTGATTTATATATTGTGCATCTAGTGTCCACCGATACTTCCTGCCTTATTCGATTTAGAAAGCTCGTTTTTTTACTTATTTACTTAATCATATAACCACAGTGTTGTTTAAATCGTAGCTTATCATCTATCATTATACCTAAATATTTCATCCTTTCTACTCGTTCCAGTTCTATTCCTTCCATGCACTTTACGGTAATATTTGCTCTTAATTCTTTCCTCACGCTTCTCACAACCATATATTTTGTTTTTTCTGCATTCATTTTTAGTTTGTTTCCGTTCATCCACCTTTCCACTGTAGCCAGAGACGAATTCATTTTTCTCTCCACTTCCACACTACTTTCGCCCGTTACGTATATCAATGTGTCATCCGCAAACATCTTTATGATGGAATCATCCGAACACACATATCATCATCATCACCATCATCATCATATCATTATCATTTATATAGAGGATAAATAACAAGGGCCCCAGAACAGATCTCTGGGGTACTCCATTTTCGTTCGTAATAAAATTTGACCACTCACCATTAAAGCGCACTCTCTGCATTCTATTATTCCGGTACGATCGGGACCATTCTAGGACTCTTCCCCTGAATCCATGATGTTCGAGCTTACATAGGAATATTGTTCTATCTACTGTCTCGAAAGCGCTTTTCAAGTCCATAAATATCACTCCGATAATTTTTCCCTCACTCACGCTCATTTTACATTCATCGACAACAGTCTGGATCGCTGTTTCACACGAGTACCGCTTCCTAAATCCCGACTGATGTTCTGAAATAATGTTTTTTTCTTCTCAGTATTCCTCTACTTGAGTTTTCACTACTAGTTCGATGACTTTCTCGTATAATGGTAACCTGTTAATCGGTCTGTACTGGCTAGCCTTCTCTGCCTTGGTTACGTTCGGAATTGGTATGACCATTGACGTCTTCCAGCTTTGTGGGCAGCAGCCCTGCTGTAAACATCCGTTGATGATATCTAAAAATTCCTTTCCTATCGCATGAAATGCCATTTTTATTATGTCGCTTGTTATTCCTTCCTCCGTCCCCTTATTCCTTGGAAGTCCCATCACGATCTTTTCTAGATCCTCTAGCCTAATAACCGTAAAGTGTTCCATTCCCCGTTGTTGTTCCATTTCGGCTCTTATAACAGTTCTTATGTCCTGTAGACTAGTCGCTGTATCGTTTTGTATCGAGTCGACTATAGCTTTGATACTCTGTGAAAAATACACATTAAATTGATCTGCGATCTTTCCGTTCATCGTCCCATTGAATATTTCAAAATCTATACTTTCAACTTGCTGCCGACCCGTTGATACTTCTTTGATTAATTCTTTTAACGTTTTCCACTTTTTTGTCGAGTCATGCTTATTATCATCATCACGTTCTTATAATATTCCTTCTTTTTTTCTTATTAATTTGACTAGCGCGAATGCTTGTAACGCTCAGTACGGAAACGCGAAACCACGACATCCAAGGGATGCCTTTCCCGCCTCACCTCATGCACCGCTGGAGGAACAGGTCGCATCAATGACTCCCGCAAATACTGCGGCACCCCCTCACGCCGCACCCCATACACAAGAGCACCCACAAAGTACCGCCGGCGATCAACAACTTCCAGCCCACCCAACGCAGAAAAATACGGAGGGATATGAGCATCTCGAGGCACATCGAAAATAAACCGCACTCCCCTATTGAGAGCTCTCTGGAGCCGCAGGTCATGCTCAATCGACACATCAGTAAACAGAAAACTACCATAATCCACAATGAGGCAACACCAGCGAACGCACCAGCAACTTACGCGCCTCTCTCGGGAGAAAAAGGGAGAGAGGGAGAGAGGGAGAGAGAGAGAGAGGGAGAGAGGGATAGAGGGAGAGGGAGAGAGGGAGAGAGAGAGGGACGGAGGGAGAGAGGGAGAGAGGGAGAGAGGGAGAAAGGGAGAAAAGGAGAGAGGGAGAGAGGGAGAGAGGGAGAGAGGAAGAGAGGGAGAGAGGGAGAGAGGAAGAGAGGGAGAGAGGGAGAGAGGATAAGAGGGAAAGCGGGAGAGAGGGAGAGAGGGAGAATGAATGAATGAATGACGATTTTATTTCGTACCCTGAGGCCGAAGCCCCCTAAGAGTACCGTGCCAGAAAAACCAAAAAGTACAAGAAAGCAAACATGCCAAAAATCAAAAGAAAAACAATTCAATACAAGAAAATAAAGTCAACACCAAAAATAAAAACCGGGCAAAAAGTCAAAAACACCGATAAATTCCCCGCAACATAGAAACGGAGACTACTCCCCCATTCTCGCAATCAACATCACATGAAGCGCGTCCTTGAACGCCCTTAACGTGGCTTTCCCCTGCACATCCAAGGGCAACGCATTCCACACCGAACACGCCGTCACCGCAAAAGACCGCCGATAACACTCAGTCCGGAAGTGAGGCACCGCCACGTCCAACACATGTCTTTCCCGCCTAGTCTCATGCAAGGCCCGATGCAACTGACGCATGACAAGATCCCGCAAGTACTGCGGCTCCCCGTTATACCGCACAGCATAAATAAGAGCCCCCAGAAAATATTCCCGACGATCCACCACCTTCAGCCACTTCAACGCCACATAGCAAGGCGTAATGTGAGCATCCCGCGGGACATTGAAAATGAAACGCACACCTCGATTCAGCGCCCTCTGAAGCAGCAGGTCATGCTGCAGCGACATGTCCGTAAATGGCAAACAACAATAATCGACAAGCGGCAGCACCAACGACCGCACCAAGATACTGCGCGCCTCACGAGGCAGCCGACTACGGCAAGCCCCCAACCGATGAACAATTCCATTAATCTTACAAGCCACCAAACGAACATGCTCACTCCACGAAAGCGTCTCCGAGATAACAACTCCCAAACACCGCACCGAGACCGAGAGAGGGACAACCTCCCGGTCCACGTAGATAGCTGGAAGGCCATCACCCCGCAAGGTGTGCACATAGCGCGCAGAACCCATCAAAATCGCCTTAGTTTTCGCCGTATTAAGACGCAAGCCGAGCGCCCTCGACCACACACAAATCGCCTCAACATCCCGATTTAACCGCACAAAACCTGCATCCACATCCGCCGGAGAGAACGACAGGTACACCTGGAGATCATCCGCGTAGAAACTGTACTTGCAGCTCGTCAAGACATCCTCAAAGCTCCTCAGAAATATCGTGAACAGCAACGGGCCAAGCACAGACCCCTGTGGAACACCCGATCGAACAAACCCCCACGCCGAGCGGTCACCAGCCCTATCATACACCGCTTGCACGCGCCCACCCAAGTACGAGGCAAACCACCGCACCGCAGCCGACGAAAAATTCAGCCGCACAAGTTCGTGGAGTAACTGGTCGTGCCGCACACAATCGAACGCCTTAGAAAAATCGAAAAGCAGCATGACCGTTACATGACGCTGGTCCACCGCTAAACGAACATCATCCACGATCCGCAGCAACGCCGTCTGCGTACTGTGGAATCTCCTGTACGCTGACTGGTACCGATCCCGAAAGCCCCTCACATCGAGATATTCCGTAAGTCGCTGCGCCACTAACCGCTCAAGGACTTTCGATAAAACGCACAGCAACGAAATAGGCCGATAATCAGCCGGTGATGCCGGTGCCGATACCTTCGGGATAGGGCACACAAGAGCCCGCTTCCACTCCGACGGGAAAAGCGAGCCACGGATCGAACTATTAAGCACATGGAGAACATGCACACTTATCCCAGGCATAGCAAGCCGAAGCATCCGCGCCAAGATGCCGTCCACCCCAGATGCTTCCGAGGCAATAGCACCAACAGCAAGTGCAAGCTCCCGCTCCGTAATCAGTCTGATGCAAAACGCATCCTCCGCATCCACCAATGACACCCCCAGCCCCTCCTGCCAAGCAAGCGCATGGCCTGCCCTCAGAAACTCGTCATTAAGCGTATCCAATGAAAACACCGGGTCATTTACGGCCTTTCCCGACGGCAACAAACCCAGCTCACGCACCTTTGCCCACATCTTTCGCGGATCCCTCGCCCCTGCCGCCCGAAAACTATCGCGAAAATACACGTCTCGCGCAGCTGCAACACGAGCTTTCACTTCATTACGCACAGCAACAAACTTCACATGCAGATGAGGCAGCCTCGTCTTCCTAAAAGCCCTGCGAAGCCGATCCCTCCGCCGCATACACTCCATCAACTCCCCCGTAATCCAAGGCGCCGGCCGCCGCCTAACCGTAACCCGCCTCACTGGCGCAAGCGCATCGAACACACCCACGATTGCCGAAGTTAAATAGGCCACCTTTTCGTCAACAGACTGCAACCGATAAAGCTGCGCCCAGTCATGCCCAGAGAGGGCCCGCCGAAGATCCCCACCCTCAACACTGTTCAGAGACCGGCACAGGAACGTCACAGCCTCCCGCACAGGCGCAACAATATCGTAAGTGACGTGAATCAAATCGTGAGACGAAAGGAAAGGCACCGGGTACTGCCCATACGCAAAGATCTTCTCCTCACGATCAGCAATGCACAAATCAAGACGCGTACTCGAGGTCACAGTGTGATGAGTGGTATCATGCGGCACAAGATAAAACGCATTCGCTGCAATAAAATTGCGAAGGTGGTCCGAAACAAAAGACGCCACCCCCATATCCACATTGAAATCACCCAGCACAAGCATGTGTCGAAAATCCGGTGCAATCTCCACAAGCCGATCCTCAAAGTGAGCCAAGTGCCCAAGCCTCGGAAGACGGTAAACAACCGCCACCAGGAGCTATGCAGCAGCCGGAACTGCAACACTGACAATCATAAATTCCGGAAGGCAGCAATACTGATCCGGAGACGATGAAAGAACGGCAGCACGAAGTGTCCGATGGGCATACATTCCAACGCCGCCACCCCGTCTGCCAACCCTATCCCTTCGCAGGTACTCATAGCCCTTAATCGAATATCGTCCTTCACAACCAACCCCGCATCACGAAGAGCCGCCACAGTCTTCAACTTCCCCAAATCCCCGCCACTGGCCTGTAGACGAACACCATTATTACGGACACTCGAGACGCGAGAAATTTTTATCCCAAGGGCAACGGGGTCAACAGACGTATGCAATGCCTGCCGCGTGGCCTCCACCGTCGTGTATCGCCCGACCTCAGAGGCCATCGGCTCAACAATAACTCGTTGAGTCGTCGATTTCGGCACGTCAAGCGAAGCCCCACGAGGCAGCCAGATAGTCTGACTTCTACCCGCCACCGCTGCCGCAAAAGTCTTCAGGCACACCCGAGAGTCCCCCCCAACCGCCGGAACGACACCTGCATCCGCCCTTGCCCTGAAAAGCGCATCACACGCCGAAATAGTCTCTAGCTTTGCATGTAATTGCAAATATGCCGTGGCAAGGGAATGAAACCGCTCATCATAAACATTGAGTGCCTCATCCACCCTTCTACGTTTATCCACCGTCTCCTTGCTCGCTAAAATAATGGAGGAAATCATAGCCTTCGCATCCGCAAGAGACCGCAGCATATCAGAAACCTCGGCAGGCTGTAGCGACACCCCACTCATAAGGCCCGCAGCACCAGTAGCATCGCAGGCACCCGCGGCACTACTATCACGCACCGGCGACAGCACTCGCGAAGCACCAGCCCCACGCAAGCTTCCCCCACTCGCAACCCCCCGCGACGAAGAGTCCCCCACAGCGATGCCCGGTAACACAGCCGCGACGGCCGCCAGCAACGCAGACTCCCGCGAAGTTGGCGCGAGCGCCGGTGAGCCATCAGCGGTCCTCCGCACAGGCTCGCGAGACCTCCCCGAAGCCGGCGAGCGGATAGGTGTCGCCTCATAAAAGTTTTCCGAATCTTCACTATCGTCTCCCATTATCCTCGAATCCCCACTACTCAATGATCCACGTCGACGCCGTCGCGACGACCCATCCATGGTTCTTCTTCCTCACGCAAAGAGCAATAGAATCGCACACTATTACACTCCACGCATGCGCCCCACTGTTCACCCGCACGCGGGTCTTGCCCCCCCCCCCCCCCCCCCCACCAAAAATGGTGGACCGTAGAGGTTAGGAAAGCCGACGAAAATTAGGAATTTGCAAAAAGCCAAACTCCAGCGCAGCACAGAAAGCCCCACGCAACGATGCAGAGGCCGTATATGCAAGCCCGAGACCTGCAATCAGCGCCCCACAAGCGGCAAAAAGCGGCAGAAAGAAAACCAAAAACAGAGCCGTAAGCAACACGTCATGCAGTACACACAGCTTCCACTGTACACTGGAGAGAGGGAGAGAGGGAGAGAGGGAGAGAGGGGAAGAGAGGGAGAGAGGGAGAGAGGGAGAGAGGGAGAGAGGGAGAGAGGGAGAGAGAGAAGCGCTACTCCCGTTACCCCCTGGCATTGCGAAATCCTGGTGTGGGAAGATAAGTTAGGGTAAACATTTATTTCTAATATCGTCAATGCATTTTTACTGTTTAGGGGGGAAGGCTGTTGTACCCCAGGATTTCGAGTGAAAAATGTTGACATATCAATTGCGGCATTCGACATTCTTGGGGGACTATCCAAAATCTCGATCGGGTGGCAACTCGACCGAATTAATTTCGCTGAGTACAGCAATTACGCCAGCATTGTTTTGCTGACGTGATATTATTCGTTTGTCTTCAATGTCGGAATCGAGTGCTACTCGATCGTAGTTCGACCTACTAAGGATAGGAGTCATATTAAATGATGAAGTGACGACCGCCCAGTCACGCGTGGTCCGGTAAAAGTACTGAACAGTGCCAACGTAAGATTAGTGAGGCTTGTGTAATATTCCAATAAAACAACATACAGGATCGATCCCAACAAAAATAAATGAATTGATCGAAACGCCCGTACTACCCGTTCCCACATGGTCACGCTGTCAGAAGGCATAACATCGCATCGAGAACGTAGATAGCCTACAAGAAGTTATTCTGACGATCGATTGGCTTCGTATTGGACCTTGGACCTTGGACCTACCGGACTGAAATCGTCTGTCGAACAAGAAATGAAACAACTACGCTGCAGAATACTAAACAAAGATACTGCTGGAAACCTCCGTCACATGACCCGTGTTGGGCTACTACCAGACGAACCTGCCTCGACGATTTGTTAATTATGTTAGACGCGAAAAAAAAGTCTGTTGAACAAATGATGTAGGTCGAAAAATATGAATTGAAACACAACATAAGCTGAACGATGTCTCCCAAAAATCGAATGGAGAGGTCAAAACTACGGCGAAAATGTCGTGAAGCAGTGCAAGTAAAACATAAGGTGCTTAAAAAAAATAAAACATTGGAGTCAAAGCTTCAGCAGGTTCGCTTAGAAACTCTACTCCCGATCTCGAAAAAGATATGCAAGACGGTAAAATAAAAGATGAACAACTACATGTACTGCATGCTTATTAGGGTGGCTTGGAAAAAAAAGTTTTTTTCCGATTTCAATCAAAATACATTCACCGCAAAGTATCTTGCATCCGGAGAATTCAACCCAAAGATAAACCCGATCGGACAATTTTTACGGGTCGCGCAAAATTTTTTAAGTTTTTTCATTTGATTAACATGGGACATGAGAAAGATCCATTTGAAAGTGTAACTAAATTCTTTTATAGTTATTTATATCTATAAATTATTGGTATATAAAATACATACGATGAAAGGGGGGAAGCTTTGAGGAAGAGCTGGTACGCGCCGGGGTTCGAAAGCAGACAACCACAAATCTCTCGACTTTAAGCTATTTTAATCAGAGTAGTATTCCTTCCGGAGATCTTTCCATTTATTCGCATTGGTCATAAAAATATAAAAGCGAATTATGCATAAAATGATAAATGAGAATTACGACCATGGGCACAATCCACGTCGGACATTGCTGCATACCTTCAACGAAACAAAACTAGATGGATATTGATATATCGATAGATACAACGATCTGAGATTCTCTCAATGACAAATACTATAAAATTTATCCGGAGGCGTGGTAAACATAATCGGAATCTTAGGATTAACTAATAACAAATCGTGAGAAATAATTAGTAAATAATGTTTTCGTCATACATACGGAATCGCCCCGAGCCAGTTATTGATACTGAACGAGAACCGGTGATAAACGCCCCGTGCGTTAAACGTAATTAGGACAACTGGTATAAGAAAATAATAAAATAATACATACGAATCTCACTCGAATAGTCACATTAAGTTCGGTCGACGCCTGAGACTGGGGAGTCGTCTGTTGCGTCATTCATTTGCTTTGACACTGGCGTGCCGACAACTTATGGAAAATCTCTGGACGTGAGATGATGGCGGTAACGGTCTCTCCTAAGCGAGAATCATTCTCAACCACGGATCCAACTCACCAGCCTCCTTTCGGTGCACGTCGAAGACATGTAAGCCGAGGCCGCAGCGATGAAATGAATATCTATTGCTACGCACGCAATGAACAATTAGAAATATCTGAAATACGATAAACGGTCAAGACACGTAACCCAAGGATTGCTGCACAGTTACGTGATTGCTTAGGCGATAGTATACGAGGTAACGGAACGCATAGGAAAATGATAACCCGCATTAACGCCACGGTATGATTGTGGTGGCGAAATACGAATGAAAATCGAGTGAGTTGACCGGCGAAGTGACTATCGTGTATTGAACTGGACGATAATCGATGAGCGGTCAAACTTCTTGAGTAGCACGTTGAGGATGATTTCTTGACGCCGTGAAACGCGTGTATCACGAGAATTGTTCTCACGAATCGTCAATGCGGATCACGTAAATGTTGTAGGTCCGGCCGTGATGATGTCAATCAGGAATATTCTGATTAAGGCCGTATCGATGACTGATCAGGTACTTGGCGGCGCCTTGTACGATCGCGCCTCGTGGTGCACCTAACCTCGCTTTATCGACGTTACACTTGGATCACGCTAATTTAATGTCATTTGCATAGAAACTGAAGTGTATCGATAATTGAAGATGCCACTAGGCTGCTCTCAATAATTTAGTCCTTTTATGAGAATATATAGAAATACGTAAGGCTTCTGACTGCACGTTAGCTGGCCGTTACCTGTACTCCTCGAAGCTTCGACGTCGTCGTTGATTTATCGAACAATGTCTCGCGTTGATTCGATTGCATGTCCGATGAGAATCGGTGGGGTGATGGTTGCGTGAATTCAATACCTCGGATGGTGTCGATCTGATATCAACTGCTTCTTATACTTTGGAATTACGTATTGCGTCGTTCGACGCAATGACTCCGTAGATTCTTGAGTCGAAGGTACCGTGGAATTGTCTCGATCGATGGTAACGAATATTCTTCACGTAGTTTGTTCAGCGATGATGATCAACAAAATGCAATGTAAAATTGGTACGAAAGACCATAAAAAGATATAAATGGATGAAATTAAGATGACAAAACGATAAATATATGAAATTATCACAACGAAAATGGCGAGCTGCCGCTCTACGATGGACAGAGAATAATGGTGACCATGCACGATGCTTGCTCGAACAAGAGTACCCTCCACGGACCGGGACGCGTCTCCCAGTCCCCTCCGCGTTCGCATTCACGGCCCGAAATTCCCTACTCGCAACCGACGCGCGCCCTGTAGAGAACTAAAGGTACCGTCGAAGTCCCCAGGTCGCGCACGAGTCACGCTCGCAGCGATTGCTCGCTACAAAAGCTCTATAAAAACCGCTTAAAATGACATGGCGGACCTTGGGGATCCGATTGCAATTTCCAGCGATAATTTTGTTATTTCGTAAGAAATTACAAACAACATACTACCGCTTCCTTCCATGAAGACGATTCGAAGGTAAGCTTTATTCGTTTAGTAAACAGTACTTGCTAATATTTGTAGAATCTTTGAAAATAACTTCGATGAAAATAGATTACAATTAGCTTTGCTTTCGAACAGTTTCGATTTCAAGCTGTTTACAATTACTTTCTTTTATCTATTAGTGAAGTGTGTACTATTTGTATTTAATATTCACAATTACTTCCACTCATCTATTAGTTAGCTATGTACCATTCATAATTGCAATTTAACTTTTTCATGAGAGTTTGTATGTGTCGGTTTCAGATATCTATCGGGAATCGATGATACCTGTGGGTTTGACCCTACATCTTTTTAGGTGCTTAAGGTCGCACTGAGCAAAAAAGACAAACTGTCGCAACTCTGGAATTATTTCAGTAGACCAAATCTCAACACGTGGAAGCGTTAGCATTGCTACGAAGCATCTCACCCATAATGGATTAATCAACTTCGGCAAAGACGGACAACATTGCTTGGTAATAATGTATCAGTCGTTGACCCATTCGCATACCCAACCAATATTCGCATCAAAAGGACCCGTTACAGGTGACGTGCTCGAGGTAATAATCATCAAAGCTATTGCTCTCATATAAGGAATAGGTGTAACCATTCACGAAGTCGTAAGCCACTCCACACCTAATTGAAAAAATTCGGAAACATTTAATAACAAAAGTTTTACAGGTTTGTAAAGTTAATAACATTCGATTGATTCAGAATTCCGACGCCATGGACATTTTCTATATTTGAAAAAACGAAATTTCGATCGATCTTGAGGAACCAAACATAAAATGGGAGTACATTCAAAAGATTCATGAAGTCGACGTAAAAACTGCAGTTCCCAAAAATGCACGTCTGGCTAGCTACTTAATGAATTTGTATCCTTTAAATCCATTGATCGAAAAACAATGTGTAACTGCAATTAATCTGGTGCATGTACAGGCATCCGGTAACTTTGTTGCCGGCGGACTACGATTTTATAAAAAATAAATTTAAAAAATTTAAAAAAACTCCCGGCTGGAGTAAAAATCGAACACAAAAAACGTAATCTGATAGAAAGCATGAATAAAATTCATGAATCTCAAAAGTATACAACAAAAAAGAATGAAATAATTCAAGAAGTCATCTTAGTTTATTCATAGTTTGAATTATGATCGTTCGTTTGTATGAGTTCAATTTTTTGAATCGTGGTAATTTCCTCACTGCCCTCAATTCAGTCGGGAGACGTCATTCATTAAACATAAGTCGGAGGACGTTTTCTTTCGTATCGTCCAACATCTAAATCCAGATCGTCTTCATGTTCAATTAATAGCGTCTTCTTTGCACTGTTAAACATCTATATCCTATATCACCTTTATGTTTAATGAATGACGTCTCCCGACTGAATTGAGGGCAGTGAGGAAATTCCCACGATTCAAAAAATTGAACTCATACAAACGAACGATCATAATTCAAACTATGAATAAACTAAGATGACTTCTTGAATTATTTCATTCTTTTTTGTTGTATACTTTTGAGATTCATGAATTTTATTCATGCTTTCTATCAGATTACGTTTTTTGTGTTCGATTTTTACTCCAGCCGGGAGTTTTTTTAAATTTTTTAAATTTATTTTATTTCATACTTTTTAAAGATAATTCGATATAATTTTCTCCACGTCCGCCAATGATTGGAATCATTTAGCTCGAACAAGACGTCCACGTCACAAAACAATTTTTCCTACTAGTGTCATAATGTACTATTGTTTATCGATTTAATATCGTAAAACGTGACCACTGTATGGAAATTTGATGTGACAAGACCTTAAAAGTATCGACTAGCTGCGGCACATGCTGGTTTTCCTTGGGCGCAGTTGAGTACAGTCGCAGCAAAATGTCAGCGCATCATGTGATTGTTCAGCGCGGCTCCATGTAGCCATGACAAATTGTCAGCCCATCGTGGAGTCTTGAGGGCGACTTAATAGAGCCTTGACCAAATCTCAGTGCATTATGGAGATTTTAAGCGCGGCTCTATGTAGCCTAGACCAAATTTCTGTTCATAGTACAGTTTTTTGAGCACGGCTCGACGTAGCCTTGACCAGATGTCAGCACATTCCGCTTGTCCTTTCCAGTCATTACAAGTTTTGAATATGTCTTAAGCGAGTGAACATTGAATGAATGCTGCTTCGACTAGTGAACGTTGAATGAATGCTGCTTCGAAAAGGACCTGACTCATATAGGAAAAACAATGAAAACAAATATACATATTGTGCATTCTGACAAATCGCTTTGTCTAAAAGTTTTGTCGGTTGGAGGATAAAGTAAAAAATTGAGTCCGACAACAATTTTTTTCTTTCAAATTGCCAATTCCACCGAGATAGACAATATCACTGGGCATAACCACATCGTCTAGCTAAACATCCATATTCACGTTTTTCACAATCCTGATAACATTATCATACGTTGAATAAAAAAGAATGAACTCATTAAACAATTTCGTTCGTACGTGAAATCAGTTGATAATCATAAATAAAACAAAATCACCGGGCATAACCACGTCATCCGACCTAACCTCCACATTCACAAATATCTTAATTTCGCGCCCAAATCCAGAAATTAATCGCGCACAAGTATCCAGAACTATTAATCCGACGTGATTGATGAAATCAGCAGTAGATCAATCCTGCTAACATTATTGAACGTTAAATAAAAAATGCACTCATGAAAAAAATATCGTTCGTACGAAATCAATCAATAAAAAAAAGTTATTGGAAACACCGCTTAGATCCGTTAGATTCGCCCCTGTTTGGAAACACCGCTTAGATCCGTTAGATCCGTCCCTGTCGTCAAAGCAGACGACTGGACATCGGAATGAAGTTAGGCTATGAAGAACGATGCGAGTATTGCCTAGCCAATCAGCGGGCTCGCTGGAGCTCTACTGTGGCCAGCATCGATATGGAAATTTCGAAAAAACGCGTTTTTTCAACATCTATTATCTTTACGAATTCACATCTGATCATAAATATTATGATTCATAAAACATCTGTGTGGTCAACGGAACCGATGTGCAAATATTCGTTTGTAGAAGATTAGGCGTTTGAGCAAACATTCGTGAATTAGGAATCGCTGTTTCGCGGGAACACGACGAAACACATAACTCCCGTTTTCAGCCGGGAGTTAAAAAATACGAGCCCGAGTTAGATGGTTGTGGTTACAGCTAGCTCCTGCAAATGGATGAGCGATATGTTTGATGTACTTAATCGCACTGACCTAATCAATGGAGTGAAAACAAGAAATCTTGTCTTCAAAGGATATTCAATAAGCATTCTCGTTGTTGCTAACATTTCTATCATATCCAAATAAATATAATTTTTTTGCAGGTAATCGAAGAATCGCTGCGGAAGTTGGATGCCTGGGAGAAAACGATACAAGCGAAACGGATTTTGGATGATCTATTTCTAACGAAACAAACAGCCGACGCGTCGTAGGCTGAATCGCTGAAAACCTGGTGAAAACTCTGAAATCGTAATTCTGAAATTGCGGTTCTTTATTGTTGGGTCTTATAGACAATCGGTTTGTACGTTTGGAAGTCGAAGACGAGCTCGCTGCACCTAACGGTTTTCGCTGGAGAGCAGTTTGAAGTCAACCTTCGACGCGTCACTACGCGCTGAGTAACTAAGCGAAAAAAAAAGACGCGTGGTGTTAATGAACGTTTTATCGATCTAAGCCATTCGTTTAAAGGAAACATGGCGGGAAATGTTAGTAAAGGTACGTTCTTTAATTTGGTGTAAAGGAATCTGTTGTTATTGCTTATTGAAATGGTGAAAAATGACGACAATCATGTAAAGTTCGAACTCCTTAAAGTTTCAAATAATTTATAAGAAAGCTTAAATATAGTTGTGTTTTAAGCACCTTTACCAGATTCTACACATAGACATCTACTGTCCATGTCTTAATAAATAAAATAATACTGTAAAATTCTGCCTATTCCTGCCATTTCACTTTTGACACGCAGAAAAGAGTGACAATGTTATACATTTGTCACAGATTGTCTACATCCCAACACTCGCCTGCCTCTCGGAAAATTAATAAAATAACTTCCAAAACCTAGTTGTATACTTTTTCACATGACAGTGGTTTTTTATATGCGGCAGTGAAAACAATCATACCCGTATTAAACATCATATCATAATTAAGGGGATGATAAGGTTAATTCGATATTTAAAAAAACGTATTTTCGATGATTTTTCTTAAACTACACAGTTGATATACATTTGTTCATATAATAACTACTCAATGAAGTAACAGTTGAAGAATATTCTATGAAATTTTCATTGACCTTTATGAACAAATAAGCCATTGACGTTGAATCTCCGCGAACGTTTCACAAATAAGTTTTATTGCGGTGCCCCTCACAACTCGTCAATGGATTATCTAAGATCAAAAATCCGAAATTTTTTTTTTAGGTGATAAGTATCTGCAGGTAACAAGGTCGTTTTTTTTCCATTTTGACGTATTTTTAAAAGGCAATGATAAAATCCTTTTGGTTTTTTTGATCTCAGATAATCTAGTGATAAGTTATGAGGGGCTCCGCAATCAAACTTTTTTTTTAGACGTCCGCGGGAATTCACCGTCAATGGCTCATTTTTTCATAGAAGTTAAGGAAAATTTCATCGAATATTCTTCAAATGCTACTCCATTGAGTAGTTATTATAAATATGAATGTATATTAACTGTGTCGTCAAAAAAAATTATCGAGAATATGTTTTTCTATATTGAAATAACCTTACCTCCCCTTAAACTATCCTAATCGCTCGAAATAATTTGTAATAGAATAATAATTTTTATGACACGTCTATACCGAGTTTCATGCAAATCTAATAAGTACTTTGAAAAAATGTCCGCCATTTGGTAGCCGCTATTTGGTTTTTAGAAAATATGATTCCAAATTTGTAATCAGCGGCCTTAAAAACTCGTTTATACCGAGTTTCATGCAAATCTAATAAGTACTTTAAAAAAATGCCCGCCATTTCGTAGCCGCCATTTTGTTTTTGGAAAATTTGATGTCAAATTCGTAATTATCGATCTTAAAAACCCGTCTATACCGAGTTTTATGCAAATCTAACAAGTACTTTCAAAAAACGTCCGCTATTTTGCTTCAGACCCTGACCCATCCCCCGTGGATCCGGAAAATCAGTCTCATAGATCGCGCTCCAGGTCCCCTTTGGGGAAATCTAGGGATCGAAAAAAAAAGAAATTTAAGGAATCGAATTTACAATCTGATTCAAATAATTCAGGCAAGTATCCTGATAATAACGTCATGAATGTCTCGGCCACAATCAAGGCTAGTCATGATGTGCTATTTGCGAATGACAACACCGTTGACGGTGTTGACATGGTTATTTTAGATCTTTAGAATTTTGGAATGGAAAACCTTGGTGGCGAAAATCCGCCGTAAGTAGAAAGCTTATTTGCTCCGTATCTAGGGTTAGAACTACACATTGTAAAGTAGGAGAATATTTTCACAAATTTCACATGGCTGATACGAGCGGATGCGGGTGCGGTCAGGTTCCGCAGAGCGTCGATCACCTCTTTTGGGACTATCCCCGGTACTCAGTACCGAGAGGAGTCCTTCTTGACGATTTACAGGGGCATGATGTATATCCGCCTTTATCGATTCAGGCATTAATCAGATCAGGTCCTATCCACCTAAAATATATCATGCCATTTCTCTCCAACATTACCTCTCTACCTTGATGTGTAATTTATGTATGTGATGTCTTTAATAAAATCAAGCGTAATTTCATTTAATTGTTTCCCTAACCTATGTGTTGTTTGGTCCTTCCCCTGCACATTGTGCATTCTCTTTTAACAAGGATCCGTTTTGGTGTCCTTACCTGCCCGCTGGTCGCTCGTGCACAAAGAGGAGGAGCGGTCTACTTAGCTTTGCCTTCCTTCAAGCGCACACAGTGGTCCGAAATAACTTTTTGTGATGTTTTTAAATGGATTCTTGTGAAGGGGGGTTCCCCCCCACAAGAATCCACACATTACTACATTCCCACATTCCCCACATTCAGATCGCATAAGCCGAGGTGAAAATATTGTATACCTGCTTTCCTGCGACAGTCGAAAGTTGCCTCTCGTAGGAACAGGCGGGCATCGCTTCGCCGACGACTTTTTCAGTGCTCTCGAAAATTGGGTATAAAATTGGAACCACGTGCCTGATTGCGATTTTCCAAATGGATTTTGTTAATAAAGGTATGTAGAAACATTTTATGTACTTCAATATTCTAAAATGTTTGTTGTCATTGATGAAACGTTATGCTAACGGTAGTCATGATTTTCATTTTTTTTCGCTTTTTTCGCAACACATTTCGTTCAATACAAAAAAAATTTAATCCGTCTTGATGCTGGCATTAACATCGACATGTTTATTGAACTATCTATTAATGGAATGTACAGGAATAAGCTGTCCGTTGTTTCCCCTTTTTAAATAATAACGGTCTTAGTCCACCGTGCACACTGTCGTGCGCGCTACGCACTGTGACACATGACGATACTTCGGCGAAGTTTCTATACCTGAGACTTGAAAGTGTCCCGGTGTAAAGGGTTTTCCCCAAGTAATAAAATCACCTTGATCGAGATATTTTGTTGAACTTTTTCACCATATCAATTTTTTTTCGAAAAAATGTTAAACTCATAACCTCGAAATTGAAATGGAAACGAAAACGTGGCGAACGGACTTTCCGAGATGACGAGCCAATGAAATTAGAATAAAAGTTTCTGAGGAGGACCGGCAACTATAGTCGAAACGTTACAACATTAAAGGTTTATTGCTACGCACACTTATGTGCTGATTGGTCGTTGAATCCGAAGCTGAGAGATTGTGATATTTCGCTCAAAATTATTGATCTATGATAAATGATAATAATAACAAGGGTGCAAAGTCGAACCTTGCACATTGCTTCCTCATAATTTTTTTAATTTGTCAAAGCTTCCTCTATGAGGAAGCCAAAATTGATCGGCACAGTTCCTCATAGAGGAAGCTTTGGCAAAATAAAACAAAGTCGAACCTTGCACATTGCTTCCTCATAATTTTTGCTTTCTCATAGAGGAAGCTTTGTTTTCGTGACAAAATTTTTTTTCGAGATGTTCATGAAAACGTGTTCAGAATGTCCCAAAACATCTAAAAAACGAAACTGGAAAAAATGTCCGGATGTATGTGTGTGTGTGTGTGTGTGTGTGTGTGTGTGTGTGTGTGTGTGTGCGTGTGCGTGTGCGTGTGCGTGGGCGTGTGCGTGGGCGTGTGCGTGTGCGTGTGCGTGTGCGTGTGCGTGTGCGTGCGTGTGTGTGTGCGTGTGTGTGTGTGTGTGCGTGCGTGCGTGCGTGCGTGCGTACGTGCGTGCGTGCGTGCGTGCGTGCGTGCGTGCGTGCGTGCGTGCGTGCGTGCGTGCGTGCGTGCGTGCGTGCGTGCGTGCGTGCGTGCGTGCGTGCGTGCGTGCGTGCGTGCGTGCGTGCGTGCGTGCGTGCGTGCGTGCGTGCGTGTGTGTGTGTGTGTGTGTGTGTGTATGTATGTAACATTGGTTGAGCGTTCATAACTTGAGAACGGCTAAAGATATCAAGCTGAAATTTGTCACACATGTAGAGGGTTGACGGCGCATAGCATGATTCAATTTTTAGAAAAATCCATACCGTTTTTTCGTTTTGACGCGATTTTTAAAAAATTCCAAAAATTTTTTTTGGTCTCTAGCTTTCACAATTTTAGAGATATCGACCTCAAATTTAGTATAATGTTGTACGACCACAGGGTGATGCTCGTCACTAAATTGGAAAAAAATCCATGCAGTGCTTTTGTATTAAGAAATTTCAAAAGGTGTAAAAAAATGGTGTGCGCACTCTAGCTGTCACAATTTTCCAGATATTGGACTAAAATTTGGTACGTAGCTGCACTATTATCGAGAGACGTTTCGGATTGAGTTTGGGCGAAATCCATCGAGCTATTCATATTTTATGTCATTTAAAAAATTTTCAAAAATAAACGTAGGTGCTCTAGCTTCCACAATTTTCGAGATATCTGGCTAAAAGTCAGTACAAAGTCGCACTGTTATTGAAAAATGTTTCGTATCAAATTTGGGCAAAATCCATCCAACCATTCATATTTTATGTCGTTTAGAAATGTTTTTAAAATCGTCGCGCGCGCTCTAGCTTCCACAGTTTTTGAGATATCGGATCAAAACTTGGTACAAAGTCGCACTACCATCAAAAGATGTTTCGTATCGAATTTAAGCAAAATCCATCTAGGCGTTTAAATTGATGCGACTTTCATTTTTTTAATTTCACATGGAATTCACTATGTATTTATTCTGGACTAGATCGATTTACGAACCGATTTTATAGAAGAACAAGGGTGCAAAGTCGAACCTTGCACATTGCTTCCTCATAATTTTTTGAATTCGACAAAGCTTCCTCTATGAGGAACTGTGCCCATCAATTTTGGCTTCCTCATAGAGGGAGCTTTGTCGAATTCAAAAAATTATGAGGAAGCAATGTGCAAGGTTCGACTTTGAACCCTTCTTTTAATTTGCCATAGCTTCTTCTATGAGGAACTGTGTCGATCAATTTTGGCTTCCTCATAGAGAAAGCTTTGGCAAATTCAAAAACTTATGAGGAAGCAATGTGCAAGGTTCGACTTTGCACCCTTGTTCTCATATAAAATCGGTTTGTAAATCGATCTAGTCCAGAATAAATACATAGTGAATTCCATGTCAAATTGAAAAAATTGAAAGTCGCATCAAATTCAAACGCCAAGATGGATTTAGCCCAAATTCAATACGAAACATCTTTCGATAATAGTGCGACCTTGTACCGACTTTTAGTCAGATATCTCGAAAATTGTGGAAGCTAGAGCACTTACGTTCATTTTTGAAAAATTTCAAAATGACATAAAATATGAATAGCTCGATGGATTTCGCCCAAATTCAATCCGAAACGTCTCTTGATAATAGTGCAGCTACGTACCAAATTTTGGTCCGATATCTAGAAAATTGTGACAGCTAGAGTGCGCACACCATTTTTTTACACCTTTCAAAATTTCTTAAAACAAAAGCACTGCATGGATTTTTTTCCAATTTAGTGACGAGCATCACCCTGTGGTCGTAAACATTATACTAAATTTGAGGTCGATATCTCTAAAATTGTGAAAGCTAGAGACCAAAAAAAATTTTTTGAATTTTTTAAAAATCGCGTAAAAACGAAAAAACGGTATGGATTTTTCTAAAAATTGAATCATGCTATGCGCCGTGAACCCTCTACATGTGTGACAAATTTCAGCTTAATATCTTGAGCCGTTCTCAAGTTATAAACGCTCAACCAATGTTACATACACACACACATACACACACACACCCACACACACACACACATACATACATCCGGACATTTTTTCCAGTTGTGTTTTTTAGATGTTTTGGGACATTCTGAACACGTTTTCATAAACATCTCGAAAAAAAATTTCGTCACGAAAACAAAGCTTCCTCTATGAGGAAGCAATAATTATTATTATTATTCATTATTCAATTTAATTTGAACAGGACATACATGGGACGAGTAGAAGTTCTTGAAAAAAAAATTACCGGAACGGAACATTGTCCTTCCACAATTCCAATCGGCGAAAATAAATTTTTAAGGAATCTTCTATTTACCACGAAGAAAAAATGGCAGGATAGCAACAAAATGCACTCACGAGCTCTTCTACTCTAATTATAGAGAATGGCTTGACACGGACGTGATTATTACGATTTGTCAATTTTTCTGTTTCTTATATTATTAAAATTCCTCATTTTAACGTTTTTTCACTTTTAACCTGACGTTATTGCGGTTTGTTTAAGGATGCTGATTTCAAGAACATGGATGAATCAACTCCAAGGTTTAGTGCATCAGGATCTCATGCAAGCAACAAAAGTGGTAGAGCCTCTTAAGACCTTCTATCATCCAGCGAACGGAGTAAGCGCCGGAAAGTCAATGAACTTCGAAAATTAACAAGTCCAAGGGCATTGGCATTCGTAACGGAAATCGATCTTCGCGCCTCTGGGTCCCACGCTGCAGCAAACGTGCTTAAGGATATTACAACCTCCTCTTCTACGCGAGCCTCTCGGTATCAGTCAGCACTCGCACAATCTTCTAAGCTAGTACTTAAAGGAATCAGCGCCAATGTTGCTTTGAACTTAATAATAAGCGGTAAAATGACAATAGAAACGTATAATATGGTCCGGGAAATAACGAATGAAAACGGAAACGACTCGGTTTATCCGAGTTATCATCAAATATTAGCTGCTAAATCTTGTTGTTACTAATTGCACTCTTGAATAACTACGATGAACTACACAATTGAAGGAACAAGACATTTTCCCAATTTTTTACGTGTTTTTTGCGTGGCTGTAACTTTGCGAAAAATTGTCGTATTGAGATGAATAAAGAAGCATTTTGAAGCTTGACATTTCTCATGTCGAAACCGAATGATAAAAGATTTTTTTGGCCATTGGTCATGCCACAATCAAGAGCAATGTCGCAAAGAATTTTTTTTTTTTAATTTCCGTTTTCTCAAGTTGTCCCCGGAATGCAAAAAATTTTTTCTGATGGCACCAATGACACAGGCATTTAGGCTCATTCTTAACCTTCTATTTAATTTTTTTTTCTATACAACAATTTGTCGCTGAGATGTCGGTCGGTGAATAAAAAAACATCTTTTTTCGTTTGATCATCGATATCTCATGAACCGGTAATTCCATAGCAAATCTACCGGCAGTTTTGAAAACACCAATGAATTGCGTATGAGCTTCAGTTATTGTTTTTGTAAATACAATATTTTTTCGTCCCTTGCGTTCACTTGAAAAAGTAGCAAAAAAGCTTTTTCTTGTTACTTAGAAAATTCACCAGTTCTTTGCAAATATTGCGGTTAGCACAAACGTTTATGCGTCCGCACTGAGCTCAATGTATCACCAATAACCCTATTAAATTTCAAATTAAGCCGTCCATTCGTTTTTCTACCCCAAATTGTTTATTTTATGTCTTTATGTTTTTAGGCTTCACTTGAAAAAACGTCTCCTCTGCTCTTTGAGCATCATCGGATGATTAATGCGATAACAGAAAAAAAATTCTGTATTTTTCTCACATTTGGCATTGAATACTCATCAAGATTGTTTTTAAAATTTCAAAAAAAAAAAATTTCTTAATCTTAATGAGTATTAAGAATTTTCGGACACCGTTAACATCGAATTTTTTGAAAATTTTGAAATGAGAATTTTTTTTTTTTTTAATTTCAAAAACATTCTTGAAGAGTATGTATGTATTGTGATCTACGACTAGTTGGGTGGGGGTAAAGGGGAGAGTGGATGAGGGACAAAACAAAAAAAGAAAGGACAAAAAAAAATAAGAAGAAAACCCAAGTAATGAAAAATAAATCGATATTTAATAAATGGGAATGGATTCCGCAGAAGTGATGTCTGCCTCGCTCCGAGGTTCGATCAGATGGTATCGATAAAAACAATGGTGACAAAACTTCAGAGTAATGACATAAGAGAAAATTAATAAATGCAAAAAAATAAATTTAAAAAATTTAAAAAAACTCCCGGCTGGAGTAAAAATCGAACACAAAAAACGTAATCTGATAGAAAGCATGAATAAAATTCATGAATCTAAAAAGTATACAACAAAAAAGGATGAAATAATTCAAGAAGTCATCTTAGTTTATTCATAGTTTGAATTATGATCGTTCGTTTGTATGAGTTCAATTTTTTGAATCGTGGTAATTTCCTCACTGCCCTCAATTCAGTCGGGAGACGTCATTCATTAAACATAAGTCGGAGGACGTTTTCTTTCGTATCGTCGAACATCTAAATCCAGATCGTCTTCATGTTCAATTAATGGCGTCTTCTTTGCACTGTTAAACATCTATATCCTATATCATATTTATGTTTAATGAATGACGTCTCCCGACTGAATTGAGGGCAGTGAGGAAATTACCACGATTCAAAAAATTGAACTCATACAAACGAACGATCATAATTCAAACTATGAATAAACTAAGATGACTTCTTGAATTATTTCATCCTTTTTTGTTGTATACTTTTTAGATTCATGAATTTTATTCATGCTTTCTATCAGATTACGTTTTTTGTGTTCGATTTTTACTCCAGCCGGGAGTTTTTTTAAATTTTTTAAATTTATTTTATTTCATACTTTTTAAAGATAATTCGATATAATTTTCTCCACGTCCGCCAATGATTGGAATCATTTAGCTCGAACAAGACGTCCACGTCACAAAACAATTTTTCCTACTAGTGTCATAATGTACTATTGTTTATCGATTAAATATCGTAAAACGTGACCACTGTATGGAAATTTGATGTGACAAGACTTTAAAAGTATCGACTAGCTGCGGCACATGCTGGTTGTCCTTGGGCGCAGTTGAGTACAGTCTCAGCAAAATGTCAGCGCATCATGTGATTGTTCAGCGCGGCTCCATGTAGCCATGACAAATTGTCAGCCCATCGTGGAGTCTTGAGGGCGGCTTAATAGAGCCTTGACCAAATCTCAGTGCATTATGGAGATTTTAAGCGTGGCTCTATGTAGCCTAGACCAAATTTCTGTTCATTGTACAGTTTTTTGAGCGCGGCTTGACGTAGCCTTGACCAGATGTCAGCGCATTCCGCTCGTCCTTTCCAGTCATTACAAGTTTTGAATATGTCTTAAGCGAGTGAACATTGAATGAATGCTGCTTCGACGAGTGATCGTTGAATGAATGCTGCTTCGAAAAGGACCTGACTCATATAGGAAAAACAATGAAAACAAATATACATATTGTGCATTCTGACAAATCGCTTTGTCTAAAAGTTTTGTCGGTTGGAGGATAAAGTAAAAAATTAAATCCGACAACAATTTTTTTCTTTCAAATTGCCAATTCCACCGAGGTAGACAATATCACTGGGCATAACCACATCGTCTAGTTAAACATCGATATTTACGTTTTTCACAATCCTGATAACATTATCATACGTTGAATAAAAAATAATGAACTCATTACACAATTTCGTTCGTACGTGAAATCAGTTGATAATCATAAATAAAACAAAATCACCGGGCATAACCACGTCATCCGACCTAACCTCCACATTCACAAATATCTTAATTTCGCGCCCAAATACAAGTATCCAGAATTATTAATCCGACGTGATTGATGAAATCAGCAGTAGATCAATCCTGCTAACATTATTCAACGTTAAATAAAAAATGCACTCATGAAAAAAATATCGTTCGTACGTGAAATCAATCAATAAAATAAAGTTATTGGAACCACCGCTTAGATCCGTTAGATCCGCCCCTGTCGTCAAAGCGGACGACTCGACATCGGAATGAAGTTAGGCTATGAAGAACGATGCGAGTATTGCCTAGCCAATCAGCGGGCTCGCTGGAGCTCTACTGTGGCCAGCATCGATATGGAAATTTCGAAAGAACGCGTTTTTTTAACATCAATTATCTTTACGAGTTCACATCCGATCATAAATATTATGATTCATAAAACATCTGTGTGGTCAACGGAACCGATGTGCAAATATTCGTTTGTAGAAGATTAGTCGTTTGAGCAAACATTCGTGAATTAGGAATCGCTGTTTCGCGGGAACACGACGAAACACATAACTCCCGTTTTCAGCCGGGAGTTAAAAAAGAGTAGAATAAGAAAAAAATACAGTGCTCGTGTGAAAGAAACAAAAGAATAAATAGCGCACCGCCAGCCCTGTACGTCAGGGTTCTCGCACGAAAATCTCAAAAGAGCGAAAAATAAACTAAAATCAAATAATATCGAAACGCAAAAAAAGAAGGAAATCGCGCGAAGTCGGCCTCCGATAATCGAGAAAATAATCGAAAATAACGTGAAATTTAACGTGAGTGAAATAAAAGAAAATAAATTAATTAAATAAATGACGCGAAGTCAGCCCTATGGTCGAGGGTTCTTATACAAAAAAAATATCGAAACTAAAGAAAATATTTTAGACGCGCTTAAAATAAAATAGTGTGATGACGCAAAAAATGAAGGGTGCCGTACGATCGGCACTTGCTAGGTTACTAGGCGGGAGGAGGGGAGGGGAAGAGAGGGGGAGTAAGGTATAGACGGGACAGCTGGCCGGTTGCAATTATTCTAGAATAGTAGCGAAAAATGAAAATACGAAAAAAAGAAGGAACTACGATTTTCTGAAGCTAATTTTAGTGGGCGCCAGTCACTTTATCGGCAGTGACACCGCAATTAATTATTCGGAAACGAGAATTTCCAAGAAGAATGACTCGAACAAACAAAAAGAAAATATAGAACTCGGCTAACCGGTGGCGAACATGGACGGATCAGGAGGGGTGGGAACACTGGACGTCGGCTCTTATCGGTAAGACCTCGACACACAAGAAAAATACAGAAATAAAACAAATCCGCGACTGAAAACGCTAATAATTCTATAAACGCGATCCTATTCACTATCGATTAAATTATCACCGCCACTCACTCGCGCAAACGAAGAAAAGACGACGGCGATCGAAAATTAATCTCACAGTCAACGGCACACACGCCGGGACAAAATGGCGAGCGCTCGCACGTGGCGCCTCGCTTATTACTAATAAATGCCGGTGTGCCAAAAAAAAATGATAATAGCTACGTAATTTTTATGGGGCAATTGGGAATAATCGAGGGGATAGGAGGGATGGAAAATTCAATGGGTACTCACTCGTTACAATTGTACACGCGAACAGAAACGCCGGTATAAACGTCTCGTGCCGCCGATCCTCGCAGCTATCGTCGGGTGACGAGAGTAATTAACTCGATAACGGTCCCACTGGGTTTCTAGCGCGCTCGGGCGTTCGTACCAGGGCTCGACTGCACTCCTGGCACTCACTTTTACTCGGACAAGTCGATTTTAGACGGAAATAATACAAAACAAATCGGAATGTTCCTACTCGCTCTCAGTCTGCACGCTCGCTCTACACACGCTCGGCTCGAAGTGAAGAAAAAATGGCCGTCGTCTTCGTCTTCTTCATCGATCGTGAGATCGATCGTGATTGGTGTCGAAGAGGCGGTGTCATTGGCGGATCCCGATGGCAGGGCCTTCCGCTGCCGCTTCCGATTGGTCGGGCGCTGGTGGTTTGCGAGTTGCACGAGTGTGTGCGGTGGAGACTCGGCTTGTTGATAGTTTGGTGGAATACTAGGGGAATTACGAGGAGGGATTACTTGTGAGGGATGGGTGTTCTATTCCATCGCGGGATTGGAGGAATACTGGGGAAATTACGAGGAGTGATTAGCTGTGCGGGATGGGTGTTTTATTCCGTCGCGGGATTGGAGGAATAATGGGGAAAATCGTGGGAATAGTGGCTTCCGATTGGCCGTGGCTCTTGGTTGTCCAAACTCGTTTACATGTAAGCTCACCGGTGCGCGGCTAGTGACTGTAGCTTGCGCTAGTCTCGATCGATAATCGTGGCGATTGCTGCGGTTGAGTGGCGCTAGTCCCCGGTCGATACGTCGATAATTACAGTCGTCTAGCCGTCGGGTGGCGCCCCGCGTGCAGTAATCGATAATCTGCGGGCCCCGTTGCGCGACGATTATGTCAGCTGTTCGGTGGATGTGGGGTGAGTCGCTGCGGTGATGTGTTGCCATGGAGACGGTTGACGCTGTCGTTGCTCTGGATGTTTCGGTTATCGGTGACGAGAGTAAATGCGAGTTTAGGGGTGTAAGGATCGTTCGGGTGGGTGGGGGAAAATCAATAATGATAAATTTAATTACTAGTAGTGCGCCGGTAAAAGTGTTATAATATTCGTCTCGGGGTGGTGAGTGGCGGCCTTCGAGCCGGGCTGGGGGAAAATTGTTACCGCCACGTCACAGTATGTATACGTTTATTGGTTCCCCGTAGGGTTACAAGACCTCCGTAATCATCCTCTTTATATTTGCTTACATTTCCCTTATCTCTCTTCTTTTCTTATCCTATTTTTCCTTTATTTATCTTTTTCTTACAGAAGTTCTCATTATACTTTACGAATATTTACATTTGTGTACATTTCTCCTCGTTTTTTCTATTTTTACATTTCCTTTCTTTCTCTCTCTTTCTCCTCCCCCTGCTGCTCGCACGCCCGCTCGCTTCTGCCGCCTCCGCCTTTTCTGTCGCCCTCGCCGCCGCCCGCACGCTCCCTCCCCTTTCTCGTCTCTTTTCTCTTTCGCTCGCGAACCTTTCTCCTGACCTCCGCTCCCGCCTTTTTCACTTCATTCTTCCTTTTACTCTATCCCATCCTCTCTTTCCTCCTTCCCTCCTCTTTCCTTCCTCATTTTCTCCAGATTTCTCATCCACTCCTCACCCCCGGCTCCCTTATCTAGAATTTCCCTGGCCCTTCCCCCACTCCCCTCTCCGTTTCTTCTCTACCCGTGCATCTCTCCAATACGTGCTCCCAAGTTTCCTCTTCCCACCCACATATCCGGCACTTCCTATCTAAATCGCTTTCCCAATATCGTCCCTCTTTCATTTCGTTTCCCAATCTGAACCTCGCTATTCTTTCCCTTCTCTCCTCCGTCCATCCCTTTCTTAGATATTTCGGCGTCCCTTCCATTCTTATTTCTCGATACCACCGGTTGTATCCCGATTTCTCTATTCTGTCCCATTTCTCCTATTCTTGCTCCGTTTTTTCTTGCAATTCTATTCTTTCGTACCCTCCTTGCTCTTCTATGACTCCGTCTCCTTCCTCCTCTCGTCCTCTCGCTCTCCACCTTTTCCTGCCTTCTTTCCACTCCGCTCTCCTTTCTCCTTCTCTCCTCTCCCGCCCGTTAATTTCTTCCAAGCACTCTCTCGCTATCTGACTTCCTCCTCCTTTTCCTAACTTCTCCTCGTACTTCCATGCTCTTCTTCCTGCTCTCGTTCCCATTTTATCCCTTTTCGTCTCTTCCCTCACCAAGTATCCCGGTGTTCTCCAGTCTACCCCTAACGTCCATTTTATATATCTTTCTTGTATCGCCTCTATTTCCTTCCTCTCTGCCCGTCCCCATACCTCTACTCCATATCCCATCACCGTCCACGCTAATGTATCAAAAAACCACATTTTTCTTTCCCAGTTCCTTTCAAATTTTCTCGTTCGTATCCCCCACACCTGCTTCATTACTGCGCCCGCTTTCTTCATCCTATCTTTAATCTGTCCTTCTTGCCCCCCGTTCCTTCTGAATACGTACCCCAGGTATTTGAATTCTTTGAACCTCCTCAATATTCCCCCCCCCCCCATTCCCATTTCTCCCTTGTCTTTCTTCCGCCCCCCTTCTTGAACCGCATGATTTTCATCTTCTCCACATTCACCTCTAGTTTCTTTTCCCTGAAATATTTTCCCAGTCGTCGTATCTTGTCTTTCCTTTCCTCCGCATTGTTCGCCAACACTACCACATCATCTGCATAGTCTAGCGTGTGTATTCTTCTCCTTCCAACCCTGATCCCTCCCCATCCCCCTTTCCTCAATTCCTTTCCCATGTCTGCTGTCATGAGATTGAACAGAGTTGGGCTCCTGTCTTCCCCTCTCACCTTTACCTCGCTCTTCGTTTTCCTTTACATTTCTGTAACCCTTCCTCTCAGTCCTTTTTTCTAACGCTTCTATCATAAGCCTTCTGTCCACCGAATCAAACGCTGCCTTCAGGTCGACGAATAGCGCCACGATCTTACCTTTTTCCCTGGCCAGTTGGCTAGTTACAAGATAATTTAGTACCCAAATGTTGTCTGTCGTCCCCACTCCCCTCCTTAACCCCGTCTGATTCGGCGGTATCATTCTTTTTTCTTCCACTTCTTCCTCCATTCTCCTCGCTAATACCGCCACGTATAACTTGTATAGCGACGGCATTAGTGTTACTCCTCTATAGTCCCCTACCCTGTCTCCTTCCCCCTTTTTCACGATCGGTGCTTTTATCCCTTCCTTCCGTCACTTCGGCCATCCACCCCCCTCCATACCCTCCTGCATACATCCCATGCTATCTCTATCGCTTTTACTCCTCCATATTTCCACACTTCGTTCGGTATTCCATCCCCTCCCATTGCTATTCCTTCTTTCATTTTATTCACTACCTTCCTTATTACCTCCTTGCTTATTTCTCTGTCTTCCGCTTCTCTGCCACCCCCCTCTCCTTTCATCTGTACCCTGTTCTCTGTGCCATCCAGTAACCTCATGAAGTGTTCTTTCCACTGTCCCTTCCCTATCCTTTCGTTTATTTTCTTTCTTCTTTTTCTCCCTCTGTTTATTATTTCTCAAACCTTGTTCTCTGTTCTTGCCTCCGCCACTTCCCTGCTCAACCTTTCCTGTTCTTCCGCTTTTTTCTTTTTGCACGTTTCTCCGTACTCGCTCTTTTCTTTTCTGTATCTTTCCCTCGTGCTTTGTCTCTTCCGCCACTTTCTCAGTCCCTTTCTCACCTCTTCCTTCTTTTCTCTACATTCCTCGTCCCACCATCCTTCTCTTTTTTGTTTTCCTCCCCCCCCCTCCCATCCTTTTACACCTCTCCATCTCACTTTTCAAGCTTTTTGCTACTCCCCTTTCTACTTCCTCCATCCTTTGCCCCTCCACAATTATCTCTTCTATTCCCTTTGCGCATTCTTCTTTCATTCTCGCTGTCCATTTTCCCCCACCTGTTCTTTTCTGTTCTTTCTCCGCCCTTTTTCTCCTTCCCTTCCCCTTTTTAATCGTGACCACCATAGGATGATGATCCGATTCTATTCTGTCTCCCACTACTAATTTCTTTATTACCCTTTTCGTTGCCTCATCTACCAGCACATAATCTATCGCCGTCTCCCCTCTTCCCCCTGTATATGTGTATTCTCCCTCCTCGTCTCCCTCGACACTTCCATTTATTATTTGCCATCCAACTTCTTCTAACATCCGGATCATTTTCTTTCCTTCCGCGTTTATCTTTTCGTCCTTCGACTTTCTTTTACCCCCTTCTGTCCCTTCTCCCGTTTCTGTTACCCTTCCTCTTTCTGTCCCCGTTCTCGCGTTGAACAATCTTGAAGAGTATTTAATGCCGAATGTTAAGAAAAATAGAGAATTTTCTTTCTTTTATTGCAATAATCATCCGATGATATTCAAAGAGCACATAAGGCGTTTTTTCAAGTGAAGCCTCAAATAAACAATTGGGGTAGAAAAACAGATGGACGGATCAATTATAAATCAAATAGGGTTATTGGGGATAGATTGAGCTAAGTGCGGGCGCATGAACGTTTGTTCTAACCGCAATATTTGCAGAGAACTGGTGAATTTTCTAAGTAACCAGAAAAAGCTTTGCCACATTTTCAAGTGAACGCAAGGGATGAAAATTTTTTGTTTTTTTCCAAAAACAATAACTGAAGCTCATACGCAATTCATCCGTGTTATCAAAACTGCCGGTAGATTTGCTATGAGATTACCGGTTCATGAGATATCGATGATCAAACGAAAAAAGATGTTTTTTTATTCACCGGCCGACATCTCAGCAACAAATTGTTGTATAGAACAAAAAAAAATTAAATTAAAGGTTAAGAATCAGCCTAAATGACTGTGTCATTGGTGCCATCAGAAAAAAATTTTTGCAGTCCGGGGACAACTTAGGAAAACGGAAATAAAAAAAAAATTCTTTGCGACATTTCTCTTGATTGTGGCATGACGAATGGCAAAAAAAAATCTTTTATCATACGGTTTCGACATGAGAAATGTCAAGCTCCAAAATGCTTCTTTAATCATCTCAATACGACAATTTTTCGCAAAGTTACAGCCACGCAAAAAACACGTAAAAAATTGGAAAAATGTCTTGTTCCTTCAATTGTGTGGTTGAGTGTATAACGGCAACAAGCGCGGCAGTATCATTGCAGGCTCCACTCGATCATACGACAGTTCGATTGCTTCAAGTACACATTGATGTTATCAAAGCGCTGAATAGTTCCTCTACGAATAATATGAAACTGATTTTGAAATGGGAATGCGATGGTTCGTCGTCGCAGCAGTATAAGCAAAAATTTGACGAAAGCAACAGCTCTGACGCTCATGTATTTTTTACGTCCGTGGTTCTGTTGCAAATGCTAGCTTCAGACAACAAATCTGAGCTTGTCGTTTGGAAGAACCCAAGGCTTTCTTCACCCCGTTACTGCAGACCGTTAAGACTGCATTTTTTGAAAGAGACCGTGCAGTCAACTGTCGATGAAAAAAAATCGTTGATGAGCAGATAGCATCTCTCGTCACATTCAATTCAGTAGTGGAGGATAATAACGTTGAAGTAAAATATGAACTATCGTTTACAATGATAGAGGAAAAAGTGAGATGCTATTACTAACACAGCATCCGCGCAAGATGTTATTTATGTAATTTGACGTCGAAAAACTCCAACAATTCACAATTGGTCGAACAATCTAAGTGTGACAGCTCTAAACTTAATTTTGGAATTTCTTCCTCACACGCGTGGATGAGATTTATGGAATCGATGCTTCATATTGCATATAACTTAAATGACGGGACAAGTAAATGGTAGGAACGATCAGCCGATGAAAAGAAGTTAGCGATCGTAAGGAATAAATCCAAATCAAATTGAAAGCGGCTTTAGGTTTGAACATTGATATGCCTAAGCAAGGATTTTGCAGTACGAATTATGGTAATACAGCCCGACGTTTCTTTGAGGACGTCGCCTTAACAGCAAAAATTTTAAATTTGGACGAGCAATTCATAGTGAATTGCAAAGTAATTTTGCAGACAATTTCGAGAGTTTCCGCTATACATATCGACAAGTTCAGGGTTTATTGCTTGAATGTCGCGAAACGATATGTCGAGCTTTATTCTTGGTACCCGACGCCAACATCGGTTTATGTCGTTTTTATTCACGGCTACGCGATAATAGTAATGGGTGCCTCACCAATTGGACAACTTTTCGAGGACGCTCAAGAAGCTAGGAACAAGGACATTCGTCGGTACTGTGAAAGTTTTGCTCGAAAATGTACGCGAGAAAAGACTATGTCTGACCTTTTTTATCGGCTTCCTGCATCTTCGGACCCACTTATAACAAATTTACAAAAATTGAAGATAAAACATAGTGCACCATTACCCTCTGATGTAATAGAACTTCTACTACCAATTGAAGGAAATGTCAGAAATATCAGTTTACCAACAACAGAAACCGAGACATCTACCGCGGATCCATCTGAGACCGATTAAGATTTTTAATTAATGAAATACATTGTGTGTAATTAAACGAGCGTGCAGAGATCCTCGTCTCATTTATATTTTACGTAATTGTTACATTCGACATGTGTTTTGTATATGTATTAATAAACATTCACATATTCTAAAAAATCTTTCTTTTTTTGTAATTTCAAATGTTAATTTAATATCAAACTTTAATCATAGACCCGTAAACCCAATGGTGCAAATTTTCGGACCCATAACGTAATTAATGTTTCGAAATGTCCGACATTTTGGGTCCGTCATTTAAAGTTTTATAACTGTGATATCGAATTTATAATCAGCGACCCCAAAAACCCAATGGTGGAAATTTTCGAGCCGATAGCGTAATCATTTATTCAAAATGTCCGCCATTTTGGGTCCGACTCGTTAAATTTCATAACTGTGATATCGAATTCGTAATCAGCGACCCCGAAAACCCCTCAGCACAGACTTTCACCCGGATCAAATACGTTTTTTGACTTTTGGCTAGCTTTTTGGGATTTCGGACCACTGTGCGCTATGTGGATCACCGCACTCATCTAATGCGGCGGGTAGTGAGCTGGCGACATCTACAATTGAGGAATGAAACAGCATACAAGAAGAGAGTGGCACAGATCCCCAGCGAGGGACGAGCCAAAGCAGGATAAAATTTTTTTTTTTAAATCTGGCATCTATTCCGATATTTTTTGTTCGCCATGTGTTGCTGTCCATTCACTCCGTAGTGGCATTTTTGCGATATTTGGTGATTCAAATAATCGAGTGATTGTTATGCATGTGATTTTTTTCCTGTAATAATAATTCGGGCAGGTGATCGGTAAACATAACCTTACAAATATCAACATAACGTAGACAGCACAATAAATAATCAAACACCTAAGTAAATACATTTTTTCTAAAAAGAGAAAAAGAGAAAAAATAATGTCAATGATCAATTAATTATTTAATAATAATAAATGCAATAGCATTTCATGAATCGAGTGTACATCGACGATGAAAGTTGTATCATCCGGATCATTCGTGTTTGGTGAAATAGATATTTGACTGTGTATGGATAGTAGATAGAAATCAACAAAAAAAAAAAAAAAAAGAACGAATGAGAGACTGACGGTCCAGTAGTTAATTAAAAAAAATCCTTTGAAGTGAAATACGGCAGATGTATTGGCCTATTAGTAGATTTGTCAATTAGTATATTCTTTGATGTTTATTAGTTTCTGCTTTCCATCTTTCCTTGACACTATATTTTTTCTTCATCTGCTTACCACACTGCCGTTGTCGTTATCCGCCGATAAAACTTTCAACTGAGCAATGTTAAATTCGTTTATTTAACGGTTAATGGTTCTCCTCTGAAGAGTAGTTAGAACTATTAATGTTTGACAAGTTGATTGTTCTTATAACAAAAGTCAGATACAGAAGCTTGAAACTTTGCAGGATTCAGCTGGATGTTGTGTTCAAAACAAAACATATTACTTCAGGAACGGAACGCATCATTTCAAAAGACAATGTTGAGTCAAGTTCTGCGAGGTCTTAAAAATTCAGTTCTTGTTGACGGAATCCAGTGAATTGTTATCGCTTTATTTCACATTATAATTCTGTTCATTATTTTCATTTTCAGTCATACTGATTATGACCATTAATATGTAAAATTGTTCTTTCCAATCATAAAAGATTCTTATCGCATCGACAGGCATTCTCCTGCTGAAGACCATGGCAATCGGTGACTACCTGGTGGAAGGACTCAAATGAACTGACATCACCAACAATCAAGAACATCAACAGCATTTCTACGATGCGACAAGCTGCAGAACCAAATACATATGCATGTGCAAGGCCTCATGAAGGTTTTTTTAAGTCTTAATATATCAAATTGTATGTTGATAATAAATTAATTTCATATAGAATATTCCTTGCAACACAATCGTTGTTCTGTTGCTGCTATTAGAATCCCAATAAGTTTAGTTGTGAATTCATTGTTCTAGCTTTCTTGCGTACGGACTATTAGATTTGTTCGTTCGATAAAATAATGAATATTTAAACAGAAAAAAAAGTGGAAAAAAATTGATTATCACTCTCCTGGGAAACTAGTAGAAAAATTGCAATCGTGTGTCGATGCGTCAAGCGATTGTGTCACGCGGTTGGCAAACTTTTCACCTTCAAGGACATTTTCTATTATACATCTGGGTTAAAACGAAAAAGAAACAAATGAATTTTAAAATAGAAACGAACTTCTCACTACAGAAGATATTGTGTATATTGTACAAAAAAATTGTAATTGACAAAGCTCCAAGCACAAAATACAAAAGTATTTGGGATTCGAGAAGCTCCAAGTACAAAGTATTTTGGACTGTACTCTAAGTACAGATGCAACCTGTAACATTTTTTGCGTCAATTACAATATATGTGGTATTCCACGGGTAGCGGGACAGGTTTTAGCTGCGGGTCTCAACGTTTTTCGTCCATCAATGTACCGTCTTCTTATACCATTCAAAAACATTTCCATGTAGTTATGGACCCCAATTAAGTTTGGGTTTTTGTTGAGTTCTAATCGAAAAATAAGAAAATAAAAAATTCAACGTACCTTTCATTGTGTGTCTCTTAAGTGCCAATGCAGCAAAATTAAAATCTGACCAGGGCTTTTTAACTGAAGGAAAGCTCTCGTTTCAATAAAGCAAATGGAATATTAACCCGATGTGTAAGAAAAATTAACAGCCATAAAACAGAAACAAAACTTTTCTTTCGGCAATCAGGGTCTACTGAATTTTATCAAACATTTTACTGAACATTGTTCGACATGGTAGAAACGTACGGTCAATTTTTTAGCTTGCCTTTATTTTTTAATCACTGGCAATAAAATTAATAAGTTTTGTCTTGAACAATTCAATTGCATTAATATTGTGTGGCGAGAGCTGGAATGAAGTGAAAATGTGAATCAATGTGACTAGTAATACTGTACCAGTTTAACAGTAGTAAAATGTATGAAATCTACTATTCCGAGATGAAATATTCTCCTTGTTAGTATATGGTGGCCCTGAAAGTGGCCGCTATTTTCGATGTTCTCATCGCTTCACGATAACTTTCGTGACAGGTGCGGTAGAAGAGGAATACGTCTTGAAATTCATTTTTCCATTTTCAGTTAGTATGACTGCGAGAAACTTCAGTGTCCCAGGTACGGTCTTAGCCTTCCCGTACCGCTCCTTCAAAAATCTCACTGCTGAATCGTACTCGCTTTCCGCGCTGAAGCAAAAGTTGATCCCTTTGATATTCTGCTTCGCCCAATCGAAAAGCCGTTGTGGTGTGAAAATCTGTCTCTCTGGAGGAAGTTCAAGGCCTGTACGTATGGCAAGTCTGTTTACTGTGCCTGAGATTCTGTCACAAGCACATTTCCATGCGCGGTGGCAAAGAAATGCCATTCGGCATCCATACCAAAGTCTTCCTTGTGATGAAGCAAGTTAATGCAGTTATTACAATTCTTGTATTGCTGTGGAGCTCCATCGGAAAAGTAATACATTTTCTTCACCGAAAAGTGGACTTTCAAGTATTGAACGAAAATCCTTTGAAAGGCATACACTGAACTCGTTACGTGATAGAGACAATAAAAGATGATCGTCAGGTTTTGGTTGACCAATTCCATTTTCGGACCTATAACGAATCACGAACGGATGAATCGTTGCCTGGTAATTATTTCAGTGAAATCCCTGAGAAGCGTCCTGTGCAACTAATGCGTAATTCTGGGCAAAGTCCAAATCGACGACGAATCCTCCTCCTTGAAGATTTTCCTTGATCCCGCGGTGGTACGACGCTTGTTGCTTTGCGATGAAATCGTGAAGAAGCAACGTTTTTAACTCAGAACATAACTGAAAGATATCGATTAACCACGCATTTGCGTAGAACGTTTGAATCTTTATTGTTTACATATTCTCCGTACAGACACGTCCCGGATCGGGGCCGGTAGCCGACTGCCGCGAGACGTCTCGCGACATACGACGCGGTGTTGCCATAATTGTAGGGTACATGACAATCACGTATCGACGTAATCATCCGCAGACATCTGCACAGTTTCTAACGTTGACCTGTCTACTAAAATACAACAAGAAAAATTGATCGTGTCAATCATTCCGTCATCAAAATGCATTCTAAGCATCTCGGCCAACGGTTCGGTGCCGGGACATTGTTTGCACTTACTTGAAAAACATTCTATCGTGGGGTCTTTGCATACTATAAATTTCAAGCAATCTTTGTAATCATTCAGCGCGACGATCCAGTCTGAAGTAAGCTATCCGATTCTGCAAGCATCGACAACATTGCGGTGTGAAGTACGAACGCACACAGTATGCGCACCACTCTGCTCCGCTAAGACGCAGAACGGTGGTCGTAGAGTAGCGAATCGTGTAAATCCAATTTTCATATCTGGCTTATCTTGAAAATTCCGATGCAACTCTTACAGATTGCAGAGAACTGATCTCTTCTGCGTCTTTCGCGCTGGCCAGAAGGTTTCTCAATAGAGACGAGATCTTTTTTTCCTGCTAGGATACGACTTTTCTCGTCGTCGAAATAAAATGCTTGTACTGTTGTCGAAGTGGTTGAATCAAGTACATTTCTGGGTTCGGCAGTAGGCGTCGATAACACTCCCATTTCAGAGTATAGCTGTTTAGCGATTTGTACCATCCGTTTACTTGTATCAAACTCCGACATTACTTTGTTTATCGACAGAGTTTGCGGCAACAAAGTGAGGAGCTGTATTTGTCGCGACGAGAAGTCGTTTCCTTATAAAATTTGTCGTGAATTTGCTGTATCATCTGATCGTACAGACGAAATTTATTTTCCTCAACTGTCTGCGGATTTATTTAAACCAGTTCTCAAGAATTCGTTCACCCTCCCAATAACTTTCTGCTTTCTAGCAAAAGAGTACGTCACGATGTGTTGACGTTTCTTCAAAATTGGCGACTCATCTACGACTTCGAGCAATCATTGACGTCCACTATTGTGACTAGAAATTGCAAAACTTTGGTATGATAAAGTTGCTTTAGACTTTCCTTCACTAACTGACGAATATTGAGAATAACCTCCATGTTGACTTGTGTGTTTTTCCGCGTCACTGTCATCTCGAGATACCGATCTGAGTTGATTTGTAACGAGGTTACCAGCATCGCATTTTTCTGAATGTTCAGGATCAGGTTGACTCATAGCGACATCAATAATATCTGATTTGTTAGAAGGTCCAGGTTGACTTATGGAAAATTCGATGCAATCCGATTTTCCTGAAGATCCAAATGCACTTTCCGGTTCCGGTCTACATCGATTGTCTTCAATTTCTTCATTCGTTAGCGGAAGTTCATGCCGAGCCGGAGGTTTACATTGTATTGTTATTTGACATTGTTTACAAAGATAAAGCCCTAATGTCAATGATGGCTTCCTCTCGATTTCTTGCATAGTCACCAGTTTCTCGCGCGCACGCTTGTTTTTGTGATTTATTTTGTTGAACAGATTGTGGCGGTAGTTTAATACCATGGCAAATGGACCAAGTGAACCGTCTATGTTCGTAAAATGTAGACTTGTTCGAGTTGTTTATTAAACACACCGTAGCTGTGATGGAGCAGCTGGTTATCACGGTTCACGCAGCCCATGGAGAGAGGATAAATATGATATAGGATATAGATGTTTGACAGTGCAAAGAAGACGCCATTAATTGAACATGAAGACGATCTTTATTTAGATGTTCGACGATACGAAAGAAAACGTCCCCCGACTTATGCTTAATGAATGACGTCTCCCGACTGAATTGAAGGAAGTGAGGAAATTACCACGATTCAAAATATTGAACTCAAACAAACGAACGATCATGATTCAAACTATGAATAAACTACGATGAATTCTTGAATCATTTCATCCTTTTTCAATTTATCTATTTGTTTCATTCTTTTTAATTGACTAATTTGTTTTGTCCATTCTAAATGCATTAATTTGTTGTATTCTTTTTAGATTCATGAATTTTATTCATGCTTTCTATCAGATTACTCTTTTTTCGTTCTATTTTTTTTGTGTTCGATTTTGACTCCAGCCAGGAGTTTTTGTAAATGTTTCACATTTATTTTATTCAATTTATTGATTATATAAGATAACTTCCGTAGCCGGGAATTTTAAATTGTAACCTTCATTCGTTTCATTGTTTTTGTTAAACCTAGATGAGAAATAAAAAATGTCCTCGAAAGTGAACTGTTTCTGAATCGAGTGATGGAATCAAAATTGCCATTTCTGCATGAGTTTCACGGAAGATAAGTTAGCTCAGTTTTTTAAAGACATTTTTTTGTCTTTAAATATGTATTTTTGTATCTATCGGACGAATCTTATCGAGACGCGAGAGAGCTAGAACGATGAATTCACGACTTAACTTATTGAGAGACAGCAGTATTTATTACTATCGTGGTGAATCATTCTCACTATCATACAATTTAATGTATTAAGATTTCGAAAAATCTTGATGTGCTTTAGCACAAGCTGCTTTTCTTTATTACAGTCGATTCTTGCAAAGTGGGATTGTGTGAAAGTTCTTGATTGTTGTTAACGCCCCACACTACGGTATGAGCGCGAGACGAGGATGTATTTGTCGTAATTCCTTCTCAAGGAAATTATGAATACAAATTTTTCTGATTGATTCTCGTAGTCAATATATACGAGCAAGTCCACCAATTCGAGTACCGGTTTTGAGCGTCGATATCAGCGATCTTTTTGTAACTTTGAGAAATGGAAGCTCCCATTGAGAAATGAACTCTGATTTTTTTTTAGATTTTTCCCTTGGTTATTTTCGCTGTAATTGTATGGGTAATTCTGTGAGTTTGTCATGTTTTTCTTGTTTTCATTAATTTCAAAATGTGTTTTAATAGGAGAAAAAATTAAACGCGACCACTTTTTCTTTGTAAAAAAAAGCTCACCATTTCGAAAAAAAATACAAAAGCATTTTTGGGACTTGAAAAATTACTTAAAATCGCATTTGAAATATAAAAGTCGATTTTTCTCAAATGCATATTTTTAAAAAATGTTGAAAGTATTTTTATCGAAAAGCTGAGAAAATTTCACGTAATATATGTAGAAATGAAGTTGGGACCTCTGTAATAACTCGTTGAATCACCAAATGTTTAACGAAACAACTAAAACCTTAATTAATATTTTTTTATTTTCAAATGATTGGTAATACTGAGATCAAGAAACCGAAATAATTTGATTAGGTGATAATTTTCTGCAGGTAATGACGTCGAGTATTTCATTTCATCGTATTTTGAAATGGAAACATTCTCAATTTTTTAAATGACGAACCAGTATTTTGACTTCTAAATGCTGTAAAAAATTCAAAAATCCATTTAAAAATAAATACTTGCCGTCATTACCTGCAGAAACTTAGCAGCTACTGAAATCACTCCGGTTTTTTCGTCTCAGATGCTCCAGTAATTAGTTATAATGGGCACCGCGATACAACTTTTTGCTCCGTCAATTGCTCAGTTGTTCATAAAAGTTAATGAAAATTTTATAGAATATTCTTCAAACGTAACGTTATTGAGTTCGTCATTATATCAATAAATGTATAACAACTGTATCGTCAAGAAAAATTATCAAAAATATCCTTTTTTGAATATCGAACTAACCTCCCGCCCTTAAGTTGTAGATGGTGCACTTGCAAAGCTAACAGCGTCACCACATGACTTTAAGTTTCATCTTTGATTATATGGTTTCCATGTATTTAGAAACAGTAATACGAATCATTTGGAAATGAAAAAAATATAAATTGAGGTTTTAGTTATTTTGTCACACATTTGGTAATTCAACGAGTTATTACAGAGGTCCCAACTTGATTTCTATATATAATACGTAAAATTTTCTCAGCTTTTCGATAAAAATACTTTCAAAATTTTTCAAATATATGCATTTGAAAAAAATCAACTTTTATATTTCAAATGCGATTTTAAGTAATTTTTTAAGTCCCAAAAATGTTTTTGTATTTTTTTTCGAAAAGCTGAGCTTTTTTTACGAAGAAGAGGTGGTCGCGTTTAATTTTTTCCCCTATTGAAACACATTGAGAAATTAATGAAAACAAGAAAAACATGACAAACTCACAGAATTACCTATACAATTACAGCGAAAATAACCAAGGGAAAAATCTAAAAAAAAATCAGAGTTCATTTCTCAATGGGAGCTTCCATTTCTCAAAGTTACAAAAAGATCGCTGATATCGACGCCCAAAACCGGTACTCGAATTGGTGGACTTGCTCATACATACCGTGGCTTGAAAAAAAAATTATTCTCTGATTTCTATCAAAATAAATTCACCGCAAAGTATCTTGCATCTGGATAATTTACCCTTAAGATGAACCCAATCGGACCATTTTTAGGGGTCTCGCAAGATTTTTCAAGTTTTTCTATTTGATTAACATGGGAAGAACGTAAAGTTTCCATTCAAAGAATCGTAGCTTCGCGAATTTTATCGCTACGTTGATCCCATAAGTTCCATTTGTAAGCTATCTAAGAACCGCTTAATTTTGTTTTTTTCGTAAGAAATTATCGACGGAAATTGCAATCGGATCTTAAAGGTCTGCATGCCATTTAAAGCGGTTAAAGCGGTAAAAGCGGTAAAAGAGCTTTTAAATGGAACTTACGGGATCAACCCAGCGATAAAATTCGTGGAATTACGATTTTTTGAATGAAAACTTTACGTTCTTCCCATGTTAATTAGATGGAAAAACTTAAAAAATCTTACTCGACCCCTAAAAATGGTCCGATCGGGTTCATCATCGAGGAGAATGTATAGAGAATTATTTGTTCTAATATATGGCACTGTTTGCGATATACGCCCCCTCCAAAAGTGCTCTTCGGCGAAATTGTTGCTTGACGGTCAACAACGATTGAGCCATATGGTTCATCTAAAAAAAAAGATACACATCCCGTATCAGAAAAACACTGGAATTTCGAGTGTTTACACTACACTCGATGGAGTGTAGTGTAATTTCATATACTCGATCCAGTGTTACACTGGTCTTCGAGTGTTACACTTGAATATGAGTGTTACACTGAAATTCGAGTGTTACACTGGAATGTTGAGTGTTTATGCTACACTTGATCGAGTGTAGTGTAATTTCGTATACTCGACCCAGTGTTACACTGAGATTCGAGTGTTACACTGGAATTTCGAGTGTTTACCCTACACTTGATCGAGTGTTTTGTATAATTTCACATACTCGATCTAGTGTTACACTGGGATTCGAGTGTTACGCTTGAATATGAGTGTTACACTAAAGCTTGAGTGTTACACTGGAATTTGAGTATTAGACCGAAATCCGATATACACCGGAATTCCAGTGTTTCACTCAACTTCAAGCATAACACTGCAATTTCAGTGTTACACTTGAATTCTATTTTTCAACTAGAATGAAACCATTACACTGGAAGCAAACATCGCATCGGAGTTTAAATTTCCTACTTAAATCGAAGCGTGTGACAAAATACAATGCCTCATTAAAATTCAGTTTTACACTTGTTCTTAAATTAAATTGTTGACTTATGTGTAACGCATTGAAGCTTTGTGAAGAAGAAAATTGAGTCTCGTCCTAAAATTTCTTCAGCAATAATTGTCGCTATTAATAAATTTGTTTAACAATAAATTCATCAACAAAGAATGTGAATAAAAGTGTCGATTGATAATCTTATCGTAATAAATAAGCGAATAAGTGTTTAAGCACATGCGAATAAACGTAAAATAGATTGTATTATTCATTATGAATGATAACATTTTTCATAGAATAACTTGATGATAAATGTGTATAGATAATTATCTATGTAATAAATGTATATGGTTAATTATGGAGTGTAAATACTTGACACTGGAATGAAACACTCAAGTTTCAATAAAAACACCTTCTTCTCGAGTGTGGAAACTTGACACAGAAATAAAGCACTGAACTATCAGTGTAAACACTCGGTAATCCAGTGTTTACGCTCGCACTCGAGTGTTGACGCTCAAGGTTCTGTGTAGATACTCGAAAATCCAGCGTTTACGCTCGGGGTCCAGTGTAAACACTTGCAAATTCAGTATTTTTGCTCGCACTCGAGTGTTGACACTCGAACTCCAGTGTAAACACTTGAAAATCCAGCGTTTCCGCTTAAATTTAAGCGTAAACACTCGAAATCAAGTGTTTACACTCGTTTTCGAGTGTTAGCACTCGAAATTTCAGTGTTTTTTTTATACGGGATGTATTTTGAAAACAAGACATTCCGGTTAATATCAACCACGTAGGAAAAAAACAATATCATCACAAAGAAAGAAAACAGCGGAACGACGAATTTTTTTTTTCAAATAGGGACCGTGCCCTGACCGTGCTGACAAAGAATCATGCGATTGACTGGCAGCGGTCAGACCACAAAAATTGTAAAATCAGCTTTGCGACGACGAGTTGGGAGGCCATCGAAAAGACAGTCTTGAACGAACGATCAAGTCAAACGGTTCTCCGATCAATAGGCTCCCGTACCACAACAGAGTTTCCATATCGACCCTTAAAAGCGCGTACGGAAATCTTAAGTACAACCCGCGGCGCGGTAACGGTGATACGTCGCACCGCGATAACCAAGTGTTAATCCGAGATATCGCAAACCATACCTGTAGTGAAAAAACCCTACGTTCATAATAAATCAGAGCCGTATTTGTATTTAACGAGTTATACTTAATTTGGCAAGTGATCCCAAAACTTATCTTTCCTGACCCGTAATCCCATTGTTCAAGGAGACACGGGCCATCCGGGGACTCAACATTTATGTAAAAAAATACCTCTTATAAAAAAATCGCTACGTAGAGACTGGCTTTTGGAATAATTTAAGACTTGCCATAGGCAAATTGGATGTATAATTTTTCAAATATGCTGTCAACCAGGTTGAAAAAACGCAGTTTCAAGAAAAACGCGTTCAAAGTTGCCGCTCGACGCGGTCGGCATCCACCGTCATTTTTAGGCATTTACTGACTTCAGGAATTTGCTGGAATTTTGAGGTAGTCAACTACATTCTATCCGTACCTACCATTTTTCGCTTTGCCGTGATTATGATATTCAGTTATAGGATATGTGATACATCGACATTGTCGCGATGAGTGGGAGAGAGATAGCACCGTCGGCGGTTGCGGTGGAGCGAGAGAGGTAGTGCCATGGGCGGTTGCAGTCGCGGTCTTCCATACAGGTCTCACAACGAAGCCGGATCTCAAGGACTGTTTTGGAACTAGTTATTCTGTTTTATTTTAGTTTGTTTCTGAATTTGTAAAAAATGCATTAATCGGGTATCATCTTTTTCGGTTTCTTAAAATTTGATGAATCATTAATTGGAATGAATGTGAAAGTGCTAATAATTGCCTTTGTACCTACCATTTTCCGTGGAGTCATTACTTTCTTATTTCTAGTTTCTAAGGATGATAAGAAGAGGAAAAAAATACGCTGCACTCTGAATGGTTAATAGTAATGAAAAATAAGTTATTGATTCGTCAGTTTCGATAATTTTTTCTTGACAAACGTATATGTAATATACAATTACATATGCTAAAATATCGAAAGCGTGTTCCTGACAAGGAAATGGAAATTCGTAGGACCCTATCAATTCCTCAACCGTGCAATCAAAAACGTCACACGAAGTTGCATGTTTTGCAAAGCAAGCTTTCAGGTGCCAAACGAGACGATAGAAACGTGTGTTTGCGTGAATTAAACTGCCTCTAGACTTCATGTCGATCAATTAGGACACTGAAGACATGCATGATTCTGAATGGTTTTTCAAAGTGTTTCTCGCACAAAAACTGTCACTGCTTTAGTCCCGGGACTATCGCTTGCCATTGATGGAAACGTTTAACATCTTTGGGTACTCGAAAAATCGAATACTTTTTATTTGATACTGAGCACCAGGGCTTACAGTTTAGTATTGTGCACGACTTACCCATTTCGTAAACACTTGTACTTCTTTAGAATAAACAGCAGGTTTAATGACAGCATGTCTTATTTCCAGGCATGGAGAGGAGCATAAAAACTGTTGGTGGGGACGGCCCTCCGACCGAAGCGACGCGTGGTGGCGAAAAATGTACAGACATTCAAAAAGTTACAGCTACCTACCAAATCGTAGCCGTTTCCAGACCTGTATGCAAGACCGCGGTTGCAGTGGAACAAGAGAGAACGAGCGAATCATGTATCCCATAACCTTAAACGTAAATAAACTACAGGTTTGGGAGAAGGTGAAGGAAGATCGGCCTTCTGAAGTTTATCAAAGATGTATACTGATATGCAGCTGATGTTAGTCGCATTTTACATCTCTCAAAATAAACGAATAGACAGTGTATTGTAACGGTAGATATTTGTTACAATAATTAAATTAGGGCCAAGAGTACGTAAGAAAATCCGCGACACGAGAAAATAGGTAAAATCGTTTTTATTTCGCCGCCGCGTATACAATTTGGGTTATATCGCTTCCCCTACATGCACCTGTCGCTTCGCTCTTTAAATTGAGGGGGACGTGGGGTGGGACGGGCGGTGTTTTTCTCTACGCGACGTTTCTCTTCACCCCGCGGGGCCGCGAAGCTCGCGCGCTGGTGCCTGCGACGGCGATAGGGGTAGCCCCTCTCCTGCCGCTAGACGTTCGATCGATGGACGATACCTCGGTGCTCCCTGTACCCCCTCCGTGCGCTCTGGCTACGGCTGACCGGGTTCTCGCGGCGCTCTGGTTGCAGATCCGTCAGTATCGATCCGTCAGCGGATCCCGTTAGAAGCAGGGGTACGCTTTTCGCTCTGCCCCCGTTCTGATCCCGTCTGTTCATTGGTTGAAGTCCCCTCCTCCACCGGTGTCTCGTCCGTTGGCACGTGCCGGAGATTTTGACCGTGGGCCCTCCAAGGCCGCTGGGTGTAGCTGGTTGTCTGGTGTACCGAGGTATCGTTCTTCGTATTGCGGGTAATAATTTCGGAATATTATAATTCCGGAGTTATTATGGACGGCGGCCGTGGCCTCTTGAAGGCCGTTGGGTGATATGATTTTCGTGATGATAATATGTCATGAGGAATGTGGCTTAGGGAGACCCCCCCTCAAGGTTCTATTACGGTGCTCGGCTCGATACCTTTTGACATTATTTCTTTTTCGGTGCGCTCGCGCTTTCGGGGCCGATGTGATAAACGTGTTATTTGTCACATTGCCCCCCCCCCCCCATTTTCTGTGACTCTTTACAGAAAATCGATCACGTTAATCTTACGTTCTTTTCCTCTCCCTTTCTCTCTCTCTCTCTCTCTCTCTTTCTCTCTCTCGCTCTCTCTTTTTTTTTTTTTTTTTTTTTTTTTTTTTTTTTTTTGGTCTTATAGGATTGGGACAAATTATGATTTCCACATGTGTCGTTTATTCATTTTGTCTACACAATTCTTAATTTTCGCCGGGTTAAATATTTTCCGTATCTCAGTCTCGTTAATCAGCACCAAAGTATTTGCGCGTCGACTAAACAAAGAAAATAAACATTGCTGTAGTTAAAGGGGTTATACGTAACATGTTTTTTTTTTTTTTTTTTTTTTTTTTTTTTTTTTTTTTTTTTTTTTTAATAGTCGTACAAAGAAATCGGTTATTGGTTTCGCACCTTGTCGCACACATTTGTCCCTCGTTATGCTCGTTTGTCACCTGACCCGTGAACGGGCTGACGCACACACACTTTTTAGTCTCGCGGGTCTTGCTCCATTGCGTACTTTTCGATCGCATTGGCGTCGTGGTGCATCTCCTCGTGGTCGTGATTGTCGTCGCTGCTTTCTATGTTGTCTTCTTCGCTTCTTTCCTCGTCGGTGAAAGCATTGTCGTCCGATTCGCTACCCTCATACCCGCTATCCTCGTCTACGCGGATATGACGGTCGATATATCCGGGTCCGTCGGGTCCCCAGTTGAACTCCCGCGGTGGGTTCCCCCGGACGGCGCAGCCGGATTCGATCAGTTTTTGAGTCGCTGTTACGATCGGTCCGTTGGTCTCGCGCCGCCAGAGGTGCACCCACCGTGCGTCGGCGTTAGTTCTCGTGGTGAGGACCGTCATCTCCCACGGTTCCCGGATAATTTCTTCGGCCATTCTCCTCTCCTGGTCTGTCCAGTCCAGTCCCGGAGGCTGTACCCCGGGGAGGCCGACGGCCACGGCCTGTAGCGGGACGTGTGTCGTGGTTGGGGGTGGGTCGTAGAGCTGGCCCTTATGGATGACCGCGGGGACCCCCCAATCCCCGAACCACCCCCATACGGAATCGTCGTCCTCTTCCTTCTCTATGATCACTCGATACCAGGTCTCGGCATCCGTTTTATACATGGCTTATATGCCTGTGTGTACCTCCACCGATGTGAGCCGCCGTTGCACCGTGTTCCCTGAAATGTTTTGCAGCCGGGAGATGATCCGCTCTCGAACCCCGGTGTTGTCCGCGATGTGGATATAGAACCTCGCGGGGTTCGAGAAGCCCACGATGCTATGGTTCTGCTGCACTCCCACGAGATTCTCGGTGTGTCGATTTTTAAACATTTTCGGTCGGCTTTGCTTCTTCGAATGGCTTTAGTTGTACTTGGGCTTCCAATCCCCGGCAACCACCTCACCACTTTATCGTCGGTGAGTATGACGAAACCCTCTGGGTCGCGCGTGAACCGGACGTCCCAACGCGTTCTTTTAATTTCTGTTTTATTTTGATTTATTATATTTCCTTTTTTTTGTTTAAGTGGAATTAATTTCCACGGATGATTGAGATCCACCGCTTCGATTTCAGGGGCTTCAGGAATAGAGTTCCGGTTTTCTTTACTCGTCATGTCCTGTTCGTTTTGACTAGTTTCCGTGTCGTTCTCGATGCCTACTGGCTGTCGTGGAATTTGGGGCTTGCGCGTGAGTCCTCATCTGGCAATTTTTCTGCCACCTATCTGCCTTTTTCAGCGAATTTATTTCGCGTTTATTCCTCCCTACCCCTTGGGTTCACTTCTATCGGTGCTCCAATTTGTTGGTGGTGTCTTGGCGATGGTGGTGCTTGTATTTGTGCGTATCGATGGGCTCCTTGGACGATGCATATTGCTCGGTACGTGGCCGGCCCTTCTCCCCGTCCCACTGTTTATAGCTCGGTACGTGGCCGGCCCTTCTCCCCGTCCCACTGTTTATAGCTCGCTTATCGTGTCACCTTCGATGTTTTCGGTATAATACCGGCTCAGCAAATTCGCATAGAACTTGCCACGGATTTTTTTTGTCACCGGGTCTTCGAGTAGATACGTGGCCAGACCGATTATTTTTTTTATTTTATACGGTCCCTCTCGGAGTGGCAAGAATTTCGCGATGATTTGCTTTGCCGGGTCGGAGACAGTGAGCGCTTTCACGAGCACCATTTCTTCTTCCTCGAACGTCGTGAATTTCTTTCCGTCGTTGTACCGTTTGGCCCGTGCACGGCCTTTTTTTTCGATTCTCTCTCTGGCGATTTTTATTTTATCTTTGTATGTTTCTTCGTCATCCTGTTCTTCTTCGGGTAAACCCATCCATTTGTTCCACAATCGGAGCGGCGTTTTCTTTGTGTGTAACTCCGTTGGTGTATACTCGGTGGTGTCGTGGTGGGTTTCATTGATGCAGTCTTGCACCACTTGCACCCACTTATACCAGCCTCCGTGGTTCTCGTGGAGGAATGTACGGAAGAAACGTCCGAGCTCTCGGTTTACCCGTTCGACGATGTTTCCCTGCGGGTGCCGGATTGATGAGTACACCGCTTTTATTCCCGCTTCTTCTAATTTCTTCAGCCAGCTCTTCGAAGTGAATTGCGTCTCGTGATCGAACTGCATCCGTGCCGGTTTGCCGTAGGTCGGGATGTAATTTTCAAAAATCCTTTTTACGAACGTGGCCGTGTTTGCCTTAAGCATTGGAAATAGCACGACGTGTTTTGTAAATGCGTCGATCGTCACGAGGATGTGTTTTACCCCGCCCACCGATGTGGGTAGCGGTCCGTAAAAATCGATGGAGAGCAGATCATTTGGTCCGTCCGGAATTATATTCTGCATTGCTGCGTGGCTGGTTTGTACGGCGACCTTGTTCCGTTGACACGTGTCGCAGCATGCGAGGATTTTCCGGATGCGTCTGAAAAGATGTGGATGGGCAAAATCTTCGTCCAGCATCCGGAAACATTTTTTTGTTCCGAGATGCCCGTACATTTCGTGGCACTCGGTGATCAGCTGGTCGATAATTTGCTTTGGAGCCACGTTCTTCCACTCTTTTTCCCTCGATCTACGTTGAAGGATTCCCTTGAAGAGTCGATATCTTGTCCCTTTTTCGCCCTTTTCTGTTTGCTCCATGATGTTTTTTAAACCTTCGTCCGCTCGTTGCAATTTTCTGATATTTTTTATTGCTTGCACGAGCGTTTTCGATGGTTTCTTCGCCAGCGCCGTATCTATTATCACGACGTCCTTCGGATGACCTCCGATGCTTCTCGATCCTTCCACTGGTCGGCTGAGCGTGTCAGGGATAATATTCTGTTTTCCTTCGATGTGATCGATCTCGAGGTCATAATCTTGTATTGATAGAACCCATCGCATCAATCTCTCCGATGAAAAACGACACGTGCGCAGGAACGTCAGCGCCTTGTGATCCGTTGCCACTTTTATTTTTGCGCCGGTCAGGTACGTCCGAAATTCCTTTAGGGCCCATACAATCGCCAGAAGTTCCTTTTCGGTAGTCATGTAACCGAGTTCCGCACCTTTCAATGTTCGGCTTGCACATGCGACGATCTGTTTTTCTCCGTCTTCGTTTTCTTGCTCCAGCAATGCTCCCAGGGCGTACCCACTTGCGTCGGTGGCAAGGAAATATTTTCTTCGAGCGTCCGGGTATCGGAGGATGACTGTTTCCGTAAATAAATTTTTTATTTTCTTGAAATGTTTGTCTTCCTCCTCCCCCCATCTCCATCGAACACCTTTCCTCAACAGCTTGAGCAATAGCGCGGTCTCGTGGGCGTGACGGTTGGTAAATTTCGTATAGAAATTTATCAAGCCCAAGAATCCTCGTAATTGTCGGATGTTTTTCGGAGCCTCGTATTCGTGGATCGCCTTGATTTTTTCCGGGTCTGGTTTCAGCCCTTCGTCGTTTAAAATGTGTCCGAAAAACGTAACTTCTTTGCAAAAGAAATGAGACTTTTTAAATTTCAGTGTCATTTTGTGTTTTTTGACACGGTCGAACAACGTTTTTAAGTGACTGAGGTGTTCCTCAGGGCTCTCTGATAACACCAACAAATCATCGACGAAGTTGATAACAAAATCGAGTCCTTTCAATACGATGTCGAGGGCTCGTATGAGACTGGCGGTGCTGGTTTTAAGGCCAACGGTGTTACCGTGAACTCATAACATTTTCCGTTATGTTGAAACGCGGTATATTTTTGCGACTCCGGGTGTAACGGAATTTGCCAAAAACTGCTGGTCAGATCAAGATTCGACAAGACTGTTTTTCCTCCGCATTTTTGGAAAATTTCCTCGATCGGAGGTGCGTTATTGTAATCGTTCACCAGGTACTTATTTAATTCCCTGGCGTCGAGGCACAGTCGCACACTCCCATCGCCCTTCGTCACCGGCATCAATGGGTTTATAAAAGTACTTTGTGACTTTTGGATCACCCCATATGTGAGCATACGCTCGAGCACTTCCTGGACTTTTTCCCTTTTACCTAGCGGTACTGGGCAAGCGATGTGGAAGTAAGGTTTTGCGTCCTTCAGCTCGAGTTTGTGCACGTATGCCGTCATTCGGCCCGGTCTTTTGTCGAAAATCTCTCGACATGGAAAAACGACGTCCTTGAATTGTGGGCGCCATTTTTCCTCGACCCCTCCTTCCTCCGCCATCTTCTCGTCGAACTCCTTCTCCGTAAGCTCGTATTTTGTTCCTTCATCTCTTGTCTCTATCGCGTTGCATCTTCTTATTGTGTTTTCCTTCCTCCTCGTCTCGGTTTGTTTCCATTCTCCTTCTTCGAGTATGGCCACCCGATTTCCTCTAACGGTGACCTCTCTTTTTTCCGCGTCAATCTTGATACCGAGGCTTGTCATACCATCGATACCGATTAATACGAGTCGGAGCGACTTCGGGATCACGAGCATGTGACATTGCCCGGTCATCCCCTGTATGCTAGCTTCGACGACGAGCTGTTTTTTTATTTGCGTTGTTTCCCCCCCGAATGCACCCACTACTTTGGCACACGTTACGGGGAGGATCGGCAACTTTTCGAACCTTATCTTTTCTTGTTCGAAAAGTTCCTCTGAGATACATCTGACTTCGCTGCCGCTATCGATGAGGGAGAGAGCTTTTACTCCCGCTAGATCGATTAGAATTTCCGGGCACCGTCGATGTACATTGCTGTACCATCCTCGCCCTTGACGCTCCGATTCCTCACACAGGAATTCTCGTGGGTCGTCGAGGAGGGTGTTGACACGTGCCTCCGGAAAATTCTGTACGGCGTTGCATGCTTTCTCGTTGCTCCGTTTTCCTCGTCTCGTTTTCGTTTTCTCCCTTTGATTTTCTTTCTTCGCTTCGTCTTCCTCTTCTTCTCCTTTCTTCTTTTCTTCGATCTTTTTTTCTTCTTTCTTCTTCTCTTCGGTCTTCTCTGCTTCTTTTTTTTCTTTTTCTGTCTTCTTTTTGTCGTTATACGTTTCTATTCTCACTTCTCCTTTCGGTTTCTCCTCTTTTTTATTTTTCGTCCTTCTCTTTTCTGTCTTCTTATTCTTTTCAACGCCCGTTGCGCCCCCCTCTCTCCCGCTTCTCTTCTTGCTGAGGCTCCGGGCGCAACGGCTACGCGTTTCCCGGATTGTTGCCGTCGCTGGTTCCCGACGGGATAAATGGCCCCGGTGCTATCCATGGTGCCGCCCCCCCCCCCCCCCGATCATTTGCATCGCCTGGACCGGCGGTGCAGTCGGTGGTTGCCAACCCATCGGTTGTTGTTGAGGAGTTGGCATCATTGGCTGCTGCAGGGTCTGCCCTTGCCATCTCGGAGGCTGGAATCCTCCCTCACGGTGAGGTTTTTGCTTCGGGGGTCGCCATTTTGGTCCCTGTTGCAGCGGTCCATCGTCCCTCCTATCCCGATGCGTAGCTGGGAAACTTGGACGTGCGTACGGACGGTTTTCTCGTCTCCGATGGTTGACTGGACCGGAGAGATCAATGCGCTCGAGCAATTCCAAAAATTCTCGTACAGTCCAGATCTGTCGAATCCGAACCGCGCATAGAATTTCCTCGTCGAAATGCTTCGCCAAGCATTGAATGATCTCTTCGTCCGTACGTTTGTCCGCGAGATCTCTTGCATTACCGAGCATCAGGGCTGCATACTCGGCTCGTGTGCGGTGTTGCTCGTCCGCGCGGTAGTACCCGAACTCCAAATTTCTGGGAACTTTGTTTTGCGTTTCCCGTGTCCAGTATCGGGAAATGAAAAGTTCTTTGAATGAGTCGAGATCGTGTACCTCGTCGCGGATCATGTGCCACCAGTCCTCTGCTGTACCTTTCAGGGCTTCCGGTAAGATGCTTTTTACCTCCACCCCGGTACCCGTGCAGTACGCCTCGAAGTCGTGGAGAAAAGCCATCGGTCTTTGCTTCCCGTCCGCGCGGAATACCAGTGTCTTTTGTTTCACCGTCTGTATCCGCGCGACGCCGGTGGCATTACCGAAAGTTAGTCCAAAGGCCGTCGTGCCGTTAGCTGTCGTCGGCCTTTGCTCCAGCTTCCGGATGCGAACGTCATAATTTTCTATCGTCGTCCGATTTTCCCTGCTTCTCTCACGCGCTTCCTCGACGAGTCTCCGTAGCCTCTCCGTCGCAGTCTCCGTCTCCCCTATTTGTTGGATTAGGGTGCTGTTGATCGCCTCCTGTTCTTTTTGGATTTGATTCGTTGCCTCCGTAATTGTTTTGTCCGTTTTTTCTCTTTCTTTTGCCGCTACTGAGTCCACGTGTTGGACGAAATTGTCGCGCAGCGTCGCTGCCTGGGTCTGGCAGGTTTTCCTTTCTTTTTCCAATCCGGCGACGCGTTCCGCACTCTCGGTTTGTAGCCGATCCTCTAGAGCCACGGTCCGGTGTTCCCATGCCTCGGATCTCCGGTTTAATCGGTGGAGGATCGCCAGCATTTCGTCCATCTGGGACCTCTGCTCCTTTGATGTGGCCGTTGGTGTCGCGACCATTTGTGTTGCATTCTGTCCTGCAACCGAGTCCTCCCGGCTCGTCTCCCCGACGTCCGAGAGGTCGTGGATCGTTCTTCTCGGGTGACCTCTGAGGTTCTGTAACAGAGCATCCGCCGTTGTCGATTCCCACCTCAACGACGCATCACCTGTGCTGTCATTCAGCTCCCCGGATAACGCATCTCCTTCCGACAATCTTCGAGCGAAGAGAGATTTGAACGGCATTATTGAATTTATTATTTTCCTATTTCCCGGTATTTTTCTTTGTACTCAAGGCCCCACGTTGGGCGCCAAATGTAACGGTAGAAATTTGTTACAATAATTAAATTAGGGCCAAGAGTACGTGAAAAAATCCGTGACACGAGAAAATAGGTAAAATCGTTTTTATTTCGCCGCCGCGTATACAATTTGGGTTATATCGCTTCCTCTACATGCACCCGTCGCTTTGCTCTTTAAATTGTGGGGGACGTGGGGTGGGACGGGCGGTGTTTTTCTCTACGCGACGTTTCTCTTCACCCCGCGGGGCCGCGAAGCAGGCGCGCTGGTGCTTGCAACGGCGATAGGGGTAGCCCCTCTCCTGCGGCTAGACGTTCGATCGATGGTCGATACCTCGGTGCTCGCTGTACCCCCTCCGTGCGCCCTGGCTACGGCTGATCGGGTTCTCGCGGCGCTCTGGTTGCAGATCCGTCAGCATTGATCCATCAGCGATCCCGTTAGAAGCAGGGGTGCGCTTCTCGCTCGGCCGGAGATGGATGGATAATCGATGCCCTTGCTTGCGCTTATGCGGCGCCTCCCCGGAATGTTTTTATGCTGCAACAGATTTAGCAGAGAGGAGGGAACTTGGAATCTTTTCGATTTCCAACATAAACTGCTGTCGCCTCGAGTGGTTTCGTTTTTCTTCGGATTTCTCTGTTTCCTCCGTCGGTTCTTCGTACTGCTTGCTCGGACTCCACCTTTTTCCTGGCTATCTCGTCGAATGCGTCGGTGGCTGGTTCGGCGATGGCTGCAGGTCCGGAGATTTCTGAAACAAATAATTGACTGTCCCCTCCGGTCTTGGCGTGCCCTCTTAATATGATTTCGGGCGCCTCCGCTCGTTCGATCCCGTCTTTTCATTGGTTGGAGTCCCCTCCTCGACCGGTGTCTCGTCCGTTGGCACGTGCCGGAGATTTTGACCGTGGGCCCTCCAAGGCCGCCGGGTATTGCTGGTTGTCTGGTGTACCGAGGTATCGTTCTTCGTATTGCGGGTAATAATTTCGGAATATTATAATTCCGGAGTTATTATGGACGGCGGCCGTGGCCTTTTGAAGGCCGTTGGGTGATATGATTTTCGTGATGATAATATTTCATGAGGAATGTGGCTTAGGGAGACCCCCCCTCAAGGTTCTATTACGGTGCTCGGCTCGATACCTTTTGACATTATTTCTTTTTCGGTGCGCTCTCGCCGCTCGCGCTTTCGGGGCCGATGTGATAAACGTGTTAATTGTCACAGTATATATATTATAAACGCAATAGAAAGTAATAAACGCATGAGGCAGTGCATATCGGAGGAGCTCAAGGCTGAACGAAGGCGAAAATCGAAGTCATGCCGAAGAAATAATGGTGCCACGTCGTCCTTCGGCGAAGAACCACACAACGATAAAAAACTGAGAAGAAAGTAGGAAACATCGGTAACATCTGAAAAAAGATGTAAACGACTGTGTATCGAATATATAGTCATAACCAGTGTTTGGCAGCCCCGAAGTACATTTGTACTTGAAGTACCGAATAAATACCGAGTACAGTTGTACTCCGTACTGCGGGAATGCGGGAGTACGGAGTCCAGTTGTACCCTATTGCCATTACGCCAAAAAAAGTTTCCCTCCCCCCTCCCCCTCCCCCCGAACCGCGTTTATTCGTTAAACGAATTAACGAAACCAGTGGTATGAAACTCAATGCTAAACGAGACCAAACGAGACTTCGTTTTTCCACCAATTCGTCCCTCGCTCTGATTGGCTGAGGCCGTCGTCTGCAAAAAGCGTGTCAACCTAATGAAAAAAAATGTTGGCTCGCTTTGTTGGTATTCCTACTTATCGATACAGCGTGAACAATATATCGAAACTATCTCATATATATGTATATGGGGCAAAATTTCCCAATTCATCGAACTGAAATCCTCCTATCCCCCGATGTGGACGATGATTTTTTTTTTAGTATCCTTTGGAGGGTAGGTCTCGAAATCCAGAAGCTCGTTCTGCCGAAAACGTATATATAGATATAGTGGCGTAGCTCGTTGTACCGCGTGAAAATGGTTTTCGGCCGAATGAGATTCGGGATTTCGAGACCTACCCCCTTTGGATCCTACGACCTCACTATTTTTTTTTTATTTTTTATACTCCCCCCTCCCCCCACCATATTATTCTTATCTAGAGGTACCTCCTATTTGCCCCCTTTTCATTTGGATAACATTTTCTTCCCGGATACTCTATTGAAATTGAAGAACTTTTTTCATAAAGTTGGAATGGGCATGGGGTTCCTAATGTTTTTATTTATTTTTTTGGAATTTTGCACAAATTCGATTTTTTCCGAAATTTGAATGTATGATGATGGTTCTCTATCTAAAAAAAGAAAAAAAAATTAAATCTATGTGGCAAAAAAATCAATATTCCGATTTTTCGCAAGAAGACATCTTCTTTCGCATCGTCAAACATTCATATTCCATATAATCTTTATGTTCAATTAATGACATATCCTGACTGAATTGCGAGAAGTAAAAAAAATAACTACGATTCAAAATATTGAATTCACCAAAATAATCGATCATAAATTAAACTATGAATAGACTAAGAAGATGCCTTGAATTATTTTATCCTTTTTTAATTTATTTTATTAAAAATATTTTTTATAACATACTTTTTATAATATATATTTATTTAAGGTTTATTTTTTTTTCGCGTCTGAGTTTTTGTTGCAGTCCGGAGTTTTTAAAAAATTTTAATTTTTTTTATTTTTTTACATTCATTACGTTTTGTCATTTTTAAAAAATTTTCTACCAATCTAAGATTATCGAACATCTATTTTGATCTAGGAAAACTCAATGAACCTCATCGATAAGATGTCTGACAGCGTTAATTTGAAATTGATTGAAGCCCAGCGGTTTTACAGGAATGTAAGTTCATTATCGAACAACTACGTTTACTATCGCCTGAAGAGGACTCGATGAACCTCATCGATAAGGATGTCTGACAGTATATACTTGGAAATTATTCGAACTTAGCGGTTCTACATAAGTGTAAACTCAAGATACCTGTGTTTCGCTGCGATTTGGAGGGAAAGCGACAACTGTTTAATTCTGGAAACAGCAAGTAGAAGAGAGTCATGTCAACGAGCATTTTAATTGTCGAACAACTATTTTGAAAAATACTTTTATTTTTCAGAACGATATAGGTTATCTGTTATTTCAATGTAAGTAATGATAAATATTGAAGACTCGATGAATCTCGTCGATAAGATTTTTCCCCAGTGTTAATTCTGTATTGATTGAAATTCAGAGGCTGTACCGAATAAATCTGACAAAAAACCTGAGATTCATTTTGTACAACCTCTACATTTCAATCAATACGAAATCAACACGGCAAAAAAATCTTATCGATGAGATTCATCGAGTCAACAATTTTTATTATCACTTAGATTGAAACTACAGATAACCGATATCGTTGTGAAAAATGAAACTATTTCTCAAATCAGTTCTTCGATAATCAAAATGCTCGTTGGCATGGCTCTCTTCTACTTGCTGTTTCCGGAATTCAACGGCTCTGGCTTCCCTTCCAAATCGCAGCGAAACACAGGTATCTTGAGTTTACATGTATGTAGAACCGCTGAGTTCAAATATTTTTTAAGTATATACTGTCAGGCATCGTCATTGAAGAGGTCCATCAAGTCCTCTTCAGGCGATATTTGAAGTAGTTGTTCGATAATGAATTTACATTCTTGCACAGCCGCTGAGGTCCAATCAATTTGAAGTTAATCCTGTAAGACATCTCATTGATGAGGTTCAATAAATACACTCGTATATGGGTCATTCTTTTAAAACCCGACACACTTGTGGACCTCATAGTGATCGATCGCCTTGTAACTTTGATATTTATTTATGTATGTCAAACAGAAGACACTCAATTTTTTTCAGATTTTTCAAATGACATTTATGTCCCATGAAGGTCATTGATCTTTTGGCATTTTTTCAAATTTTAACTTATAAATGAATTTTTTCTGCATATAATCGTGGAAAAGAAAATTCCGGACAGAATAGTTTTTTTTGTAAAAAATCCTCAGCTTTTCAATGAAAATATTGCCGATCCAATTCGTTTTCAGAAAAACACTGAAAAACGCGAAAACAAATTGAAAAGTCTTTTTTCGTGACAAGCCTTAAGGTTAAGATCAACAAAAATATTTTTTTCGGATTCCTTGGGGTGTTTTACCTATTTGGTGAAGTTTTTAGACTGGGGTAAGCAACTGGGCCACTGCAGCAATAGTTTTGGTAACAAAAACGAGAATGACAAAAAAAGCAAAAATCTCTTTATTTGTCTTATAATGTGTATAAATAGATTTTTCTCACTGTTTCAGCACTTTAACAGTGGAGAAGTGTATAGACGTCGAACATTTACTCGCCTGAACGTAACCTACTTGTGAAGTGCATAATACTATTTTGTGATAGTTTTAAGTGCCTTTGACAGTGATCGCTTGAGAAAACCGTGCTTCGAGGAAATTCGTTGTACTATCATATACATCCTTTCCGACGAAAATGAAATCGATGTTGTCGAAAGTATTAGATGCCCACTCGAACAAATCAAAGGATGTCAAAATTTGCGTCCCTGTGCCCATTTGCAAGCTGGCTCGTGCTGCGTGACGTTTGACTGTGCCAGCCAGTCCGTCACAGGGCCCTTTCCCGTGTGCAGTCGCAAAAAATGCCATTCTGCTTGAACTCCGAAATCAAAACCGTAGTAACACAAATTCGCGAAGGCCTTTTTGTTCTTGAATTGTTGCGGTGCACCATCCGCAAAATAGAAAAGTTTTTCAACCACATGAATTTGGATTTCAAAATCAGATCTCAACGATCCCGATTGGCCATACAAACTGGCTTCACTATTTTGATTGAATGATTTCATGTTTTGATTATCGACGTATCACTTCTTTTTTGAAAAGAGTAATCACATACAAATAAAGCGATTTTTAAACATGATAAAATTTGCGTAACTTTTTTTTTCATTCTCGTTTTTTGACCAAAACTATTGCTGCAGGGCCCCAGTTGCTTACCCCAGTCTAAAAACTTCACTAAATAGGTAAAACACCCCAAGGAATCCGAAAAAAATACTTTTGTTGATCTAAACCTTAAGGCTTGTCACGAAAAACGACTTTTTAATTTGTTTTCGCATTTTGCAGTGTTTTTCTGAAAACGAATTGGATCGGCAATATTTTCATTGAAAAGCTGAGGATTTTTTACAAAAAAAACTATTCTGTCCGGAATTTTCTTTTCCACGATTATATGCAGAAAAAATTCATTTATAAGTTAAAATTTGAAAAAATGCCAAAAGATCAATGACCTTTATGGGACATAAATGTCATTTGAAAAATCTGAAAAAAATTGAGTGTCCTCTGTTTGACATATATAAATGAATGTCAAAGTTACAAGGCGATCGAGCACTATGAGGTCCACAAGTGTGTCGGGTTTTAAAAGAATGACCCATATATATTTTTTTTTGAATTACCATTTTGAATGGGTTCGATATTTTCGAATATTAAAAATCTTCACGAGTTCGCATCCGATTATATATATTACCATCCTATAACAATCGCTGTGATCCACAGAATCTATGTGCCAAAATCTGTCAGAAGAGAATCGGCCGTTTCGCCATACACTTTAGCGCAATTTTTCACGTTGACTCGACGAAACTCATAGCACCCGTCTTTTGCCCTGCGGGCGGTCGGGAGTTAAAAACGAAAAAAAAATATTCGCAGTTACCTGTTGACGATTGAAATTTAAGAAAAAAAATAATAATAAATTATAAAAATTAATTTCAATTTTTCCGATTTTTCGTTGTGGCACTCGTTGCCCGACGGTTCACTTTTAATTTTGCCATTTGTCGCGAAAAGTTGATTCGGATTTTACGAATTTGACAGTAGATAGGCTAGGCCGGTTCTACATCAATTTGGATAATGTTTGGTGTAAACGCCGGGAATTATGGTTATACTGACATACACATTTTCAACCCAAATCGCGTCATGGTCGACCCACAAGATACGACATAAAACAACGCGGTGCACGTTACCGTGCTCGTGCGTGAGCGCCGAGTTCGCCCGACGCGGTCGACGTGCGCGCGCACACACGCATTCAACACACGAGTAGTTGCCTCCGAGGCGCGCGACGAGACGCACGCTCTCTCGCGTTGGGATCACATTCCCGTCCACAGCATATTCATACACATCCAACCCAACGGGGTTGACGAGATGGGACTTCGTCCCCTACCAAACCATGCACATCCAACCCCACGGAGTTGACGAGATGGGACTTCATCCCCTACCAAACCATACACATCCAACCCAACGGGGTTGACGATATGGGACTTTGTCCCCTACCAAATCTTACACATCCAACCCAACGGGGTTGACGATATGGGAGCGTGTCCCCAACCGAAGCCAACACGTACAGTCACACACACACACACACACACACACACACACACACACACAAACACGCGTACCATGATGCGATCGCACGTAAATTCAAAGAAATGCATTAATTTCAACCAACCGCAATCATTTATAAATTCACCTACGACATGGGTTTTTATGCCGGAATGGCTTTTCCCACACGAGCCAATGAACAAATAATTGTTTTGAGGCTCAATCACGGATTAATTCATTTACTCAACCTCATCCCTTCCCGAACATTTAATATATACGAAACTACGGGGGAACTTCGCATTGAAGGACCTTCCGACTATACAAAATGGTGTCAGAAGTGGGATTCGAACCCACGCCCACAAAGGGGCAAAAATCAAAAAAACATACGAAAAAGTGCGCGATATCGCTTCAAGGACACTCGACGACCACTCGCCTCGGCCCCGGAGATCCGCCATACCCAGCTCGCCACCAGCAGAGACAATCATCATGATCAATCGATAAGTATTTCATTATTCATAATTTCATAAACAATTTATTTATTCATAAACGATTTACTTTATTCAATTCGATACATTATAATTCGAGATTCCATATACATAACTGATTCAAAATGACGTTCGTTACTGGATATTCCTCATAGTATATTTCTCGTGCGATATTTTCTTGCACTCGCCCACGAATAAACGCGGCAATATAATCGAGCGACACAAAGCGAGTCCACTAGGCGTTGTTTACATAGCGCGAAGCGTGGTGGTCCCAAACAACTCACATCTCGCCGCCGCGATACGTCGAATAGCGAGTCCGTGCACGCTCACGGTGACGTCGGGCGCTTGACAAAAAAGAATAATCGCGATCAATAGGACAAACCGAGTCCTCAGTCTCGTTTCGACAACCGATGCTTACGCACATGATATCAGCTCGTAGTACCGGAAGTGTGAGATATTTTTCGTGAATTAGTTTTGACGCGAATAAAGTCGAGATGAGTGAGCGTATAAAATACATTAATCAGAAACGTGCGACGTTAAAGGCACAAATGACGAAACTCGAAAAAATCGCGGATGAAGCGGATTTAGAACCCGTGAACGTGAAAATGCGCGTCGATCGTTTGCGCGAACAATTTCGGGCGTACGAAGAGTTCCACGATGAACTCGCGCTGTTAGTCGATCCCGAGAGTGAACAACTCAACGAATTCGATGAACTACAAAACAGATTTTACGCGATCGCGACGAAAATCGAAGCGAGTGTATCATCGGTGACGTCGCTGCCAGACAACGCGCATAATACAACGTCACTTCCAATTGACGGTACGCGTCGTCTTAAATTGCCGGTAGCTGATCTTCCGAAGTTCAACGGTGAGCTCGATAAATGGTTATCGTTCAAGAACACATTTCTTACGATGATCGATTCGCGCGACGACATTACTTCAAAACGACAAGTCTTCAAAAATTCCTTTACTTAAAAAACTGCCTCGAGGGCGACGCGCTGAACAAAATCCTCATATACAACGTGAGCGAGGAGAACTACAAATTTGCGTGGAAACTGGTGCTTGACTCGTATGATAAAACCCGAATTTTGATTACGAAACATCTAGACGCGATTCTCGAACTTCCGGTTCAGACCAAAGCGACCCACAAGGGGTTAACGCGACTCGTGGATGATATGCGCCAGCATACGAATATGCTCGCGACCATGAACGTGCGGCCAGACGAGCATCTACTCGTACGAATATTAGAACGCGCGTTACCATTCAACATTCGCGCAAAATGGGAAGAGACTCTCAGTCTCGATATTTCACCGACGCTTGATCAAATGTACCAGTTCGTTTCGGAAACCGCGTTTCGTCTGTTTACAATCGAACAAGATTCGTCGCGCGCAAAGCAGGAGACAACGAAAAAACGGTCGTTTTTCGGGAAAGATCAAAGCGGGGTCAAAGCGCGAAGGGGAGAAGACGGCGCGCGCGCGCTTATGACCGACACGTCCTCTAACTGCCTTGTGTGCAAAAAGGATCCCGTGTATCGGTGTCGCGAATTTCAGAATCTGTCTGTATCACAACGATGGGATTTCGTGACAAAATCGAATTTGTGCAAAAATTGTTTACGCTCACATCGCGACAAATGCAAGTCATCGCATTGCAAAAATTGTTCGAGATTTCACAACACGCTGTTGCATAACGAGAAAGCGACCGCGAATTCCAATCAAATCCCGATAAAGACGAATACCGCAAACGATTCGAAGTCAAAGACAAATTCGGCATGACTAGACGTAGTCGCGTACAGCTTTACGTCGCGAATCGCTCAATCGCAATTAATGCTGAGCGCTCAAGTCCGCGTCAAAGTTACAAACGGGCAATTCATAAAGGGTCGCGCCTTATTAGATACGTGCGCAACGGCACATTTCATAACAGAAGATTTCGCCAAGAAATTGAAATTATCAATACGCGCGTGTTCGCTTGCGGTGGGAATGATCGATAACACAAACACGATTTCAAGAGGCGCAGTCGAGTGTACGTTCTACTCGATTCATAACAAATTTCACAAAACCCTCGCGTTCCTGGTTATTCCAAAAATCGCCGACAAAGTGCCGAACGAGATCTTCCCTCGCGAACGGGTGAACATTCCGAACAACATAAAACTCGCGGACCCACAGTTTCATTTGCCGGGAAAAATCGACCTCTTGCTCGGATCCGGCGTCACGTTATCGCTATTATCGATCGGACAATGCAATCTCTCTCGCGACAATTGTGAGCTCTTTTTACAAAAAACTCAACTCGGCTGGGCGGTCGCCGGCGGACGAACAGACGCGCCAAATAACAAGCACTTATCGTGTCAATTAACTGAGCTGAAAGACCAAATCGCAAAGTTTTGGCTATTGGACGATGCAAACGCGAATCAAATCGAACTATCCGAGAATACGGACTGTGAAATACATTTCACACAAAACGTCACACGCGAATCATCGGGGCGATCCACGGTTCGTCTACCGTTTCGAAACAAGGACCGTGACCTTGGCGACTCTCGATTGACGGCTCTACGACGATTCGGGGGGCTGCAAAGGCGCTTGAGCGCCGATCCGACTCTCAACCAAGAGTATCACCGCGTCATAACCGAATACATCGATCTGGGTCATATGACGCTGATCGACGACGAAACACAGCCCGGCTATTATCTCCCGCACCACGCGGTGATAAAAACGACAAGCGCAACCACCAAGACTCGAGTAGTCTTCGATGCGTCAGCAAAAACAAGTAAGGGAATTTCGTTAAATGACGTTCTAATGGTAGGTCCGACGATTCAACTCAAATTATTCGATCACCTCATACGATTTCGCGGTCACAAATACGTAATCAGCGCCGATATCGCGAAAATGTACCGTCAGATTTGGATTCACTCCGCAGATCGCTGTTATCAACGCGTATTCTGGGTTCATAACAATAAAACGCGAACATTCGAATTGAACACGGTAACATTCGGCGTGTCATCGGCGCCATTTCTCGCGATACGAACGATACAAGAACTCGCGAATGAAGAATGCACAGAGTTTCCAGTCGGAGCTGGAGCTTTGAAGCGCGACCTATACGTAGACGATTTGCTTTCGGGGGGAGATACTCTAGAAGAAATCGTACAAATTCGAGACGAGGTTATCGAGATTTTGAAACGCGGCGGGTTTGACATACGCCAATGGGCGTCGAATCATTCACGCGCATTGAACAATTTATCCCAAAAAATTACGAATCTCGAATTTTTAACAGACGAAAATCCGATACATAAAACGTTAGGCATCTCGTGGAACGCGTGCCGCGACGAATTGCTATATACCGTCAAACGTATACCGCCCGCCGAAAAGGTGACCAAGCGCTATATTCTGTCAGAAATTGCTAAAATATTTGATCCCCTCGGTTTACTCGGTCCAGTTATTCTCGTATCAAAGGTTCTCATGCAAGATTGTTGGAAAGCAAAAACTTCTTGGGACGAATCGGTACCGAGCGCGTTGCATTCTGCGTGGCAGTCATTCGCGGAGCAGCTCTCTTTGATTGACAATCTCAAAATCGATCGTTACATCTCAATAAAAAATCCCGTCGACGTTCAAATTCACGGATTTTGCGACGCGAGTAGGACAGGTTACGGGGCTTGCATATATATACGATCGCGTAACGAGAAAGACGAAATTCACGTTCAATTACTTTGCTCGAAGGGGCGAGTCGCTCCGCTCAAAGAACAGACAATCCCGCGTCTCGAACTTTGCGGCGCACTGATACTCACGCGTTTATATCGAGAAATTTGCAACGTACTCCCGTTTCGCGCTTCTAAAACGATATTTTGGTCTGACTCGACGATTGTTCTCCAATGGTTGAAAAAACATCCAAGCGTACTCAAGGTATTCGAAGCCCATCGGGTCGCGGAAATGCAGGAAACCAGCAAAAACATTGAATGGCGACATGTTCGATCCGAACAAAACCCCGCAGACGCGTTATCGAGAGGTCAACTTCCTCAAATTTTTCTGAATAACGATTCCTGGTTTCGAGGTCCCTCGTGGTTGGCCGAACACGGAACGGCGTGGCCTCAGTCCGTCGAGAAACCGCCAGGCGATCTTCCCGGCATTAAAAAATTATTTTGTATGACCACGCAGATACAGTCAGACGAAATACTCGAAAGATTCTCGTCATATACACGATTAATTCGCGTCGTCGCGTATTGTTTACGATTTTTGCGCGCAAACAAATTTACAGGTGATTTAACGATAACCGAAATCAACGAAGCCGAACAACACGTTATTCGTCTCATACAAAAATCGCGTTTCCAAAACGAAATCGATCAACTTTCGACCAAAGGGAGCGTAAAATGCGCAAAACTTGGATCTCTCAATCCAATAATTGACGGAAGGGGCTTACTCCGCGTCGGCGGTCGTATCAATCGCGCGAATGTACAAGAAGATCAGAAAAACCCGATCCTTCTTCCCTCCCGTCATCACGTCACAGACCTTTTGATTCGATATACACACGAAAAGTTCTATCACACGGGAGTTCAATCGACTCTCTACAACGTTCGTCAAAGGTTCTGGATACTCGATGGTCGGAATCAAGTCCGAAAAATCGTGCGCCGCTGCACGCGATGTATACGTTTTCGACCGGTAGCAATCGCGTATAAGATGGCAGATTTGCCGAAATCGAGAGTTGACAACGCACCCGCATTCTATCACACGGGTGTAGATTATTCCGGCCCCATGCTCGTCAAGGAAAAAAAACACCGAAACCGCGGTAGCGTCAAGGTATACGGTTGCGTGTTTATTTGCATGTCAACAAAAGCCATTCACATCGAAATCGCAAGCGATTTGTCGACAGACGCGTTTTTGGGGACGTTGCGACGCTTCGTGAGTCGTCGCGGAGTTCCTGGCCATATTTACTCCGATAACGGCACGAACTTCGTCGGCGCGAATAGTCAATTGCGCGAATTTTACGTCTTAAGGGAATCCGACGAATTCCGAACGCGATTATACGAATTCACTTCGGAAAACCGAATCGAGTGGCATTTCAATCCACCCGTTTCACCGCACTTCGGAGGCCTCTGGGAGGCAGCCGTGAAATCGTGTAAACATCACCTCAAACGAGTCATGCGCGATCATTTGTTTACGTACGAAGAACTAAACACGTTAGCAATAGAAATCGAAGCGATCTTAAATTCGCGGCCTTTGTGCCCTATCTCCACCGATCCGAACGACCCGGTAGCATTAACACCAGCGCATTTTCTTATCGGTAAACCCCTCACGATGCTGCCGGAAAATGATTTTGCTCCTGTTGCAGATAATCGTTTGTCATCATGGCAACTCATCACCAAAATATGCCAAGAGTTCTGGCGCAGGTGGCAACTTGAGTATTTAAGCGAATTGCAAAAACGTCAAAAATGGATAAATCCCAGCGCCAACATTGCGCTAGACACGATCGTCTTGCTAATCGACAAGAACCAAGCATGCATGCAGTGGCGACTGGGGCGAGTGGTCGAGACTCATCCGGAGGACGATGGCGTGGTCCGAGTGGTCACGATCAAGACAACGCAAGGGACATATAAGAGAAATACAACTTCGTTATGCGCATTACCAACAAACCATTAAAACATTATTGTTTTTCTTCTTTTTTTTATTATTTTTTTCGATCTCATGTGCAGCGTTAAGCAGTCCAAAAAAAAAAGGAGATAATTTTGTTCATTTTTTAAGTCACGATCATTACGTGTAAGTTCGTTATGAATGTTATATTTTGTGTTCTGATACTTGTTGCCCACGGAATGGCGCATTATTTCGATTATAAGCTCATCTGTGTAAACCATTCAAGTTCGATATATATATGACAAAAAACTATGTACTATTTTCTCGAATTATCTTGTTCGTTAACACTCCCAACGCGGGGAGGATGTTTGGTGTAAACGCCGGGAATTATGGTTATACTGACATACACATTTTCAACCCAAATCGCGTCATGGTCGACCCACAAGATACGACATAAAACAACGCGGTGCACGTTACCGTGCTCGTGCGTGAGCGCCGAGTTCGCCCGACGCGGTCGACGTGCGCGCGCACACACGCATTCAACACACGAGTAGTTGCCTCCGAGGCGCGCGACGAGACGCACGCTCTCTCGCGTTGGGATCACATTCCCGTCCACAGCATATTCATACACATCCAACCCAACGGGGTTGACGAGATGGGACTTCGTCCCCTACCAAACCATACACATCCAACCCCACGGGGTTGACGAGATGGGAATTCGTCCCCTACCAAACCATACACATCCAACCCAACGGGGTTGACGATATGGGACTTTGTTCCCTACCAAATCTTACACATCCAACCCAACGGGGTTGACGATATGGGAGCGTGTCCCCAACCGAAGCCAACACGTACAGTCACACACACACACACACACACACACACACACACACGCGCGTACCATGATGCGATCGCACGTAAATTCAAAGAAATGCATAAATTTCAACCAACCGCAATCATTTATAAATTCACCTACGACATGGGTTTTTATGCCGGAAAGGCTTTTCCCACACGAGCCAATGAACAAATAATTGTTTTGAGGCTCAATCACGGATTAATTCATTTACTCAACCTCATCCTTTCCCGAACATTTAATATATACGAAACTACGGGGGAACTTCGCATTGAAGGACCTTCCGACTATACAATAAGGTAGATTCCTACCTTACCGACGGGGCGGCAGGTTTCTCCAATCTAACAGATTCCTACCTTGCCGACGGGCGGGTTCTGTCAGGTTTCTGCCGTAGATTCCTTACCGACGGGTTGTCAGGTTTCTGCAGTAGAGTCCTACCTTACTGACGGGGTCGCAGGTTTCTGCAATCTATCGACGGGTGAGTCGATAATGACAAGAATGATATCTTTTCGTCAAATATCTACTTTTTGAAAAATGCGGTCGAAACCGGTAGATTGTTACTCCAAGGATGAGACGGGTGAGTCTCTGCTATATCGCCGGCTGATAAAAAGGGGGTTCGTGTCTCCGCTATACTACCGATCGCAGCGCCCCCCACCGCCGGCCCAGTTCGAATCCCCGATCCCCGCCGAGGTCGGAGAATTTCTAGTGTGTTTACCCCAAAAAAAAAACTTGAGAATTTCTACTCCGATACCCGAGGTCGGAGAATTTCTATTGTGTTTTCCAAAAACGATGAGTCTGAAGTTGAATTATCGAATGAGCGTTTGGATCATGCGTAATGAAATTTCTAATCCCCTCCTTCCTTTTGAAAACGAGTTTATGGGTCAATGAAATACAGCGGTGATTGATTTTTTTTGCTTTTTTTTTATTTAAGAAAATTACAATCATAGTCATGACTAATCCTAATTGCTTATACCAATTTTTTCACTCCGCCGCTAATTGGTTTATATTCAACTATACGATCGTGTAAAATCAAGCAATAGGCTGATGTTTGAGGTGGGAAAGGTTGAGTCGATTCGAATTCCAGGCGTATATCAACAGGTCCTGATTTCAGATATTCATTCTGTTTCGAACAATTGATAACAATGAGTGGTGCATATTTGATAAATTCAGTTTTATCTAATAACGGTTCACACTCTTTTCCATAATACGACGCTTGAAAATTTACATACATATCATAGAGCAAAGCGTATTGATTGTTGGTGGTCCTTCGAGCCGGATCTTCGGAGGCATCCATCTTGGGTTCCTGATTGCTCTGCCGTTGTTTCTCACTTCCGGTCCACGTGTCGATGGGTCGACTGAAACTGTGAGCCGACGATGACGAGGCAACGTCGCCGCGATTCGCGAACGTCCTAGGCCCGAGGCCTCGTCCACCTCCGCGACCACCCCGACCAGATCTACCCGGGCCTCCACGACCGCCCCGACGACCTCCACCGTAACCGCCGTCCCGCACGTTGTCTGGCCGCCGACTCCGCGAGTTGGGAGTGAAGCGGTCATCCGTTGAAACCGAAGAAGCTGACGCTCGTATTTGTCACAACGCCGTTTGTGGCTATGAATCAAGTTTCGTTTTTGCAAAAAAATGGAATTAAAGCTCAGTATCTATCAGGGAATCGTTGCGATAAAGCATCTAATGATCTGACCATTTATCGAGGCGAAGAAGACAAGGTCGACTTCCAATTCCTCTACGTGCTTCTCCAAGAGCGATGTTTGAACTTGATATACGAATTCATATTTGAATTAAATAAGAAAAATGGTCTGTCCTACATTGTATTCGACGAGGCTCACAGCGCCAGTCCGTTGAGCGACGATTACATACCGGCTTATCAAGTCTTAGCCAAATGGATGAACGAGAAATGTCCCGATGTGTGCAAAATCGCACTCACCGCAACAGCAACCACAGAGGTGCGAAGGGACTTGCTAGAAAAATTACACAGAAAAGAGAAGTACAGCCTCAGGCCCTCCGAGTTTCGAATTACGGCATATCGTGATGTTCAATTCGTGGAAACATTACACGATCCAGTGAAACATCTGATAAAATTCATACGCAAAGCCCTGAATCTCCCTGAGCACCAACCGTTAGATCAGGAAACTCTGAATTCCGGAATAATATTCTGCAGCACAAAAAAAGAAACGAGGCCCCTCGCAAAAACGCTCGAATCTGCAGAGATTCGTGCAGTCTCAGTCGACGGAGATATGAAACTAGTCGCACGTTTGGAAATTTTCAAACGATGGGAATCAAGAGAAATCAGCGTTCTCGTTACTACTCATAAATTCGTCATCGGTTTGCACAAACCCAATGTCAGATTCGTCGTGCATTGGAATTTACCGTACAGTATGGAGAAATTGTACCAGGAAACTGGGAGAATCAGCCAAGATGGAGAGACGTGTTACTGTAGAATTTACTACAGTTGCAAGGAGGAGCTCCATATGAAGGCGAGAATCCCACCTGTGCCCCGTAACCCAAAGAAACCAGATGCTGTGGAACGCAGGTTGAAGAATCTCGATGATGTTCTCAACTATTGTCTTCAAAAAACATGCCGACATGTCGCTGGAAACCAGGCTCTTTTCTCCCATTTGCCGATAGAAAGGTGTGAAACATTCTGTGACGTTTGTCAAGAGCCGGAAAGTTTGAAAGAAAGAGTCACGACATTTTTGGAAATTCGCGCGGCGATGAAAAATAAAGTTTGTACAGCATTGAAGTATGCGGAGGAAGTCGGTGGAAAGAGGCGTAAAATACCATTGATAAAAACGGATGTACAGCGTAAAAGGCTTACCCAGGAAAAACCGATGTTTCATCCGGAAACGATGGCCGTGGATCTCTTCTCCAGTGATTCCTCCGGATCCGAAATGGAATAACAAATCGAACGTGTAAATCGATATATAACAATGTAATAACACGCAATAAATTCCGTATTTTTAAATAAAAAAAATTTCGAGGTCTCCGTACAACTGAAGTGAAAAGTACCGAGACGCTCTCGGTACCGGTACGAAGATTAGGTCTGGTGTGTATTGTGACAAATAATACGTTCGTCACATCGTACCAAAGGTCCCCCGACTCGAGCGCGAGCGACGAGACCGCGACGAAAAGAAATAAAATCAAAATGTGTCGAACTAAGCGCCGTAATAGACACCGGAAGGGGGGTCTCCCTATCCCACATTCCTCCCGAAACAATATTACCACGAAAATAAGAACACCCAACGGCCTTCACAAGACCACGGCCGCCTCCCATAATAACTCCGGAATCACGATATTCCGAAATTATTACGCGCAACGAGACCTCGGTGCACAAGTACCGACAACACCACAGCGGCCTTGGAGGGCCACGGCCAACGTTTCCGTACGCGTGGCAACGGACAAGACACCGGTAGAGGAGGGGCCTCCGACCAATCAAAGGACTGGATCGAACAGTCGGAGGCACCCGAATTCGTATAAAAGGAGCCACCCGAGAACCGGCAAAGGACAGTCAAATTATTTGTTTCAGAACCTCCAGACCTCCAGCCATCGCCAAACCAGCCGAAGAACATAGCCATCTGAAGACAGCGTGGAAAAGGTGGAGTTCGTGGAAGCTACCGAGAAGATAGACGGAGGAGACCGAGGAATCCAAAGAGGAGGAAACAAGCCAAGCCGGAAGCAGTTTATGTTGGAATCAAAACGATTCCAAGTCCTTTCCCTTCTGCTAAATTTGTTGCAGCGTACAAACATTCCGGGGAGGCGCCACATAAGCGCAAGCAAGGGCATTAATTATCCATCCATCTCCGGCAGAGCGAGAAGCGTGCCCCTGCTCATAACGGGATCCGCTGACGGATCGATACTGGCGTATCGGCAACCAAAGCGCTGCGAGAACCCGATCAGCCGTAGCCAGGGCGCACGGAGGGGGTACAGCGAGCACCGAGGTATCGACCATCGATCGAGCGTCGAGCGGCAGGAGAAGGGCTACCCCTATCGCCGTTGCAAGCACCAGCGGGCCAGCTTCGTAGCCCCGCGGGGTGAAGAGGAACGTCGCATCGAGAACAACAACACCCCGTCCCACCCCACGTCCCCCACAATTTAAAGAGCGAAGCGACAGGTGTATGTAGGGGAAGCGATATAACCCAAATTGTATACACGGCGGCGAAATAAAAACGATTTTACCCATTTTCTCGTGTTAATAATTTTCTTGCGTACTCTTGGCCCGTATTAATTATTGTAACGTAATATCTACCGTTACATTTTGCGCCCAACGTGGGGCCTTGAGTACAAAAAGATAAATACCGAGAAATAGGGAAATAATAAAATCAAAAATGCCGTTCAAATCTCGCTTCGCTCGAAGATTGTCGGAGGGAGATGCTTTATCCGGGGAGCTGGATGACAGCACCGGTGATGCGTCGTTGATATGGGAATCAACAACGGCGGATGCTCTGTTACAGAACCTCAGAGATCACCCGAGAAGAACGGTCCACGACCTCTCGGACGTCAGAGAAACGAGCCGGGAAGACTCGACGATAGAGGGAAATGCGACGGCGACGCCCACGTCACCATCCCAGAATCCTCAACTGGACCGCGTGCTGGCGATCCTCGAAGGGATGAACGAAAAATGGGAAGCCCGCATAAGCACGGAGTCAACCGAACGCATCACCGCGTTGAAGAAGGAGAGGAAAACCTGCGAGACGCAGGCATCGACTCTCCGCGACAATTTGGTTCACCACGTCAACTCGGTGGTGGAAGAAGAAAGGAAAAAGACGAAGGAAGAAATTACGGAAGTGACGACACGAATGCAAAAAGACCAGGAAACGATCCTCGAGCAGATGGGAGAAGCAGAGGCGGCTACGGCGAGATTAAGGAAAATCGTCGAGGAAGCACGGGAGAAAAACCAGAGGAATCGCGTAACGATCGAAGATCACGCCGTTCGCATCCAGAGGCTGGAACAAAGGCCGACGACAGCTAACGACACGACGGCCTTTGGATTGACCTTCGGGAATGCGACCGGAGTCGCGCGGATACAGACCGTGAAGCAGAAGACACCGGTATTCCGCGCGGACGGGAAGCAGCGACCAATGGCTTTCCTACATGATTTCGAGGCGTACTGCACGGGTATCGGGGGGGGAGGTAAAAAGCATCCTACCGGAAGCCCTCAAGGGTACGGCGGAGGACTGGTGGCACCTTATTCGCGACGAGGTGCACGATCTCGAAACTTTCAAAGAACTTTTCATTTCCCGATACTGGACTCGGGAAATGCAGAACAAAGTTCGGAGAAATCTGGAATTCGGATGCTACCGCGCGGATGAGCAGCGCCGGACACGGGCCGAGTATGCAGCCTTAATGCTCGGCAACGCACGGGACCTCGCCGAAAAACGCACGGACGAAGAAATAATTCAATGCTTGGCGAAGCATTTCGATGATGAAATTTTATGCGCGGTTCGGATCCGACAGATCCGAACTGTGCGAGAATTTTTAGAATTGCTCGAGAGCATTGATCTCTCAGGTCCAGTGAACAATCGGAGACGAGAAAACCGTCCGTACGGACGCCCAAGCTTCCCAGCTCCACACCGAGAGAGGAGGGGCGATGGACCGCCGCAACAGGGACCCAGATGGCGACCACCGGAGCAAAAGCCTCACCGTGATGGAGGATTCCAGCCTCCGAGATGGCAAGGGCAGATAATGCAACAGCCATCGATGCCAACTCCGCAATCACAACCGATGGGGTGGCAATCACCAACTGCACCGCCGGTCCAGGCGATGCAGATGAACGGGGGGGCAGCTCCGTGGATGGCACCGGGGCCATTTATCCCGCATACATCAAGCGCGGGGGATGCATCGGGATCCGGAAACGTACACAACCCGGGAAACGCATAGCCGTTGCGTCCGGAGCCTCAGGCAGGAGGGAAAAGAAAGAGAGGGGGGGCGCAACGGGCGTAGAAAAAAATAATAAAAAGAAAGGAGAAAGAAAGGTGAAGAATAAAAAAGAGAAAAAGCCGAAAGAAGAAACGAAAATGGAAACAAATAACGACAAAAAGGAAACGGAAGAAAAGAAGACAGAAGAAAAGAAGATGGAAGAAAAGAAGAAAGAAGTAAAGAAGATGGAAGAAAAGAAGACAGAGGGAAGAAACGAAGACGAAGCAAAGAAGGAAATGCAAAGGGAGAAGACGAAAACGAGACGAGGTAAACGGAGCAACGAAAACGCATGCAACGCCGTACAGAATCTTCTGGAGGCACGTGGCAACACCCTCCTCGACGATCCACGAGAATTCCTGTGTGAGGAATCGGAGCGTCAAGGGCGAGGGTGGTACAGCAATTTACACCCACGGTGCCCGGAAATTCTCATCGATCTAGCGGGAGTGAAAGCTCTCACACTCGTCGATAGCGGCAGCGAAGTCAGCTGTATCTCGGAGGAGCTTTTCGAACAAGAAAGAGTAAGGTTCGAAAAGTTGCCGATCCTCCCCGTGACATGTGCCAAGGTTGTAGGTGCATTCGGGGGGGAGACCACGAGAATAAAAAAACAGCTCGTCGTCGAAGCTAGCGTACAGGGTATGACCAGGCAATGCCACATGCTCGTTATCCCGAAGTTGCTCCGACCCGCGTTAATCGGTATCGATGGCATGACAAGCCTCGGTATTAAGGTTGACGCGGAGAAAAGAGAGGTCACAGTAAGAGGAATTAAGGTGGCCATCCTCGAAGAAGGAGAATGGATACAGACCGAGACGGGAAAGAAAGAAAACACAGCAAGAAGATGTAACGCGATCGATACAAGAAATGACGAAACAAAATACGAACTTACGGAGAAAGAGTTCGACGAGAAGATGGCAGAGGAAGGAGGGGTCGAGGAAAAATGGCGCCCACAATTCAAAGACGTCGTTTTTCCATGTCGAGAGATTTTCGACAAAAGACCGGGCCGGATGGCGGCATACGTGCACAAACTCGAGCTAAAGGACGCGAAACCGTACTTCCACAAGGCTTACCCAGTACCGCTAGGTCAACGGGAAAAAGTCCAGGAAGAGCTCGAGCGTATGCTAAGATATGGGGTGATACAAAAGTCACAAAGTACTTTTATCAACCCGTTGATGCCGGTGACGAAGGGCGATGGGAGTGTGCGACTGTGTCTCGACGCCAGGGAATTAAATAAGTACCTGGTGAACGATTACAATAACGCACCTCCGATCGAAGAAATTTTCCAAAAATGCGGAGGAAAAACAGTCTTATCGACTCTTGATCTGACCAGCAGTTTTTGGCAAATTCCGTTACACCCGGAGTCGCGAAAATATACCGCGTTTCAACATAACGGAAAATGTTATGAGTTCACGGTAACACCATTTGGCCTTAAAACCAGCACTGCCAGTCTCATACGAGCTCTCGACATTGTATTAAAAGGACTCGATTTTGTTATCAATTTCGTCGATGACTTGTTGGTGTTATCAGAGAGCCCGGAGGAACACCTCGGTCATTTAAAAACGTTGTTCGACCGTTTCAAAGAACACAAAATGACGCTGGAATTTAAAAAATCTCATTTCTTTTGCAAAGAAGTGACGTTTCTCGGACACATTCTAAACGTCGAAGGGCTGAAACCAGATCCGGAAAAAATCAAGGCGATCCACGACTACGAAGCACCGAAAAACATCCGACAATTACGAGGATTCCTGGGCTTGATAAATTTCTATACGAAATTCACCAACCGTCACGCCCACGAGACCCCGCCATTGCTCGAGCTGTTAAGGAAAGGTGTCCGATGGAGATGGGGGGAGGAGGAAGAGAAACATTTCAAGAGAATAAAAAATTTATTTACGGAAACAGTCATCCTCCGATACCCGGACGCTCGAAGAAAATATTTCCTTGCCACCGACGCCAGTGGATACGCCCTCGGAGCATTGCTGGAGCAAGAAAACGAAGACGGGGAAAAACAGATCGTCGCCTGTGCAAGCCGAACATTGAAAGGTGCGGAACTCGGCTACATGACTACGGAGAAGGAGCTTCTGGCGATTGTATGGGCCTTAAAGAAATTTCGGACGTACCTGGCCGGCGCCAAAATAAAAGTGGCAACGGACCATAAGGCACTGACTTTTCTGCGAACGTGTCGTTTTTCATCGGAGAGATTGATGCGATGGGCTCTATCCATACAAGATTATGACCTCGAGATCGATCACATCGAAGGAAAACAAAACATTATCCCGGACACGCTCAGCCGACCAGTGGAAGGATCGAGGAGCATCGGAGGTCATCCAAAGGACGTCGTGATAATAGCAACGGCGCTGGCGAAGAAACCATCGAAAACGCTCGTGCAGGCAATAAAAAACATCAGAAAATTGCAACGAGCGGACGAAGGGTTGAAAAGCATCATCGAGCAGACCGAAAAGGGCGAGAAAGGAACGAGATATCGACTCTTCAAGGGAATTCTTCAACGTAGATCGAGGGAAAAAGAGTGGAAGAACGTGGCTCCAAGGCAAATCATCGACCAGCTGATCACCGAGTGCCACGAAATGTACGGGCATCTCGGAACAAAAAAATGTTTCCGGATGCTGGACGAAGATTTTGCCCATCCACATCTTTTCAGACGCATCCGGAAAATCCTCGCATGCTGCGACACGTGTCAACGGAACAAGGTCGCCGTACAAACCAGCCACGCAGCAATGCAGAATATAATTCCGGAGGGACCTAACGATCTGCTCTCTATCGACTTCTACGGGCCGCTACCCACATCGGTGGGCGGAGTGAAACACATCCTCGTGACGATCGACGCATTTTCAAAACACGTCGTGCTATTTCCAATGCGAAAGGCAAACACGGCCACGGTCGTAAAAAGGATTTTTGAAAATTACATCCCGACCTACGGCAAACCGGCACGGATGCAGTTCGATCACGGGACGCAGTTCACTTCGAAAAGCTGGCTGAAGAAATTAGAAGAAGCCGGAATAAAAGCGGTGTACTCATCAATCCGACATCCGCAGGGAAACATCGTCCAACGAGTAAATCGAGAGCTCGGACGTTTCTTCCGTACGTTCCTCCACGAGAACCACGGAGGCTGGTACAAGTGGGTGCAAGTGGTGCAAGACTGCATCAACGAAACCCACCACGAAACCACCGAATACACACCGACGGAGCTACACACAAAAAAAAAGCCGCTCCGACTGTGGAACAAATGGATGGGCTTACCCGAAGAAGAACAGGATGACGAAGAAACGTACAAAAATAAAATTAAAATCGCCAGAGAAAGAATAGAAAAGAAAGGCCGTGCACGGGCCGAACGGTACAACGAAGGAAAGAAATTCACAACGTTCGAGGAAGGAGAAATGGTGCTGGTAAAAGCGCTCACTGTCTCCGACCCGGCAAAGCAAATCGTCGCGAAATTCTTGCCACTCCGAGAGGGACCATATAAAATAAAAAAAATAATCGGTCTCGCCACGTACCTACTCGAAGACCCGGTGACAAAAAAAATCCGTGGCAAGTTCCATGCAAATTTGCTGAGCCGGTATTACACCGAAAACACCGAAGGTGACACGATCAGCGAGCGATAAACAATGGACGGGGAGAAGGGCCGGCTACGCACCGAGCAACATGCATCGTCCAAGGAACCCATGGATACACACCAACACAAGCACCACCATCGCCAAGACACCACCAACAAATTGGAGCACCGATAGAAGTGAACCCAAGAGAAGAGGGAGAAATAAGCGCGAAATAAATTTGCCGAAGAAAAAGATAGATGGCAGAAAAATTACCGGATGGGGACTTACGCGCAAGCCCCAAATTCCGCAATAGCCAGTAAGCACCCGAGAACCCGCGGAAACGGAACTCCTAAATCGGAGATGACGACACAAGAAAAAAAAATTCTCATCCCCCGAGTCCCAATTATTCACGCCGTGGATTTAAAAAAAGAGTGGAAATTAATTCGGTGCCACAATAAAAAGGATAAAATAAAAAATTTAATAAAAAGTGAAAAAAATAAAAAGACACGCTGGGACGTCCGTTTCCCGCGCGATCCGCAGGGTCTCATCGTCATCACCGACGATAACATAGTGGGGTGGTTTCCGGGAATCGGTGCCACCGGACCCGGGCCATCAGAACAACCAAGAACACCGCAGTGAGAACATGTCTTTCCGAAATCGAACGACGACGAGTTTAGAGGGAGTACAAGAGGACTTCACCATCGTGGGGGTATCCAACCCCTCACGATTTTATATCCACGTGCACGACGAAAGTGGCATCCGGGAGCAAATAATATCCCGGATGCAAACAATCTCCAAAAATACGCAGCTTGAGCCACTCTCACCGGAAGAAGCAACATCAGGTCGGAGCGCCATGTGGCGGACCGACCGGACGACCTGGTTCCGTATCATCATTGAAGAAGAAGCGGGAGAAGGTGAGGTGTGGGGGTGGTTTGGCGACTGGGGAGTTACCTCCGTGATTCGAACGGACCAGTTGTTCAAACCACCTTCCAACATGGGAAACATATCCCTGCAAGCAGTGGCCGTCGGCCTACACGGCGTCAGACCTCGCCAAGGAGAGTGGAGCCCTGAAGATAGCCTCGTGGCCGAGGGCATCCTCCGGCAACCAGGCTGGAAGATGTCCGTCCTGACGACACCAACGAATGCCGACGCGAGGTGGGTCCACCTCTGGCGAGAGGAAGCCAACGGGGCCATCGCCATCGCTGCGGAAAAGATAATCGAGGCGGGATGCGCCGTACGCGGGAATCCACCTCCGGAGTTTGACAGTGGACCGGACGGTCCCGGATACCTAGACCGGCATATCCGCAGTTCAGACGACAGCGGGTACGAAGGCAGCGGAACCGACGACGAAATGGAACACGATGGAAACGACGACGAAATCGAAATCAACGACGATGACGACGAAGAAGACAGCGAAGCGACGGACCCCGAGTAAAAAAAAAAACGATCTCGTGTGCGAAAATCATGAGCTTTTAGAAGCTTTTTTTTTTTGGACGCAAGAGAAGACAAGAAACGTTGCTTTCTCATTTTTTTTTGTTATTTTATTACCTATTCATATTATTCATTTTCTTCGTTAGTTCGACGAGTGAGGGACAAAATGAAGAAACAACGATCGCGATCGACGTTCTCGCAAGAGGAGAAAACGTTATGCAATTAAAATTTCTTTTTTGTAATTTTAAAACTTAGAGAGAATGCATGCGCGTGTGCATGTGAATCCCGATAAAAACCGCGGATAGTTCACGAGGTGAAGAACAAGACGAGCGTTAGGTATACATCCGAGGCGTGCCTGTTTTTGTATCAAAAAAAAAAAAAAAAAAAAAAAAAAAAAAAAAAAAAAATCTTTCTATCTGACAATAAATGAGGATACATTTTGCTAAGGGTCTCCCACATTATGCATATTCCCCACCCGGATTCAAATATCCCCACATCAACGAACCGAAAAAACGAGAGAAAGAGAGAGAAAGAGAGAGAGAGAGAGAGAAAGAGAGAGAGAGAGAAAGAAAAGAGAGAGAGAGAAAAAGAGCGTAAGACAAATTATATCGATTTTCGGTGAAAAGAGTCACCGAAAATGGGGGGGGGGGCAATGTGACAAATAATACGTTCGTCACATCGTACCAAAGGTCCCCCGACTCGAGCGCGAGCGACGAGACCGCGACGAAAAGAAATAAAATCAAAATGTGTCGAACTAAGCGCCGTAATAGACACCGGAAGGGGGGTCTCCCTATCCCACATTCCTCCCGAAACAATATTACCACGAAAATAAGAACACCCAACGGCCTTCACAAGACCACGGCCGCCTCCCATAATAACTCCGGAATCACGATATTCCGAAATTATTACGCGCAACGAGACCTCGGTGCACAAGTACCGACAACACCACAGCGGCCTTGGAGGGCCACGGCCAACGTTTCCGTACGCGTGGCAACGGACAAGACACCGGTAGAGGAGGGGCCTCCGACCAATCAAAGGACTGGATCGAACAGTCGGACGCACCCGAATTCGTATAAAAGGAGCCACCCGAGAACCGGCAAAGGACAGTCAAATTATTTGTTTCAGAACCTCCAGACCTCCAGCCATCGCCAAACCAGCCGAAGAACATAGCCATCTGAAGACAGCGTGGAAAAGGTGGAGTTCGTGGAAGCTACCGAGAAGATAGACGGAGGAGACCGAGGAATCCAAAGAGGAGGAAACAAGCCAAGCCGGAAGCAGTTTGTGTTGGAATCAAAACGATTCCAAGTCCTTTCCCTTCTGCTAAATTTGTTGCAGCGTACAAACATTCCGGGGAGGCGCCACATAAGCGCAAGCAAGGGCATTAATTATCCATCCATCTCCGGCAGAGCGAGAAGCGTGCCCCTGCTCATAACGGGATCCGCTGACGGATCGATACTGGCGTATCGGCAACCAAAGCGCTGCGAGAACCCGATCAGCCGTAGCCAGGGCGCACGGAGGGGGTACAGCGAGCACCGAGGTATCGACCATCGATCGAGCGTCGAGCGGCAGGAGAGGGGCTACCCCTATCGCCGTTGCAAGCACCAGCGGGCCAGCTTCGTAGCCCCGCGGGGTGAAGAGGAACGTCGCATCGAGAACAACAACACCCCGTCCCACCCCACGTCCCCCACAATTTAAAGAGCGAAGCGACAGGTGTATGTAGGGGAAGCGATATAACCCAAATTGTATACACGGCGGCGAAATAAAAACGATTTTACCCATTTTCTCGTGTTAATAATTTTCTTGCGTACTCTTGGCCCGTATTAATTATTGTAACGTAATATCTACCGTTACAGTATGTGTGTGTGAGTCGTTGGCGTGTGTGTGTGTGTTCGAGAATACGGCTGCCAACGGTGGCCTCTCAACATGTGGGGGCAGCACCTTCCGGACACACTCACAGACACACTATCACAACCGTGTCGTCCACAGCGTGAAGTCCGTGCGCGCGAACCCCGTAGCTCTCGACCACGCGTGCGGCCACTTGCCGCTCAGTTTCTATACGATCACGATCTCACGTGCACGTCTCGTGGTACTTCTCTCTCGCAACAAAATTTAACCTAATCTCAACGCAACGCGTTCGATATTGGACGAAATCCGTACATACATCTCGTTTCATCTCGCCGGGTACACCTTTCTCAACTAACAGTGCTTAATTAATATAATTATTCATTGGCTCCGTGAGGTCACACCACGTGGTTTTCTCTTGCGCTCAGTGTGCACCGGTGTTCGTGTAAATTAATACAATTTGCATGAACGGTCGTTTCTCTACACACAACTTCAGTGCAACATACAATACACGGGCTCGCGATCGACGATCGTTGGGTCATTGTAAAACTCGACGAAAACGACTTTACTGAAAATAAAACCTACGATAGAATTTTTACTGTGCATCATAATTTCAATCCCCACGGAAAAAAACACCTGCCGGCATCTCATCATTCTCAAAAGCTCATTCTAAAACATTTGGTCCTTCGAGCCGGATCCGTGGTGAAAGATTGTGTGCTACAGTGAAAAATCTGAACAAAAAAAAATCATTCGTGCGTGTGCGTGTCCAGTGCCGGGTGCCCGTCAGTGCTCCCCTCTCGCCTCGCTACGCGTCGCAGCCGTCGCTCGATCGCGCAGTCGAAAGCCTGACGCACCGTCAGTGCTTCTCTCCCACCTCGCTACGCGTCGCAGCCGTCGCTCGATCGCGCAGTCGAAAGCCTGACGCACCGTCAGTGCTTCTCTCCCACCTCGCTACGCGTCGCAGCCGTCGCTCGATCGCGCAGTCGAAAGCCTGACGCACCGTCAGTGCTTCTCTCCCACCTCGCTACGCGTCGCATCGTCGATTCGTCTGCCGCTCGATCCCACGGTCGACTACACGGCGTGCGTCGATACTTCGACGCGACCTGCCATCTCACTACGTGCCTCGCGTAAGTGTGTGCGCTACTACTGTGACTGTTTCAGATATCATCGATAAAGGTAATCTCAAAAATGTCAGACAGCGGAGATCCTCCTATGACTGATAAAAGCGGCACTTCTACCATGAAACCAGAGGATAAAACCAAAAGTGACATGAGTGGCAGTCGTCCGCAATCGCCGGTCAGCGACGTTGTACCAGTCACTCTGCCATCTTCAACACTTAAGGTACCTTTACCGGTCGATACAGGTCGACGATCACGGTCACAATCACCAAATTTACTGCCACCAGAATTGGTGTTAAAATCTCGTTCTCAACTCGGGAGAATTTCGTCATTAAAAAGAATTCTCCATAAATTGAACACAGCCGATCAACCACTGTCGGTTGACGAGATTCAACGAATCAATAGCCACGTTGACGACGTCAACAAAACGTTTGCGAAAGAACATGCGTACCTGGAAGTGACATGGCCACGTGCGCACCTCGATCACGATTACTTTGCGAATGATTATGTTGCAGAAATAATTGACTTGGTGTTCGACATACGAGTGCAATTGGGTAAGCTCAAGGTCGAGGTTACAGCCCCTTCCATCAACCTAGGCACACAGTCGGGCCGACAGACATCAAAATTGCCTGACCTTGAAATACCATCGTTCAAGGGCGATTATTTGAAATGGGCAGCTTTCAGCGAACTGTTCACTTCCATTATCGTCGATAATGCTGACCTGTCGAACATCGAGAGACTCCAGTATCTACGGGGATGTCTGCAAGGCGAACCGCTGCAGCTCATCCAAACACTACCCCTCACAGGAGATTCATTCGCCCCAGCGTGGGAGAACTTGACTCAACGCTACAACAACAAGCGTGTGATGATGCAGGCTCAGTTCGACAAGCTCCTCGCCATCACGCCAATCAAAAATCGCAATGCAACGTCATTGAACACAATCATCGCAACGGTACGCGATGCTGACCTCGCTCTCCAACCACTGGCCACGCCAATTGAATGCTGGAATGCATTTCTGATACACCAAGCAGTGCGAAATCTCGACAGGGCTACGCGTGAAGCATGGGAGACGAAACTCGGAGCATCTCGTGAATTTCCACCCAAAAGCGAACTCGAAGCCTTCATCATGACGAAAATACGTGCGTTGGAGTCAGTCGAGTCAGCAAACTCAGGCCCAACACAACACGTCACAAAAACATCCAGTGGCCAGCGAGGTTCCCACTCTGCCACGCAAGCTCCCGCACAATCGCGACCGAATACACAACGGTACCCTTGTGACTGCTGCAAGGAAGATCATTTCATTGTGTCGTGCCCGAAATTTCGAGCGATGACTGTGAGTGCACGCCGACAAATAATAAACAACGCATCACTGTGCTGGAATTGCTGCGGAAAACATGCAGTAAATAATTGCAGGTCATCACATCGATGCAAAGAGTGCAAGGAACCCCATCACACTCTGTTGCATCGGACCGCCACCACACAAACAAATACTACTGAGCCAACGGCATGCACTTCTCAAACTCATTGAAGCTTCGGTGCAGTCGTCACACCACCACAATCTCGACGGACTCAACGAGTCCAACTACACCGCAACGCGATCAACGATCATCATCGACCAGTGGCAACTGCCACATTCAACAAACACACGCTTTTGGCAACAGCCGTTGCCATCGTCTCATCGTCAACTGCAGTCCACAACGTGCGCCTGCTGATTGATGCAGGCTCCGAGCTGACCTTCGTCACAGAGAACCTGATCAACACTCTCGGTGTTCAACGAGCACCATCTCACATCTCAATCAACGGCATTGGCGGGAGCCAGGCAACACGTACGCGTGGCATCGTCACGCTGAAGGTAAAATCCACCTATAACCACACAACCATAGAAATTCAAGCGCATATATTGCGAACTTTAACAGCGATTTTACCCTCATTCCACATACTGCAACCAAACTGGCCGCATCTCGGCAAGCTTAACCTGGCTGATCCTTCCTATTTGCAACCGCGACCAATCGACGTTATCATTGGCGCAGACTATTATGGGCAGATTATCAAACCTAATCTCATCAAGGGTCCACCAACAATGCCAATCGCCCAGCTATCGATATTTGGATGGTTAATTCTCGGTCCAACTAATACATTTGACGCTCGATCCCATTCATCATACAATGTTTCGATCTGCAATGACAGCAACGCATCAATTCGAGACATGCTAACGAAATTCTGGATTCAAGAAGAGCTGCCATCCGATGAACCATCCCACCTGACATCTGAAGAACAAGAGTGCGAGGAACACTTTCTCGCAACGCATTCTCGAGACTCAACTGGACGATACATTGTGAGAATTCCTCTCAAATCATCCCCGAGTGCGCTGGGCAACTCGTACAACACCGCACACTCCATGTTGCACCGCAATCTCATCAAACTAAAGAAGAATAGAGAGTATGGTGAGTTGTACAAAAATTTCATGCGCGAATATGCGGCTCTAAATCACATGATCAAGGCCGACACAATCTCACCCAATGACCATTCTCATTATTACCTGCCTCACCATGGAGTTCCCAAACTCGACCGCACGTCAACGAAGCTGCGGGTCGTTTTCAATGGCTCTAGTCCAACATCTACAGGACTGTCGGTCAACGACTTAATGCACACTGGTGCAAACTTGTTACTAAACATTCCTGACGTCTTGCTGTGGATTCGACATCATAAATACATCTTTGCCACAGACATCACAAAGATGTACCGTCAGATAAAGGTGCACGAAGATGACTGGAAACTTCAGCGAATACTGTGGATTGACGAAAATCTCAACGAGATACCATACAATCTCACCACCGTCACATACGGGACGAGAGCAGCACCATTTCTTGCCATCAGAGCACTACTACAACTTGCTGAGGATGAAGGTGATAAATATCCACTGGCAGTCCCATCAATCAAGCATGCCAGATATGTCGACGATATATTTGGTGGTGCTGAAACACCTGAGGACCTCACCGAAATTGCAAACCAACTGATACAGATGTGCAGCGCGGGCGGATTCCCATTGGCAAAATGGCAATCCAACACCGCTGCACTCCTTAGTTCAATCTCAACAAATGATCAACCACAAAATACAACAATATCTCTCGACGACTGCAATACCAAAATTCTCGGACTACGATGGAATTCAATCAACGATGAGTTCACATTTGCAACAAAGGCACCTACGCATCACAAACTATCAAAACGCCTCATTCTGTCTGAAGTTGCACAAATATTCGACCCACTCGGCCTCCTGGCTCCAGTCATCATTCGCGCAAAAATGTTGCTTCAAGAATTATGGCTTCACAAACTCGATTGGGACGATCCACTGCCGTCTCAAGTCACATCTCGATGGATCGCGATCAGAGAAGATCTTACAAGTCTGGCCAGACTCTCAATACCAAGGTGGTTCAACACATACAACGATTCAACAGTGGAACTCCACGGTTTCTCTGACGCATCTCAACTCGCCATGGCAGCAGTAATTTACATTACTGTTCTCTCGCCGTCCACAAATCTCAAAGTGACGTCACTGGTGTGCTCCAAGACGAAAGTCGCACCCCTCAAAAAAATTACAATCCCGAGACTCGAATTATCCGCTGCACTAATGCTTGCCAAGCTCATGCAGCACGTTCAAGCAAATCTCAAGCTCAACATTTCATATGTTTATCTGTGGACGGATTCTCAAGTGACACATACATGGATCAAATCACCAGCAGCTCGATGGAAGGATTATGTTCGGAATCGTGTAACGCAAATACATGAATTAACACCAAATGCGCACTGGCGACACGTTCCGGGCACATCCAACCCTGCGGACTGTGCCTCTCGAGGCATCTCAACAACTCAGCTTGAACAACACACACTGTGGTGGACGGGACCACCATGGTTATCACAACCCATGGAAAATTGGCCGAAAATTTCGACAATTGCGGACACTTCTAGTGCACAAGAAGCTCGTCCTGGCATCGCTAATGTGTTGACAACACAAACTCCTGATTATCACTGGGACCTAATATACAAATACTCGTCGCTCAACAAATTATTTACTGTCACTTCAGTTTGTTTCAGATTTATCTCAAGGTTAAGACAACGTCAACCTCTCAATACAATCTCAAACTCGGCCTGTGAAACCGAGAGGGCAAAACTGTTTTGGATTAGAGCAACGCAATCCGCCTTCTTCCATCACGAGCTTAAGGTGCTCACGGGTAATAATTTATTACCACAATCACACGTCTTCAGCCGTCTCACCGCCTTCATCGACGATAAAGGAGTGATTCGAGTTGGAGGTCGAATCAACAATGCCCACCTCAACTATGAGGGCAAACATCCAGCCATACTGCCTCGCCATTCTCGACTGTCTGAGCTAATTATCGATGCCTCCCACAGATGTACACTGCACGGAGGTACTCAACTCACATTAGCCCACGTCAGACAGAATTACTGGATCATCGGCGGGCGAGCATCAATAAAATCTCACGTACTACGGTGTGTCGTGTGTGCTCGACAGAGGGGGATCCGTGCCCATCAACTGATGGGCCAACTACCTTTCTCGAGAGTTACACCGTCACTACCGTTCTCTCACACCGGCATCGACTATGCCGGCCCACTCACTCTCAAAACGTGGAAAGGACGAGGCGCAAAAACGCAAAAAGGATGGATTTGTGTTTTTGTATGCTTCTCAACATCCGCGATACACATTGAGTTGGTCACCGACTACTCAACCGAAGGGTTTATCGCCACATACCGCCGCTTCACTTCTCGACGCGGAATCCCACACACACTCTACTCCGACTGTGGAACCAACTTCATTGGTGCTGACAAGACTCTCAAGGCCATGTTCAACCAACAAACAACAGAAAATCAACGATTATCAGCCCTCTTCGTCAACGACAATACAACCTGGTCATTCAACCCGCCAGCATCACCACACATGGGTGGAAAATGGGAAGCAGCAGTAAAATCGATCAAATACCACCTTCAACGAACAGTGAGCAACACACTGTTAACATACGAAGAGTATGCAACACTGCTTACGCAAATCGAAGCAACGCTGAACTCAAGGCCATTGGAACCTCTCAGCGACGACCCTGAAGATCTCACGGTACTTACTCCATCACATTTCCTACTGGGAAAATCGATCTCAACACTGCCTGAACCGACGGTTGAACACACAAATCTCTCACCGAGAGCAAGATGGCAACTTATTCAACAACACCTACAACGATTCTGGACGCAATGGTCCTCACAATACTTGCAACGAATGCAAGCAATCTCAAAGTGGCACCATCCATCCAACAACATCAAAATCGGGTCACTGGTCCTGCTGACTGATGAGCGCTTTCCACCATGCAAATGGCCACTCGCAAGAGTGCTCAAGCTACATCCAGGGTCAGATGGTCTAACCCGTGTTGTCACCATCAAGACAGCGACAACCACATTAACTCGACCAATTGCAAAGTTGGCTCTTCTGCCTGTATCCGAATCATCACCATCATCAACACCTTGCTGATCGCGGGCGGAATGTTCGAGAATACGGCTGCCAACGGTGGCCTCTCAACATGTGGGGGCAGCACCTTCCGGACACACTCACAGACACACTATCACAACCGTGTCGTCCACAGCGTGAAGTCCGTGCGCGCGAACCCCGTAGCTCTCGACCACGCGTGCGGCCACTTGCCGCTCAGTTTCTATACGATCACGATCTCACGTGCACGTCTCGTGGTACTTCTCTCTCGCAACAAAATTTAACCTAATCTCAACGCAACGCGTTCGATATTGGACGAAATCCGTACATACATCTCGTTTCATCTCGCCGGGTACACCTTTCTCAACTAACAGTGCTTAATTAATATAATTATTCATTGGCCCCGTGAGGTCACACCACGTGGTTTTCTCTTGCGCTCAGTGTGCACCGGTGTTCGTGTAAATTAATACAATTTGCATGAACGGTCGTTTCTCTACACACAACTTCAGTGCAACATACAATACACGGGCTCGCGATCGACGATCGTTGGGTCATTGTAAAACTCGACGAAAACGACTTTACTGAAAATAAAACCTACGATAGAATTTTTACTGTGCATAATAATTTCAATCCCCACGGAAAAAAACACCTGCCGGCATCTCATCATTCTCAAAAGCTCATTCTAAAACAGTGTGTGTGAGGAGCTCACGGTCGCGGTCGATGATTTGCCGCAACATCCGCCCGCCTTGGCAGGATCGAAGATCGGCTGTCAAAAAGGACGGTCCTGCAGATCATCGGGGTTTAAGCGGATCTGTGATGCTGGCTTCCTCGGTGGTAATGGGGAGGACGCAGAGCTTTACGATTGGTCTTTTGTAGACCGATGACTGCGTTTTGACTGTAGCGACGCGCACGAGGTTGTCTTTCCCGGGGTGGACGTCGATGACTCGGCCGAGAGCCCATTTGGACGGCGGGTACCGCTCATCCTCGACAAGCACGAGAGCGCCGATTTGAATCGAGCTGGCTCGATGCTGCCACTTTGCGATGGTTTGAAGTTCTTGGAGGTACTCAGTACTCCATCGGTGCCAGAACTGCTCGAGCATCTGCCGTAACAGCTGCCATCGAGATAGGCGCGAGCGTGGGAGATCGACGAGTGTTGGCTCCGGGATCGTGTTTAACGCTGCACCGATGAGGGAGTGTCCTGGTGTGAGCGCGGTTGTATCGGATGGATCGTCGGAAAGAGCACAGAGCGGCCGGGAATTGAGAACTGCTTCGATTTCGATGAGGAGTGTCGTAAATTCCTCATAGGTTAGCCCTGTGTCTCCGATGGTTCGTTTAAGGTGGAACTTGACGGATTTGACTCCGGCTTCCCACTTTCCTCCGAAGTGCGGAGGGTGGGCTGAATTTCCATTGCGTTCCGTCATTGGCAAGAGTGTTGGCCAGCGCTTTGAAGTCCATGGATGCATCTCGGAAGAGCTTTCGAAGCTCGGCGTTTGCACCCGCCAGGTTTGTCCCGCAATCACTGGTAAGGGTAGCGCAGATTCCTCGTCGACCAGTAAATCGCTTGTAAGCTGCGATGAAGCCGGCTGTTGTGTAGTCGGTTGCGATCTCCAGATGGATTGCTGATGACGAAAAGCACACGAAGACGATGATGTACCCTTTGTACGTTTTCGCACCTCTACCACGGAACGATCGGAGTGTGAAAGGGCCCGCGTAGTCGACTCCGGAGTGAAAGAACGGACGAATGGTCGGTAGAACTCGAGTCTCGGGTAGTTGGCCCATCAATTGTTGACTGAGTACTGCGCGTTGACGAGCACACGACAGGCAACGGTGTATGAACGCTCGGATGGGTACCCGTCCTCCAACGATCCAATATTGACGCCGTAAAGCAGCCAGGGTCACTTGAGTCCCGCCGTGCAGAGTTTTACAATGCCAATGTCGAACGACTAATGTCGTAAGCGCGGATTCACGAGGCAAAATGATTGGGTGTTGCTCATCCTGAGCAAGCTGTGAATTTTGAAGTCGTCCGCCAACTCGAAGAATTCCGATGGCATCGACGAACGGGGTGAGGTGAAGCAGCGGGCTCGATCGCTGGAGCTGCTTGCCTTGCGAAAGCTGAGTGATGGTCTGGGAAAAATATGCGGTCTGCGTCTCTTTAACCCAGAATAGTCGAGCGGATTCGAGTTCCGAAGGCGTAATGGGAAGTTCGTTTCCGGGGGCGTCGTGAATGCGTTGGAATTTCCGGAGAGCTCGTGAGCACCACGCAGTGATACGAAGGAGCGTTGTGAGGTTGGAATAGCGGCTCACAAGGCTCCAAGTTTCACGGGGTGCGTCGGGATTTCCGAGATTTACGGCCGGTTTTCGAACTTCGAGCACGATGTTTGACTCTATTGGTGGAGTCGAGGATGGCCATGACGCTGAATGTTGAGAAAGCCATGGTGGGCCTTGCCACCACAACGATTGTTCCCGAAGTTGCTTCGGCGAAAGTCCGCGCGAAGCACAGTCCGCAGGATTTTCTTTCCCCGGAACGTGATGCCATCGAGAGTGGGGAAGCTCCTGAATCTCCGTGGTACGGTTTCGAACGTACTCAGCCCATCGCCGAGGATCACCTTGAATGTACGCGAGGGCCACCGTGGAGTCAGTCCACAGGTGAGCTTGCACGGTTTCAAGTTCGAGCGTCCGTCTGACATGCGCGATTTGACGCACCAGTAAGACGGCAGCGGACAACTCTAACCGAGGAATCGTAACTCGTTTCAGAGGTGCGACCTTTGTTTTTGCGGAGACAAGTGCTACTCGAACGTCATCAAAGTCATGGAGCGTGCGAAGGTAGATGACTGCACCGAGTGCAGCTTGAGAGGCATCTGCGAAGCCGTGCAGCTCGACTGCGAGTGACGATGGTCGAAGCCCGAGCCACCGTGGCACTGAGACCAACGAAAGATCGCGGAGCTCGTCGGTAAATGCCATCCAGCGTGTCGAGAATTCGTCTGGAAGCGTATCGTCCCACTCAAGGCGAACTGTCCAAAGTTCTTGCATGAACATTTTTCCTCGAACGACGACAGGAGCAATCCACCCAAGCGGGTCGAATAATTGGGCGATTCGCGATCGCACGGTGCGCTTCGTGGTTTGAGGAGTTGGTTCACAGTTTGGAGCTGTGAAAACGAACGAATCGCAACGTGGCTGCCAAAGAATTCCGAGGGCACGGAAGAGTGGATCGTTTTCGATCGATAGCGGTGCAGAGAGTTCTCTCCGTTCATGCGGGATATCGCTCAGGAGCTGTTCGTGGTTGGCCGTCCACTTTTGGAGCGTGAAGCAGCCAGCTTTCATGCATCCATTTATTTGCCGAATTTTTTCTTTGGCTTCGTCGAACTCGTCAGCTCCCGAGAGTACGTCGTCGACGTAGATCTCTCGTCGGATTATGTCTGCTGCGATAGGAAACCGAGTTTCCTCGTCAATTGAGAGCTGCTGTAGCGAACGAATGGCGAGGTACGGGGCGCTCGCAAGTCCGTAAGTGACTGTGAAAAGGTGGTACGGTTGCGGAGGTCCGTCGGAGTTAGTTCGCCATAGGATTCGCTGCAGGTCCCAGTCGTCCTTATGGACTCGAATTTGCCGGTACATCTTCTCAATGTCGGCTGAGAAGACGTATGTGTGGCGACGCCAGCGGGTAATGACGTCGGCGAGGTCGGTTTGGAGTTTCGGTCCGACGTGCAGCGTGTCGTTGAGTGAGAGGTTGAGATTTGTTCGGTACGATCCGTTAAACACCACTCGGATTTTTGTCGTGGAGCTGCTGTTGCGAACGACCGCATGACGTGGGAGGTAGAAAACGCGCTGCGGGTCTTGATCCGAATTTGCGACGACAGACATGTGCCCCAGGTGTTCGTACTCAGCGAGAAACTTCGTGTACGCCGTTTTGAGCGCAGGATCGTGAGTGAAACGGTGTTCCTGGCGCTGGAGCATTCGGGCAGCTGGTCGACGAGAGTCTCCGAGGGTATTCGGGATTTGCTTGAACGGAAGGCGTACCACGTAGCGTCCTTCTGATGTTCGAGAGTGGGTTTCGATGAAATGTCGTTCGCATTGTAAGTCGTCGTCGGAGAGCGACGGCGTGGAGCTACCTGAAGTCTCTTCTTGCACCCAGAAGCGCTGGAGAAGATCCAGGAGATCGTGATCGACGGAGCATTGGAATCCGTGAGCACTGCGGTTGTCGAGTTCGTTGTCCGAACTTGTCGATGAGGATCCCGAGAGAATTCACCCGAACGCAGTCTTCTGGGCGACAGGGCTGCCGGGGCTGCCTTTCCGAAGTCCTTCCTCAAGAATGAGGCTGTAGATTTCGGCACCGAGGACGAGATCGATCTCCCGAGGAGTCGAAAATCCCGGATCGGCGAGTTCGAGGTCGTGGAGATGAGGCCACGGAGTCTCAGTGACTCGAATCGGCGGGAGGTACGATGTGAGTTTCGCGAGTACGTACGCGTTGACAGGTAAGGAGAACTCGCTATTCACCCGTGAGAATAAATTGAGGGTAACCACGCTGCGCGAGATACTCGTCTGTTGAGCTCCGATGCCGTGGATCGGGAGCGAGACGCGCCGACGGGGCACATTCAGCTGACGCGCCAGCGCTTCGGTGATGAACGACACCTCCGAACCCTGATCGAGGAGGGCTCGGACTTCAATGTGCTCGCCATAGCACGATGTTACCCGCACGAGAGCCGTGGCGAGCAGGACTGGCGTGAACGTCATGGGGTTCGATAGCGCGACATTGCTCGAAGCCGACGTTGTTTGACCTCCTTCGTGTCGTGAAGGCCCGGGCGAGTACGGCTTCGTTCCGGAAGCGACTGCTTTGGTCAACGTCAAAACTGGAGAGCCTTTCGCTGCAGTGGAGGTGTCTGAGGTAGACTCAGTCGCACTGGTCGGGATATGAGTCGACGTGTGATGAGAGTTTCCGCACACTCGACATCGACCGGTCGACCGACAATTTCGAAAATGGTGCGAGCCTAGGCAATTGAAGCAAAGGCTCTTTTGATTAACGATGTCGCGACGTTGTTCCGGTGTTTTGCTCCGGTAATTTGAGCACGAGGTGAGCGAATGTAGACCGGCGCACAACACGCACGGTGATTTCACGGTTTTCGTTGCATTCGACCCGGAGGATTCGGTGGGAACCGTTGTCGTGGATTGGTGAGATTTTACATTTGCTGTGGGCTTACTCCCGACCGAAATAGTTTGACGCGATTTTCGTTGCCCGATTGCGCGGTCGACTGCTTCAAGTGCGCGGATTCGACCTTGGAGGAAGGTTTCGAGATCCTCAAACGACGGGGGTTCGAGGCGTGCTCCGAGCTGCTTCTCCCAATCCGTCAACGAATCGGAGTCGAGCTTTCGCGCGGTCATGTACACTAGGAGGTGGTCCCAGTGTTCAACGGGGCTTCCGAGAGCGGTCAGCGCACCGAGGGCTTCTTTCGTGTCACCGAGCAACGATTTGAGTTCGTTGGCCGATTGCTGCGTCACTTGCCGAATTGCGAACAACGCTGCGAGATGCGTGTCGATAAGGACGCGTTTGTTTTCATACCGATCAACGAGCGTTTTCCACGCCCGCTCGAAGTTGTCTCCGGCGACAGAAATGTTTTTAATGAGCTGAGCTGCTTCACCAGTCAAACTCATTTTCAAATATTGCATCTTCTCCACGTCGGAGATCTCTTTATTCAGACCGACCATGGATGTGAAGAGATCGCGGAACTGGGTCCAATCACGATACACTCCTGAAAAGTGTGGCAAGTTAATCCGAGGAAGTTGTCGAGCACTTGGTGCATTGGTTCTGTTTCCGCATGATCCAGCGAGCTCTGGCCCCACCTGACCTCGTAACTCGTCGAGGAATGTTAGCATGTACGAACGAGCATCGATGTATGCGTCTTCGCATTGGTCATAAGCTTCGTCTTGAAAATATGACACCTCTTTTCTTTCGTCGGGTGTGAGCTGAGATAGCTGGCCATGGTTTGCTAGAAACTTGTTCCAATTCGCATCGAGTATGTCAATCCGCGTTTGAACTTGAGCAGGCGTCCGTTTTTTAATTTCGAGTTTCTTGAGGTTTGTCACAGCGCGGGTGATTACTCCGAAAAGATCGAGCTGCTTCGTGACCATTGCAGCAGCGGGGGTTGCCATTTTAATGCTGTCGCTGTCCGTTAGTTGGGTTTGGTTTTTTTTTTTTTTTTTAATGCGAAGGCAAAGTTTCGTGGCAACGTCCGAACGTAAGACGAAAATCGTCTACGCGTGAGACAGCGAGGGGATATTCGAGCACAACGGTGTGAGAGCAGGAGGCAGCCTGCTTCGAACAAGCAGGAGCGCGATAGCGAGAGAGACAGCTCACTCCGCGAGCGACGAGAAACGCTATGGGGAAAGAGCGCGAGAGCGAGCGAGACAGCCTGCCCCGCGAGCGACGAAGAACGCTACGACGTAAGAGCGCGAGAGCGAGAGAAACGGCTTGCTCCGCGAGCGACGAGAAACGCTATGGCGAAAGAGCGTGAGAGCGAGCGAGACAGCCTGCTCCGCGAGCGACGAGGAACGCTATAGCGTGAGAGCGCGAGAGCGAGGGCGACAGCCTGCTCCGCGAACGACGAAGAACGCATAGCGCGAGAGCGCGAGAGCGAGGGCGACAGCCTGCTCCGCGAACGACGAAGAACGCTATAGCGCGAGAACGCGAGAGCGAGAGCGACAGCCTGCTCCGCGAGCGACGAGGAACGCTATAGCGTGAGAGCGCGAGAGCGAGGGCGACAGCCTGCTCCGCGAGCGACGAGGAATGCTATAGCGTGAGAGCGCGAGAGCGAGAGCGACAGCCTGCTCCGCGAACGACGAAGAACGCTATAGTGTGAGAGCGCGAGAGCGAGGGCGACAGCCTGCTCCGCGAACGACGAGGAATGCTATAGCGTGAGAGCGCGAGAGCGAGGGCGACAGCCTGCTCCGCGAACGACGAAGAACGCTATAGCGCGAGAACGCGAGAGCGAGAGCGACGGCCTGCTCCGCGAATGACGAAGCGACGAAGCGAAAAAGCTCTGATCTATCGAATCACGAGCGGCGTAGAACGTTCCGACGCGAGCGAACGATATATGGCATACACTGAACAAGCGGTATGGGACGCGATAACGCAAGATCACTTGATAATACACTCGACACTTTGACTCTGCACACCGAGAACGATTTCGCTTTCCGAGATGCACTTTTCTTTTCAGAAAATCCGGCTCGAAGGACCAGTAATGTTTAGAGATTTATGGGGAGTGGGGCTGGGTAGGCAAAATCGCTTCTCAGTTTGGAGCAAGAAATAAAGCTTCGTCACAACGGATTGGGGTTTCGAAGGCTCACTCGCCGTTTATTCACTTCGACGCTTCACGATACTCGTGTTTACGATTTCGAGGTCTCCGTACAACTGAAGTGAAAAGTACCGAGACGCTCTCGGTACCGGTACGAAGATTAGGTCTGGTGTGTATGTGTGTGTGAGTCGTTGGCGTGTGTGTGTGTGTGAGGAGCTCACGGTCGCGGTCGATGATTTGCCGCAACAGTTGGTTATATCGAGATTTAAATTTCCGTACGGATAAGACTGAGAGTTCAAAAAAAGCTTGATATCTCGCATGTTACAGTGATCGAAAAGACTGGCATTTTTATTTATATTATTTTTTCGTCCACATTGAAATCCTACGATAACATATCGCGGTTTTTCGAGTTGCGTCGATGTTTTGATGACCCACACATGCTTCGAAGTTGCTGGTAGTAGTGGATACTCGTACAATTCCCACGTACGAAAACTCGTGGTAATCGATGGATCCTTGGCAATGAAATTGAGTAATTGAATTTTCTGATGATCCGAAACTTTGATGTATGGTACCATCCATTCAATTTTCATCAGCGAAATCTTGAACTGTTCCACAGCCGCGTTATTTACCGCTTGTGGTTGAATAATGGCATTCATGTCATTGTTTGTTCTAATAAGAACCAATTCATGTTTGGCATTAACTATGATCCGATGATAATCCTCAGCGAAGCCCAATATTAAACTGAGTGGTATTGATACATTGAAGTATCCATTTTCATCAGTCAATTTTGACTCATTATTGAAGATCCAACCAGAATTTTCCATCAGAGATTTTTGAGTTGGACTCTGCGATAGATAATTCTTCATGACAGTTGTGAGTCCGAGATTTTTATTTCGATCAATCTCAACCCCATTTAGCTCATATCGAATTTCTTCAAATAGATGACAGATGGCATTGTTGATCAATGCTGTATTTTGTATTGCAGTTCCATCGGTCTTCTTTAATTTGCCATATATGTGTAAGGAGCTCTTGCTTGGTAACAAACACAAATCCTGATGCTGAACGATGATTCGAATTTCATCATTATTATTGAAGGCTGATGATGTGAATGGTTGATGAGCGTGTGTCTCGTAATGTGCGATAGATTCATCGAACATAATCGGTTTTTGAATATTTAGAATTTCTTCCATGGTATGAAACAGACTATGGCAATGCAGCAAGTATGAATTTTCAATTTCTTTCTCTTCCAAGTCTTTTCACGACTTTCAGACCCAGTTTCCTCAAAAACTGAACGTTCTGAGGTGTTAGATTCTTGAGCAGTGCTCGATGACGACTGATTGATTCTCGGCATGTTGATTCACTTTTATAGCTTTGTCCAACTTTTGTATTATAAACAATTCCCATTATATTGGTTTCACATGTAGACTAATTGTTATAATTTCTCCACGAAAATTGACCAATTCACTGTCTTGATCGACAAGCTTCAATTGAATACGATCTATTGATTGCACCGCGATCGGAAGATAAATGATGTGTGACGGCACTTCAACGATCTTATATCCTGGTGGAACAGTTGGAAAAAATTCATGAATCGTATGCACTCGTTGTCCATTTATGTAAGCACCTCTTGTAATGTTACATTCAACGCGCAATGAATTTACTTTGAGAATGGCCACCGGTAAATCGGATTTATGTCGAACATTAGCTATCAGAATACGCGGAGTAAAACCGAGTAATCGACCAATAGAGTCGTTGTGAATAAAATTTATCGATTGATCACATCTGATTTCGCTGCATAGAGTATTGTTGTTGGGTTTCAGTTCGATGGAAATATTCTTGTTCGTCAATGCACTCCGTAAATAGTTTTCAATATCCTCAATTTCATAACTCCCAGTGGGGATAATGATTACCTCATGTCCTACGTAGAACTTATTGTTTCGTTCATCGATGTTTGGAATCGAATTAAAAGTGAGCAATTCGATGAGTCCAAGAGTGTAATTTATCGATGGCGATAGTTCGATGGATGGGAAATAGTTGGCCTCCAATATTGAATCCGTTCCCGATAGAGTCAATGTGAAATAATTATCCATGATGGTTGATTTTCAACTGACGTTTGATGTAGAATGAGGACGTCTTTTATAGATATCCACAGAGAAATTGAAGACATAGGTGTCCACACACAACTGTATTATAGTTTTGATATTGTTCATGATTGTATTTAACAATGCTACCAACACCGAAATATTTTATCAGATCTTTTGGTGGTTGAAGATTTCCAAAACTGTCAAAGTAGAGAACTTCATTATTCTTTTTCCGATATGCCACCCAATGTGTTCCCGGGCCATCTTCAGCATCGAGATTTATAATGGCTGTTTCGATTTTTCGAGGACCACTTTTTGGTAATGCATTTCTCATATAAACTCCACGAAAGTATGGAATCTTCATGGTTTTAGCATATTTCATAAGATCGATATCGGTGAGTGCTCGATGCGGTAGCTTTATGCGTTTTTTGATAATCCAAGATGCAAACCCATACTATTTTTATGAGGTTTTAAATAAAGACCACGGCCCAATGTAATAGCTTCCATTGCTTCATTATGCCGTTTACTTTCCGCTAGCTGACGTTTGGCAGCACTTGCATCATTCACAGCTTTCGCTATACCCGCAACACCACCAGCTAAAGCTCCGGTAGCACTTAGACCCGCGAAAATTGGTATGAGAAACGGTAGAAAACCACCAATTTTTGTGGATACAGGTAAAATGCGTGGTGATTTTATTTTACTCTTCCCACCGGCCTTCTTTACTGCGTTCTGCGCACCTTTAAGAGCTGATTTGATCACTTTTCGATGATTGACATTTGGAATCATAGATTTCTTCGCCGCACTGATGATATTTCGCAGTGTGATTCCTTTTTTTTTTCTCCATTCCCATACCAAATTTTGTTTTAGTTTTCATTATATTGGTCACTCCCCAGGCAGGAGCTTTTTCTCCAAAGCTAGCGTCTTCAGCTCCGACTCTTTTCCACGCTTCTTCAGCAAGTATTTTATCGGCGATTTTTCTTGCCCCCGGATTATCTCGAGTTTTTGAATAAGCGATATCGTGATTCTTGCAAGCTACGTCGAGAGGATTAATTCCCAAATCACCGCGAGCAAGACGTTTTTCTAATTTCGTGCCTGGTCCACAGTACTGATATCCAGGCAAATGAAGTTCAATCGGAAGCTTATTGATGAGTGTGTTGACTAAACCTTTACCACATCTATATTTTTTATCGATGTTCATGTTCTTTCGTAACAGATATTTCTTCTGCGAAGAACTGTATGTTTATCGATGTTTCTATAGTAATGAATGATATTTTTTTTTTAAACCAGGGCTTATGAACCCATATCGTTGAGGATTAACTTTTCCGTCATAAGGTGTACTTCCGCTGATCTGATTATTCGTACGAGAAGGAGGGGGGGAAAATTTCGATGCTGTTCTTCCGCGAATTTCTTCAAACTTTGAGAAATAGGATTTTTTTGTCTTTGCATAATTTTATTTACTGTGCACAGTACGACGGCACACTCTGAACTGATAAGTTTGTCTTTATAAGGCCTTGTATTTATAGTCGTTTGCTTAGTAATAATAAAGTCAAGATTCGAGCAACACAGCATAAGCATGAAGTTCAAAGATCAGCCAATAAAGCTACCGGTAATGAATTTCGATGTGCTTGCGCAACGAAATACTGAGAAAAAAGTGAACCGCCATGGTGAATTATTACCAAACAGTGTACGTGCTATAATTTGTGGTCCATCGAATTGTGGAAAAACTAATGCACTGTTTACTCTCATAATACACCCACATGGTTTGAGATTTGAAAATATATACGTTTACTCAAAATCGCTAAATCAACCAAAGTATTAATTTTTGCAAAAACTACTCAAATCTGTTGCAGATATTGGTTATTTTCCTTGCAACGAGCATGAAAAAGTTATCAATCCTCACGATGCACGTCCAAGCTCAATCATAATTTTCGATGATGTAGCGTGCGAGAAACAAGATAATATTCGTGCATTCTTCAGCATGGGCCGGCATCATGAAGTCGACTGTTTCTATCTCAGTCAAACATATGCTCGTATTCCCAAACATCTTGTTCGTGATAATGCAAACTTATTACTTTTTCGCCAAGATGACATGAATTTAAAACATATTTATGACGATCATGTTAATACCGATATGACGTGGATACAATTCAAGGACTTGTGTTTCGCTTGTTGGAATAATAATAAATTTGGATTCGTTGTTATTGATAAGGACGGTGAATTACATGAATGTAGATATAGAAAAGGATTTGATTGCTTCATAAATATGCAATCATCGAGTAAGTGAAACACAGTCGACGGTGGAACTTTACGGAATCAACATGCAAACTATCGCACAAAAGAGCGACGTATTGCATCAAATCATAAATGCAAGTGATTCGATTCGAAGAAAGCATAAAATGTTAAAGTTGGATAAAATGTCATCTGAAGAAACTATGAATGAAGTCTTTAAACCTATGATTACACCTTTGGAAAAACTGGTGAATACATCGATCAAACAACGACAACGGCCACAACCATTGGCGAATATAAAGAAAGAGGAGAAAGTAGAAAAAGAATCTGACAATGAAAATTATGGTTTTGATAATAGTTTTGCAACGGCTAATTCATGGGAAGATGAGTTGGATTCTATAATAATAGACAATACCGATTCAAAAGGTTTATTCAGTAAATATATTCAAATGTTTGACTCCGCGGAAGAACTGAAAAATCTCGATATTTTATGTGGAGTGCGTCAATTATCGGGAAATCGTTTAATGATTGGTAATTCATCAATCGCATTTGATAATAATCTCATTCATGTTGGCGATAAGGATTATCAACAAAGTGAAGGTTTGCTCGAACTATTATTCAAGAAAGCACCAGATGAGTCACTCATAAATATGAATGATCAGAAAAATTATCGTGAAATTCTCAACTCTACAAATGCTTATCGCAAACATTATAGAAGCGATTCCGGTATTCGTGAAGATAAAAGTGCGAAATTTCAAAATATTATTGCATCGTCGATTGATTCACCGACTAAAACGACACCATTGAAGTGACGATCACAGCGAACTGGTGGAGGCTTACCTCACCACATGATTGTTAAGAAGAATCGTAAAATGGATTATATTTATTGGGATGATCCGAATGAGTTGGTTGATCGTTTGCGCCTGCTCCTCGCATCTCAAACAGCTGGCCATTCCAGTCATTCTAATGAAATTATTTCCATTATTGAAGAATTACGCGAAGCTAAAATGATTTATTAATGCTGGTTTAAGACTGTCCAAGCTCAGTCATACGACAACTATCACCATGAGTGTAGATGTGTTTGGACGTCAGTTGATGGGAAAAAGTAAGACCCTCAACAATAATAACATTCGTGGACTTCCTGGTAATGGATTTAAAATTACAGCTGATGGTCACTATGATATGAATAATAGAAGACTGTGCAATGTTGCTGATCCAAAAGATGAAAACGATGCTATTCCCACACGAGTAATGCAAAATGCTATAAATCAAAACAATGGCCTTGTATATGGAATTACATCATCTTTGCGGAATTCCATTGATGATCATAATATAATGATTGGAGCGCTTCAACAGACATTTGATAAGGAATTGAAGAAGAAACGCATTGACTTCGAAACAGTACAAGAGCTGATAACACATAATTCTCAAATCATTGTTCATCTGGAAGACCGACTGGAAACGTTAGAAAGATCCAGAGGTGGCGAGGAAAACAATAAATTGTTAATCCAAAGTCTTGAATCTATGGTCAAGGAAAAATTCGCGAAAGTTGAAATAAACGATCGAGCTGGACAAGCATTGGCATTACGTAATTCACAAGTGATCGCGGTTTTAGATAGTCGATTGAGCACGCTTGAACATGAATCATAAAAAAGCAACACTGGTTGAGGAACTTCATAAACCTGCAAGAAGAAATTATCCACGACGTCGTGTGATTATCCGTGGATTGGACGAGACATGGCAGGCCGATCTTGTGGATATAACAGCATATGCGCGATATAACAACGGTTATAAATTCTTATTGACAATCATTGATATATTTTTAAAATTTGCCTGGGCAGTACCAATGAAAAGCAAGAGTGGAAAAAATACTACGAATGCAATGAAATCTGTACTCGAAAAGAATCGTATACCGAAAAAATTGCACGTCGATCGAGGAAAAGAATTTTATAACCGCGAATTTTCAGCGTTATTGAAACATTATAATATTGAATTATATTCAACGTTCAGCAACTTGAAAGCATCAATCTGCGAACGTTACAATCGAACTCTCAAGTCCAAAATGTGGAAACAGTTTAGCTTGCGTGGTCATTACAAGTGGACGGACATCTTAACCAAATTAATATTCGATTATAATAATAGTAAGCACAGAACAATAAGACTAAAACCCCAAGACGTTAATTTGAAAAACGAGAAAGAAATTCTTCATAATATATATGGAAAAAATCGAGTAAGACGTATCCTGAAGATAAAATCCAACGTCGGTGATAAAGTACGAGTGAGCAAGCGTAAGCATGTGTTTGAGAAAGGGTATACGCCCAACTGGACTACCGAAATCTTCACGGTGCGTCGAGTGATATCAACGGATCCGGTTACATATCATCTGACTGACTATCGAGATCAACCCATCGCTGGCGGCTTTTACGAAGAGGAATTGTTGAAAGCAAAGCATCCCGACATCTATCTCGTTGAGAAGGTTCTCAAGCAACGTGGAAATCAAGCTTATGTTAAATGGTTGGGATTTGATAATTCGCACAATAGTTGGATAAACAAGGATAATTTGTAAAAAAAAAGAACAAAAAAAATCATGTAAACCGAACCATTTATTTATGTTGGAATAAAGATTTACTTTTTTTTCAAAAATTTGTTTTATTCGACGATAAATTTACATTATTCGACGATATATTCGATGTACATTGTTCGATGATGAATTCATATTATTCGATGATAAATTCGATTTGAGTCCATTTTTTTTCTCCATTCAGTGGTTTCATAAACAGTTTTCCATCTGTTGCTGTTTGAGTCATTTGGTTGAATAGCGCTGGATCCTGCTCAAATTTTGCCGAAACGCGTTTTGGCATAAATACTTGATAACTGCTATCGAGCGTTCCAATAGTACTCAGTCCATACTTTGTTGTAACTTGACGCAACTCCGTGACTTTATGAGTCTGATTGATTTTCAGCTCGTTTAGCTTTTTCGTTGGCAAGAACGCCTCCTGACGAGCGATTTTATTAAGACTTGTGATATCCATTATTTCCAAAGTCCAAGCCGTAAAACAGACGGTGGACACAAAAATATATCAAGACCGTTCGCGTAAACGATTCTAAGTCCAAACCGTGAATTGAAACGGTGGACGCAAAGAGTCGAAGTTTGATGAACGCGATACGATTCTAAGTCCAATCCGAAATAATAATCGGTGGACGCAAAGACGAGCTCCCGTTCTCCCGGAGTAACGGTACTATTGAGTTCGATGGAATAACTAATCCGCTAAGAAATCCGAGCTTTTATACTCTGGCATAGTGTTTCTGTCTCTCTCTTAATCCAATAAAAGGGCTTATCGTTCTGTCTCACTCTGTCGCATGAGTGGAGTACGTGATTTTCTGCACGTTTTTGGGCTACGCATCAGTTCGGTAGCAGATCGCCGCCGCGAATTCTCTTAAATTATTGCCGAAAGTGACAAGTACTTCCGGTGTCGCGGCTTCGCATCTTCTCGACGCGTTGAAACCTTATACCTCATTCTGAGAAATGAATCGCGAAGAAGGCAATAATATTCGCTATTTATTGCGAGCGAGCTGTCCGCCGGCGCGTATGAATGTGACAACGCGCGCGATTGGAATATAATTAAAAGATTGCCTCTTGTTCTCTCAACGTAGCAGATCGCCGCCGCGAATTCTCTTAAATTATTGCCGAAAGTGACAAGTACTTCCGGTGTCGCGGCTTCGCATCTTCTCGACGCGTTGAAACCTTATACCTCATTCTGAGAAATGAATCGCGAAGAAGGCAATAATATTCGCTATTTATTGCGAGCGAGCTGTCCGCCGGCGCGTATGAATGTGACAACGCGCGCGATTGAAATATAATTAAAAGATTGCCTCTTGTTCTCTCAACCCGAATATGGTTCATCAATTTCTTTGTCGCTCTCGATCGTCGGATAGGAGCGAGGACGTAACAACCGCTACCATGATCGAACGTGACCGTGACATTTATGATTCATCATCGCGTCTAAGGTACTACTTGGTAATGTCCCCAGGGGAGCGTGTCGGTCTTATTAGGCAGGATGTATCGTTTATCATCGTGCGGACTCAATGCAATCTTCACATGCTTCTCAGTATATACATTATGCATATGAGATCGTATTACACATTGTTCTCTCTCCTGAGTAGTATTTTGACGAAGACAATTCACAAAATCATCGAACGTGATGCTTTTTTGTACAACACTCGTCTTAACACCTTTGACAATCTTCTTACAATCTTTATCATCATAATCATCATCTACTCTCACGCTGTGCATTTTACTACGCAAACCCACGAATTCAGTCATTATTCGACCGTTCCACTCATCCTTCATAAGACCAATAACTTTTTTATTCATTCGTGGCATCGCGAATCGATTTGCAGTCTCATAATCCGACGTATCGAATTTATCAATATCCCGTTTCATAATTTCATAAATATCGAAACACTGAAATTCGTATAGCAAACTGTCGGTGTCGGTATACAGAAGTTTACAATTATCATTACCGAACTGTTGTTTAATGTAGTCATAGTGGAAGTCATAAATGTGAATCTTGGACAAGTCGATTACACATAATCCCACATAGATCGGTTTGTTGAGCCAAACCTCAGTTTTTCGAAGTTCTATAGCCACGAGATTCTCATCGAAAATGGAACAGCTGTGGAAGTTTGGTTTCGCGATGAGTGCTTCAGCTCCATAACGTCCTTCCCAATGTGTCACGAGCTTAACGTTAGCATGTTTTCGAACGTTCTCCATTGTCTTGCCGTATACTGCGTTATTCATGAGCTTGAATAGATTTTTTTCGAACTCATTTTTCGCTTGTTTCCTCATATCACTATTCAAATCGATATACGGTTTGAGCCACGGTTTCTGATCAAATTTCAGAACTCGATGAACACGTACGAGTTTCAATCCATGCTTGAGAGCCTGTTTCAGACTCCTATAGTGAAGAATATATCCAATTTTTGAACTCAAAGTTGTCATTAATTTGATGTGTTTGGAATCAGGTGCATGCTTATGCTCGGGACATAGTGGTAAATCCTGATGAGAATCGTGAAGACTTTCAGGATATTCGAGATCAACTTCAAGAATGTAGCCCGTTGGATTATCATCGGGTATGATACTGAAATCGATATCTTCCGAGTTTTCGATCCACTCGAAATTATCATACGGAAGCGATTCCATCATCGCCCAACCGTACAGATTGTTGACGTCATAATACATGAGATACTTAGTCTCCTTCTTTGAATCATAATTGCGCATGTACTTGTTATTAGCTTGAGCATAACGATTGCAGCACTGACTCACCCCACCTCTTATTCCACGCTCGATGAACATATGCATATCCAAATCCGTGAGAAGTTTCAACTTCACTTTAGTGTACTTGAGCATTGCATCCCAAGTGAGACCTGGCGTTGTGTAATAGTGAGCAGGATCCAAATGATACGTTTTCATACAATTGTCCCGGAAATTCTCGAAGATATCAGCCAATGGTAGCACATCGATTTTTAAGTACAAATCCGAGTATTCACCCAAGTTATTGATATTAAATTCTTGCCATACTTGCTTCGCATGTTCATAATCCTCGTCCGATATGTGATTATTATTTAGTGTGCTGAAAAAATCGATTTGTGACGGAAGATTCGTTTCATTCAGTCTTGTCAATGCATCCACGTATTCGTATGGAAATACTCCTTTTCGCGTCAGAAGTTCGAATTGATCGTTGGAAAAGTTGAAGAATTCAGCTCGCATGATCTTTAAATCCGTCATGTATGATGCCAGCTTCTCCAATGATGATGCCATGAATCGAAACGAATCAATAAATCGGAAATTCACATCACTTCCGACAATGTGTTTCGTGAATGATATGTATCGCTCTTTATTCTCCGGGATTACATCCACTCGACCGTCGAAGCAAGTGGCGATTTCTTTAATGATGAAATGTGAGTCGTATCCGGTAAGATTGTGGAATACAACCGGTATCATCCGTGAATCTTGATAATTCAAGTTGCATTCATTATGCGCTGGACCTCTATACCTATGAATATAAATTAATTTTAAATATGTTAATTGCCATTTTTTTAATTATTGTTTTAATGATTCATATCTTCCAGTCAGATGACAATGATCCATCACTTTATTGGTCGGGGATATGTTTTGCTCACAGATGTGACATGTTGTTGCAGCATCGAATTCTCTTCGCTGTTGCAACGATAATCTATCCTTGGGCTTTGGATTCATGTAAATATCCTCAACGGTTTTCACGAGTTCTTTTAACTCTTCAACGAACCATCCCGCAGGCTTTGCATCTCTACAGCTACGATACCTCGACATTGAGTCATCATAACTACATTTCAAGTAGTATGCCATACTAAATGCTTCGTGTTTTTGATACGCGTCTTTATCACGAATGGGTTTCAATATACACTCGATATCTGCATATATTACGAACGGCACGCGCTCCTTGTTACTATGATTCTTAAAGTAAAGAATTCTATTCCACGATGTTGGCATATTAACCTTACACTTGTTAATATTTTTACAATCATTTTCGTGGTTATTTAATTTGTCTTCATTACGGAAGTAGTGGAGACATCGGTCGCAAATGTATTGCTTGTGATTTCGTTTCGTCAGCTGAGACGATACCAAGCGAGATAAGTCTTTTATCCAAACATAATGGAGCGTGGGTAGCTCGTAAGCGTCGTTCTCCCTCTCGTTCTCATTCTCATCCTCATCGATGTAGCGATCTTGTATGAGAAGTAGATTAATATGAATAATCTTCTTCGATGCCGTTACATGCAGGGGTACAACCTCAAATTTTTCGCGTTGTTTTTTCAAAATATAAACGTTGACTGACATTTCATTTTGTTTCTCAAATTTTGGAATTTGTTTTGGTGCCACAGGAAATTCAATACCCTTGAAGTTAAGTTGATTTTCGTATTGTCGATATATGTAAACACGATTCGTATTACTCAAATAATTGTCCGAATGTAATGCACATAAGATGGCCCACTTAAAACACATATTGTCATCGTTTTGCACGTTGATGCACGCATGTTTCTTTTGTATCACTTCTGGCAGCATCACATACGAAGATCCTCGCATCGGATTGAATTTGTTAATGTTCACTGTTAGATTGATGATTGAATGTAGCGACCAGCCTGAGTCTCGATGTTCGAATTCTTCAATATCTCGTTGAATCGGGGTTTGAACGTTTGCGGTAAACCACTCATTCACATCAGTATTTGGATAAATCGCTTCAGCCTTTGTGTTGAAATACTTTATATCCAAAACCTCTTTATTACATTTCATTATTATAAATTTAGTTGCGAGCACTGTATATACTTTCACAACGGTTAACTCTCCGTTAAATACATTTGCAATTTTTGATTAAAAAACGGTTGCGCAATCGTTCAGGAATGCATTCGTATCTAGATGTTTTAGATTTGTGATTATACCCGTTTTAATTCGATTTTTAAATGCTGATCTTAAATCAGTCCATTTCACTCTATCGCTAACTTTTTCATGAGTCTTCAAGCCCTCACCGCGCTTAAGCAAGCGTTCCAATTGAATTTTGATTCCGATCAAAAATCCAATGGTATTTGACAATTTTTTTGCTTCCGATCCATTTGATAGTAACATCGATCCATTTAAAGGCTCAATTACTCCAGTAATACGTTTGATCCAGCAATTAATTTCGTCAGAGTTCTCATTTTTGACAAGTGTTAATACATTTTCCCACGTCTTCACCACTTCCATGCAATCGAACGCATCCATGTCTTAAACGGTGCTGTCGAGTTGAGAGAGAGAGTCGAATCACTGATTTAGTTGCTGAAAATCCGGGTTTTATACCTTGGAACAGTGTCTCTGTTTCACTTACTCCAGCAAAAGGGCCTATCGTTTTGTTTCATTCTATCTTAACCTCGTCGCATGAAAAATATCGAATGAGATACGTGATTTTCTGCACGTTTGGGACTACGCATCCATTCGGTAGCAGATCGCCGCCGCGAATTCTCTTAAATTATTGCCGAAAGTGACAAGTACTTCCTGTGTCGCAGGCATTGTATCTTCGCGGTGCGATGAAACCTGATACTTCGGAGAATAACGGTCGTAAAGAAGTCAATGTTTATGTTATTCGTTATTTATCTGGGAGCGGTCACTCTCAGGCGTTAGGTAGGAGCGAGGACGTAGCAGATAATTCTTTATTCTAATTGGTTGCTCTATAATATTCACGACGCAGTAATCGAAAAAAATTAGGAGTAGGGAGTTGTTAATTCGTATAAATGGGCTGTGATCGTTCTCACTTGAACCAGTCGTCATAATCATGGAATACGTAATAGACTTCCAGGGTTTTAAAAGTCCCAACAACGAATTCATTATTAAAGAGCTCGCGATAACTCGTCTCGAAGAAGACGCCATACCGGCAGTGCATCTGTTCCAGTCCCCGTACGATCTGATGCTACAACCTCTACGGAACCAAAGTTCCAACATGTGGTTAGAAGCAAATTATCATGGACTTACATGGGACAGCGGCGACATTCCATATCAAGAGTTGAGTGAAACTCTCGAAGTACTTCTCCGGGATTCAACGAGAACCTATATAAAGGGTTTTGAGAAAGCCGAATTGCTCAAGGATTACGTTACAAATGTTTGTAATATTGAGGATTTGGGCTGTCCATCGTTCAAAGAACTTCATGGCGATCGTTATACACAATGCTTAAATCATGAGCGTAAACCTTGGACAACGCATTGCGCGATTTTCAATGTACAAGCATTGAAATCATGGCTTCTCGGTGAACGAGGACTAACAAAAGGCGCTCCAATCATTATATTATGATCATCAATGGAATTCCGCAAAGATGAGGTAATTTCATATACAAGGTGATTGTTTTGATTTATAGACGCTCATTCGATAATTCAACTTCAAGATGCACACAATCGATGGAACGCTCCTCGCACGCGATCCGTGGGAATTAACAAAAGCCGAGTTAGCCACGATTTCGAAGACTGTACTTCTTAAATATTGGGGAATTCATCTTCTGTGGGATCGGTTGCCTGCACATCTTCGCGAAGATCCTGATGTATTATTACATTTACCATGCATGGAGCATTGGAATACGCCGGATTGCTTAGATCATTTCGACGGACCAGCGCCTCGCCGTTTGGATTGCAAGAAGTGTCGGGTGTCTCCGAACCTCGACGACTCGCGTGGAGGGGGAGCTCTCAATACATCTGCTACCGGCGGAATGTAGAATAAAATTCAATAATCATTATGTGAAGAATATATTCCATCCTGCGGAATAAAAAAATTTTGTTACCGGCGGAATGTGAAATAAAATTATTTTCCATAATCATTGTGTGTGGAGAATGTTTGATTCCCGGGCGGCGCTTCTTCTTACGAGCCGGCGGTGTGAGCAACTGTCGGCCCCGCTGGCTGGCTCACGCGTTCGGTAGTTGAAACTCTTTCACCGCTGTATCATAAAACCCTCCACTCGATATTCTCACGTGTGAAGAGATTGGATAAGAAAAATGGTTGACTAATTTCGTCGGCTGAGGAATTTTTCGAATTTTTTGTTAACGGCGGAATGTGGAATAAATTATTTTCAAAAAAAAAAAATTATTTACAATAATCATAAAAACAGTCAGCGGCGTGAGCCGACACCGCTGGCTTGCTCGCGCGTTCGGTCTCTTCCACCGCTGTTCTCGGTGTGAAGGAATGGTTGGTTCGTCGTCTGAGGCGGGGAGTTCTCATCGTTTTTAGAAAACACAATAGAAATTCTCCGACCTCGGGTATCGGAGTAGAAATTCTCAAGTTTTTTTTTTGGGGGGAAACACACTAGAAATTCTCCGACCTCGGCGGGGATCGGGGATTCGAACTGGGCCGGCGGTGGGGGGCGCTGCGATCGGTGGTATAGCGGAGACACGAACCCCCTTTTTATCAGCCGGCGATATAGCAGAGACTCACCCGTCTCATCCTTGGAGTAACAATCTACCGGTTTCGACCGCATTTTTCAAAAAGTAGATATTTGACGAAAAGATATCATTCTTGTCATTATCGACTCACCCGTCGATAGATTGCAGAAACCTGCCACCCCGTCAGTAAGGTAGGACTCTACTGCAGAAACCTGACAACCCGTCGGTAAGGAATCTACGGCAGAAACCTGACAGAACCCGCCCGTCGGCAAGGTAGGAATCTGCTAGATTGGAGAAACCTGCCGCCCCGTCGGTAAGGTAGGAATCTACCTTATCCAAATTGATGTAGAACCGGCCTAGCCTATCTACTTTTGACTCCAACGTTCCTCGAATCTCTCGATCCTCTTGCCAGTTTTTCCTCCGTGTTTTTTAGTCTTGGTTTTGACAATGCGTTCGATCAGTTCCAAACGTGTGTCCATTGTACATTGAATTTCCTGATAAAATGTTAAGATTGATAATGTGACAGGAAAGTCGCTTTTTGTCGTTCCTCGACGTCGATGCGCAACTTCTCCTCGAGCGCTACGCGAACGTCGTACGTAGATAGTTATAAAATCCATCGTTAGGTGCCGTCAAAACCCGCGCTCGATTATCGACCGCGGATTTTGACAAAGGTTGTCGAAAGAGAGGGGATAGCGTGCCTGAGGGCCGGCGACGTCGTGATCGATCGCCGGAAAATCCCTTCGCACCTGGCTACCGTCTGGAGTAGATCCGAAAGGGCAAGTCAATTCTCGACTTCGCGCTTAGCCACGACTGTATTAGGGTTAACCGCAAGTCAGCTCTCGAGGACAACCAGCGCGTTCCACATTAAATTAAATATATAATACCGATTGTCGAGTTGTAAAATACGAAGCGGATTCGTCCATATATTGTCAAGTATAAACGACCAAGGGAGATTGTCGAAGAAGGACGGGAATTGCCGTCGTAGAGACCATCGATTTTGTCAAAGAAGGACGAGAATTATCGTCAACGTTAATAAATTCAAAAATCAAAAAAAGTGCCTGCATTTTCTCTAAAACTTTCCTCTGCTTCCTTTGGCTTTTGCGCAAGATTTGGTCATCCAATCGAATCCCCTTAAGAAATATTGCATTTAGCTAGCTGTACAACCACAATTGATTAATAGTCGAAATTAAAATTTATTAGTTTTATAAAAACTAATTGGCGTCCAGATAGAAATCGATACAATCCCATAGAACCCCGGCAGCTCTCGACCCAGGCCGCGCCGGGTGTGGCGTTTATTCGTCAAAACTAAATTAATAAAATGAAGGCCTGTCTCAATAATAAATAAAATAAAAATAATTAATAATTATTTCTTCACATTTATACATTTTAATATATATATTCGAAACGTCATAAAACATCAAAAAATCACGTTTGCTGAATATTTAAGACTTTCCATAATTATTGCAATGGTTGACCCAACATTTTCGTCTGATTATTTTATGAAATCTGGGCGTAACAAAATTGTTGTATCTGGTATATTTTCATTAAGCTTACCGTGTTCAAGTCCGGTCGAACCAATGCGAGAGTGAGGCAGCCGGCGATAACGGCATGAGGCATCACGTTTTTTTCTCCGGCAATCTTCAGCGCCGGTACGATCCTCAATGTGTCGCCTGTCAGAAGATTTGATAATGAATATCTATTTCGTCATTATTTTCATTGTCTTTATTTTCTCAAGACAAGCAGTAATTTGCTGTTTATGAATAGGGAGTTCTGTGCGCATATCATACGAAAAATAGCTTGAATCTGATAAAGCGTGCAACCCAAATAAAATGTGCAGCCCAATTGAAACGTGTGCAAAGAAATCTAGATAAATGGTATCACGTTGATGTGCTAACTGTTATCGTATATCGAAGAGCAAGGGTCCTATTATACCTTATGGTAAGCGGACTTGAAGGAAGGATGGATGGAATCGTTACCATGACGCTCGCCCGCCTACTATGCAACCGTCGCCATCACTGGGTTTGTTGACGTTTCTGCACGCTCCTTAAGCCGTATATTTGCTGCTCTGCAGTGACGCTGTCCCAGCAATCGACTCAGTAGCGTGAAAAGTTGCCTCGTTACAGTTGCTCCATGTATTTCACATACGATAAATGTAGTGTCGCAGTTAACGACGAACTGTGAAATACAAAAGTGCCGCAACTTCGGGTCATTCAGACGAGCAACCACAACTCTCTCGAAAACCTTTATCGCTGCTGCTACGAGATCAATTAAAGGCTTCGACGGATGAGTCCGGGATAATCCTTTCCTCAACGATTCCATCTCTTGGGCATCGCTCACGAAACATTTGACATGGATCACAAGTCCTGCATCTTTCGAAGAATCTCGCAACGTAGCTGGTGAGACGCTAAACCGAATCACTTGCCGGCATGCTCAACAATTCGTCCTCGGCAAGAGCGTCTTCGCGGTCCAAGTCCGGTAAACGAATGACGTCGTCCATGATTTCGGAACTTTCATTAACCTGGAGACCACTATCGATCACGCTATCATTTCCGATTAAACCTGTCGATCCTGGATCGTCCAGTGTCGAAGTCATTAAGAGGTCTCGAAGATCCGACAATTTTTTCCCATGGTCCTTTTGACAGTTACCAGATGCACTATGAGGCGCCAAAAGTCCCGTGACGATCGTGGTCTTTAGCGCTGCCTCAAAATCCGCACACGTCGGGTTTTCATTCGTAACGCCATGTTGCCGTATTACCCCGAATAGATTTTCAAGAGGATCTTGATTCAGCTGACGGAGATTTAACGTGTTGAAGCTGGCTTCCTCCGATGAATAAGTCCACAAATCTATCATCGCGGTAAGTGTATTTATGATACCTTTTTGGCACGGTGGCCGAAAAGGTTCACCCGTATGGCGCACGAATGGAAATTCTTCCATACTTGAAATTTTTTAATTTTTCCCACTTGAGGACGAGCTGGGATTCTGACGAAACATTAATTCATTGACCTGGCTTCACGTCCCTGACGTTTGCACGGCCGTTCATGGCGTCGAAAGTTTCATCGAAGATGCCGATAATTTCCGCTGTATCGAAACCGTCAGTAATTTTGCTGTGGTCGCTTCAATACGTGAACCACCGCAATAAAGCCGCAACAGAATTGCTGAAAGCTTGAACAGCGTATTTGACTTGCAACTTTTCGTTCGAACTCGGGAATACGAGTTTTTCTATCAGCTTCTTCGATTTAAAGACACCCATGTCTAATCTATACAGTTCGACAACATCTTTCCAGGATACGATTTTACCATTCCACTTTATTTCGTTCCCCGGATGTTCGAATCTCGATGCCGCTCCATTCACTTGCATCCAGCGGTGATAATTTCCCATAAAATTGTTCTTTAATGATTTTAACAAATACGGTGGATCAAATAAAGTGAAAATTTGTTCACCATTTACTTTGAAGAACGATCGAGAATCCGGAATATGGATTCAACCTTTCTACTGACGAACGGCTCCACAATTCGTCGGACCTTGATTACAAACTATAGCTTTGACGTTTAGCCCGATCGATCACATCGCTTCGATCACGTCCGCGATGAGCTTTCGCAGCATTGTTCAGCTCGTTGTGCCCTTCGAAAAGAAATGTGCAATCGGTTGTTTCCATCTCTTCGCAAGTCCTTGAACCATAAAAACGAGTGCGTGGTCCGCGATTTTTTCGGTTCTTACATATTTGCCGTAATCCTCGAAACCGTCCACATTGCCGGTGATCTGATTATATTCAAATTTTCTACATGGGGCCATTTCGTCGAACATCGGAATGCAATATCTATCCTGCCGTGTCATTTTATCTACCAATTTCTCCAAGTGTTGCACAAGCCTGCGATTGATACCCGTTCTCATCGGTATGTCATGCAACGATCGGAGAATTGTTCGGACGCCAGGTCGGAATCAAATATTGCAGGAACGAGTTGGCCTTTGGTCCTCGCTTGAAGATGGAAACTGCCATAAATTTCTCGTCGAGGGTCCATCGACGGCCACGTAGTGCTTGATCTTGATTTCGAATATGGGCTAAAACGATATGCCGCAGCGTTGGCGATTAAAGGACGATACTCCTTCCCCGCGGACAGCTTCTTAAGTACATTTGGGTGCGGATCGAAGTTCCGAATTTTCAATGTTCCGACAGCTCAATCGAGCGAAATTAAATGTTCCGAAAGTAAATCGACATGGCTCCGACTAACAATGTCCCGACGGATCGAAATTCCGACAAAATATATATAGATATAGTGGCGTGGCCTAGCGACAGCGTGTAGATGGCGACACAATGAAGTCTCGTCGGAGGCAGCGAGGCAGCGGTGACACGCCGTGAAGGACTACACGAGCCGACCGAAAAAATACACATACCCATATTTTCCATATATTTCCCGTAAAATTTGAAATTGATAATATCGGGTGAATTTAAATTTATTTACGAAGAAGCTCATTAAGGAAACGTACATTAGATATGAATAGTTTATACGTCCGCCATCTGCTTCGTCGAAATATTAATTGCGGGCTCTCGTTTTTATTTTTCGTTCATTTTTCGTCTACGACATATTCTCGCACGCTCTCACTCTCGCTCGGCAGTGAGCGCCAATAGCACCGTCTCTCTCGCACTCGGCGATGTCATCTTTAACAGTAACCCCTTTTTTCTTCGAGGTATATGTTTCTTAATGAGAACGCCCATGGAAAAAGTGCGCTGACAGCGTGCATAATTACTTGTCACAGAAACTGTAGGAGAGAGTAGCTTAAATTATAGGTTAATTCGTATTATTATAACCTCGATCGGGATGCAGAGCTTTCATTCGAATAACAATAACGGCTGCTTAACATGAAAATTTTGAATTTTTCTTTCATAACTTCCCAATTTTATACGGAACTTATTGCAATGACCTCGAAAATCGATTTTTTGGCGGATCCTCATGTTTCAAGGTCATTGAGATCATTTTAGTCCATTTCGACCAAAATGTATACGTACGTACGTATGTGATCAAATTTTTCTTTAACGATTTTTCGAAAACTAATTATGCGATCAGATTGATCGATGACGCAGTTGATGAGTCCCACTGTGACTTGAAGCTGATGAGATTTTGGTTCCATTGGGTCGAGTAGTTTTTTAGTTAAAAAAAAAAATTACAAAAAATGTTCAGTTAACGTTTCCCCTTAAACTAATAACGCGATTAGAATTATCGATGATGCAATTGATGTGTCCAACTGCAACTTGAAACCGATTACATTTTGGTCCCATTTGGTCGAGCAGTTTTTTAGTTTTGAAAAACAAATATAATTAGAAAACAGAAGCCATAAAGGACGATAGAAATTTGCAAGGGAGCAACTTAGCGGCGAAACTCTATGCATATATTATTGTAGATATATATAGAATACGGATTATCTTCTCATTAGCGACAAAGTGCCATGATAATAAAGAATTGCAACTCGCGAGTTAGGAAGTTTCTCGTGCGGCTCGTAAAGAGTCGCATACAAAATGAATATGAAAACTATAGACATCACTAGCTATATGCACTACTAACCATGGGCACTACTAGTTCCTAACGGTTTTTACGAATTGGTGGCCAGGTAACTAAAAAATAAGAAAATTCTGTTTTCACATATTAAAAAAATATTTAAAAGCGAACACTTTTATCTTTTCAATTATCTCAGCCCGATTCTTGTAAATAACTCGGTTGAAAAAAATTACACATCCATTGATAAAAGAGCATTCTCAAGAGAGATAAATAAGCCTTCGAACGCTGCAGATGGATGTTGTGCGAAATAATTTTTTGCACTCTACTTTTTCCAATTAAAAAAAAATTGGGAGGTCATTTTTTTTTTCGGCCCTTGGCGCAGAGCCGCAGGGCGGGATAAAAAATGTCGAGCCTTTTATTTCAAAAACAAAAGGTTCAAGCTTTTGAATAAGCTATGAATAATCTCTATGTAACCATTTTTTTGCAGTGACATAACTCCCTTAACGTTCGAAAATTTTTGTCTGTTTTACAATCATTCTCGAATTGTTTTGACGTGCATATATGAGCCAAAAGACCAATTATCGGCACACTTTGGGCTTCAGTATTTGGAATCTTTATTGATTTTACACATCTTGAAGTGCATGTTGGAAACAAATATTCAACATCCTGTGTCAATTATTTTGGCGGCTGTCGATTGAAATATTTTTTATTCTTTTCGGCTTTTTCTTCAAGTATTGTTCCACGTACTTACGCCTTTAAGAAAAGTATTGAAAATATGATCTAACGTAAAATCGTCTCAGATTTGCGAAAACGCAATCAGTTTTATATTCCGGACCTAAAAAAAAATCAAAATCGCATTTCGAAGTTAAAAAAATATGTTTTCGATGGAAAAAACGCTAAGCTTACGTTGGAATATATTTTTAAAAAACGTGCCCGAAAAGCGAAACAAGTGATTAAATAATTGCTCAAACACGTTCTCATCTGTTTATAAGAATGCAAACAAAAATGAAAATTAATTGAACAATCTTAAAGAGCCCAAAAAATGCTCTCCAAACAAACCTTAGGACTTAATTTCGGTCCACTAGAAAGAGAGTTACGGCCACTTGAAGGTACCCGTGTACTATATAGACAAATAAACCCTGCTAATTTAAAGGCAATCAAAAAATATGAGTGAATAAAGTAAAAATAGTGAATAAAGTAATATAGTAAATATAGTTAATAGTAATAAAGTAAAAATATACGTAATGATAAGTTGGGACAAATGAGGAATACCGCCTCATATATAGATTAGTGAAGAAAACGTAATGGGTGCCAAATAAGGGGCATCAGGCATCCGGTATCGTTGGCCCAAGACATTACTTACGTACATGGTACTTGTTGATGTGGTGCTGTGGATACATGAAAAAGCGATCGACATAATAATAAAATTATTTTATTTTATTTCCGTTATAATTTATCATTGTAGACTTCAAATCCTCCGAGTCGTTACTTCTTTCTACGATGAGATGTATCCCTAGCGAATTTGATTAAACTCTCAAGGCGCGTAAGGATGGGCAATGGCATTCATCGCATGGGTGAGACTTTGTCGCTAAAAAAATTAAAGAATCGTTAGTGTGGTCATAAAGGTTTTCAAAGTTCAATAAGCATGCGGTGACTCGAATATTTGGCGTGGCACATGTGAGGGGATCATGTTAAAGGGATGAGACGCATAACCTACAATGCCATTACTTGAAATGATGCGACTCGCAATTTTATTGTTTATCAATTCCGATACGAGTCTTAGGAATATCAAAATGTCTCGCCTGAAATTTTTTAAAGATTTTTAAGGCTTACAGCCACTTCTGAATGGTTCTGAAGATGTTGTGCGCACGATAGACTTGTCGACGTGACGTGGGAACTTCGCTAGTTAGGTATCTTCTGATCCCGATGAGAAACATCCAAGGGAAACATAGAATAACGCCGTCAAAGTTCACGACGGAAACAAAGAAGACCCGCATCTATAACGAATAATAACTAATTTTCCCCACTGTGCATTTTCTGATTAGCAGGGACCAGATTTCCTCGTTATACTGGGAAACGGTCGCTTGATGTTCGGTCATCATTTAACGTATTCTCAACCTCAAAAAAATTAAATGCGGCTGCAAAATATAGTCCGATCATCAATCGGAATTTAGCACCATCGTCGGTGGCCACGTTCCGAAAAACGTGGATGAAGTATACAGCCCACTACACCGGAGCATAGCAGGCGCGTACCTCAATTTGCGCTGGAATCAACGCACCCACATCAGAGATGTAAATTCGATCAAGGATTTAGACAAGAAATTCTTACCTAGTCATCATTTCCCGTATGCTCAAACCCGAAAAAATTAAATGCGGCTGCAAAATATAGTCCGATCATCAATCGGAATTTAGCACCATCGTCGGTGGCCACGTTCCGAAAAACGTGGATGAAGTATACAGCCCACTACACCGGAGCATAGCAGGCGCGTACCTCAATTTGCGCTGGAATCAACGCACCCACATCAGAGATGTAAATTCCATCAAGGATTTAGACAAGAAATTCTTACCTAGTCATCATTTCCCGTATGCTCAAACCCGAAAAAATTAAATGCGGCTGCAAAATATAGTCCGATCATCAATCGGAATTTAGCACCATCGTCGGTGGCCACGTTCCGAAAAACGTGGATGAAGTATACAGCCCACTATACCGGAGCATAGCAGGCGCGTACCTCAATTTGCGCTGCACTCAACGCACCCACATGACAGATTTGAAATTCGATTGAGGATTTAGACAAGTGACTCTTACGTAGATGACTCATCTGGGCAAATTATGCAGTCCCTGTCTAGCAGAAACCAGATTTCCTCATTTCACTCGTAGATCGGGAGCTTTACGTTCGGTCATCATTTTCAAGTATTTATAGCAAAAAAAAATGATTGAAGCTGCAAAATATTGTCGGATCATCAATCAGGATTGAGCACGATCGTTGGTCGCATACCGGAGCACGTGTGTTCGGCATCCAGCCCACGACACAGGAGCAAAGCAGGCACGTACTTCAATATGCGCCTAAATTAACGCACGCACACGACAGACTCGACGAGAAAAGTTCGTACTTCCGTTGCTTTTCTTCCGTTTGTCGTTCCTTGAATAAAAATTGTGAACACTCTACACCTTAACATCGTTTATAGTCCCTCAGAAAATAATTATAAATGATCTACCACCCCCTAAATCGTTTGTTGTTCCGTTTTTTTTTTTGTTCGACGGTCCTCGAAACATAATTCTGAACACTTCACTTGCTTTAAAATCGTTTGAAGATCCGCTTTTTTCCTCTTGTCGTTGCTCAACGAATAATTCTAAAAACTCTAGTCACAATAAAATCGTGTGGTATTCCGTTTTTTTCGGTTGTCGTCCCTCAAAGAATAATTCTGAACACTCTACTGGCCTTAAAATCATTCATTATTCTGATTTTTCCGTCTATCGTTCCCGAAGAATAATTCTTACTACTCTCCTCGGAATTTCTTGCAGCTCCGTTCCTTTCGCTTGTAGTTCCTCGAATAAAAATTATTAACCCTCCAAACGCTTTAACATCGTTAGTAGTTCCTTAGAAATTAATTCTCAGACCGATTCCATTTCGAATCAGGCAGGTTCTACACTTCAAGTCACAGAATCTCCCGAGAACTAAATATGTTGTTTTTCAGTAAAAAATAGGTCACACGTATTTTGCCGATTTGTGAATAAATTTTTTTTCACGGAGTTATGATTATTTTAATCTCAGGGGTGGTTTTTTAAAAAATCGTCGATTTTTTTTTAAATTTCCTATATTTTTGTCGATAATTAAGGAATTTCGATTTTCTCTTCTGTTTCTTATGTGGTTTTATGTCCCTTTTTAAAATCCACCGGAAAATCTGGAAAAAGTTCAAAATTGACAAAGTGGCGGCGGTTTCTTTGAAAATGTTAAAAGTCAATTTTCTCGAAAAACCCATTTTATTTTTTTTCGCTGATTTTTTCCCTTGATTCTACCCATCTGAGGAAGATACTCTGTGAGTTCCGTCCGGGCTTTTTTATTCGTTTGGCAACGAGAGCATTTTTCCATAAAACCGAATTTTAAATCTTTTCCTGCCAAAAAATGCAGGATATGCAAGAGTGTTTGGACAAGGAATGGTCTCAATAAAAATTTTCCATTAAATTAGTCGAACATCTCTTACATTATAACCCATTTTCCATCGCTGATGCACGAGAAAACGCGTTTTCAATTCGTTTTTCACAAAATCACAGAAATTAATCCTAAAGGATTCACAAATCGATACAAGTTGCACTTTTCCGTAATGTGAAAGAACAAATGAAACTCGAGAATGGCCACAGGTATAGCTTATTTCGCAAAAAAATAATTTTAAACGCTTTTTTTCGTGCGTCATCGATGGAAAATGGAAATTTAAAACGCGTTTTAAATTATTTTTTTGCGAAATAAGCTATTCCTGTGCATTCTGGAGTTTCACTTGTTCTTTCACATTATGGAAAAGTGGAACTCGTATCGATTTGTGAATCCTTCAGGATTCATTTCTGTGATCTTATGAAAAACGAATTGAAAACGCGTTTTCTCGTGCATCATTGATGGAAAATGGGTTATAATATAAGATATGTTCGACCAATTTCATAGGAAAATTTTATTGAGATCATTCCTTGTCCAAACACTTACGCATATCCTGCATTTTTTTGCAGGAAAAGATTTGAAATTCGGTTTTATGAAAAAATGTTCGCGTTGCCAAACGAATAAAAAAGCCCGGACGAAACTCACATAGTATCTTCCTCAAATGGGTAAAATGAAGGGGAAAAGTCAGCGAAAAAAAATAAAATGGGTTTTTCGAAAAAATTGACTTTTAAGATTTTTAAAGAAACCGCCGCCATTTTGTCAACTTTGAACTTTTTTCAGATTTTCTGGTGGATTTTAAAAAGGGGCATAAAGCCACATAAGAAACAGGAAAGAAAATCAAAGTTACTTGATTATCGACAAAAATATAGGAAATTAAGAAAAAATTCGACGATTTTTTCAAAAACCACCCCTGAGATCGAAATAATCATAACTCCGTGAGAAAAAATTTATTCACGAATCGGCAAAATACGTGTGACCTATTTTTCCCTGAAAAACAACATATTTCGTCCTCGGGAGATTCTGTGACTTGAAGTGTAGAACCTGCCTGATTCGAAATGGAATCGGTCCTCAATATTCTACTAACCTCAAAATCGTTCGTAATATTAATTTTTCCGTTTGTCGTTGCTTAACGAATAATTCTAAATACTCTACTCGACTCAAAATCGTTTGGCTTTCCTTTTTTTTCGCGTGAAGTTTCTCAAATATTCGTTCTAAGTGCTCTAACGGCCGTGAAATCGCTTGTAGCTCCGTTTCTCTCTTTTGCTGTTCCTCGAAAAATTATTCTGAGCACTCATCTCATTTCGAAATTATCTTCAGTTCAATTTTTTTCGCGTGTTGTCCATCAGAAATCAATTCTAAATGCTCCACCGGCCTCAAAAGTTCCCGGAGAATAATTCTTACCACTCTACTTGGTTAAAAATCGTTTGTACTTCCGTTGGTTTTTTTTTCGCTTGTAGTTCCTCAAAAATCTATTCTAAGCTCCTTACTGGCCTCGAAATCGCTTATAGCTGCGTTTATGTTTGTTTGTCTTTCCGTAACGAATAATTCTGAGCACTGTACTCGCCTCAAAATCATTCGTATTTACGGTTTTTTTTCTCGCCGGCAGTTTCTCAAGTATTCCCCGTAAGTGCTCTAACAGCCGCGGAATTGCTCGCAGCTCCGTTCCTTTCGTTTGTCGTTCCTCGAAAAATAATTCTGAGCACTGAACTTATCTTGGGATTATTTTTAGTTCAGTTTTTTCGCCTGTGGTTCCTCGAATCAAATTTACTAACCCCCCACGCACTTTAACATCGTTAGTAGTTTCTTATAAATTAATTCTCAATGCTCTGCTAACCTCAACATCGTTCGTAATATCGATTTTTCTGTTTGTCGTTCCGTAACGAATAATTCTGAGCACTGTACTCGCCTCAAAATCATTCGTATTTACGGTTTTTTTTCTCGCCGGCAGTTTCTCAAGTATTCCCCGTAAGTGCTCTAACAGCCGCGGAATTGCTCGCAGCTCCGTTCCTTTCGTTTGTCGTTCCTCGAAAAATAATTCTGAGCACTGAACTTATCTTGGGATTATTTTTAGTTCAGTTTTTTCGCCTGTGGTTCCTCGAATCAAATTTACTAACCCCCCACGCACTTTAACATCGTTAGTAGTTTCTTATAAATTAATTCTCAATGCTCTGCTAACCTCAACGTCGTTCGTAATATCGATTTTTCTGTTTGTCGTTCCGTAACGAATAATTCTGAGCACTGTACTCGCCTCAAAATCATTCGTATTTCCGGTTTTTTTTCTCGCCGGCAGTTTCTCAAGTATTCCCCGTAAGTGCTCTAACAGCCGCGGAATTGCTCGCAGCTCCGTTCCTTTCGTTTGTCGTTCCTCGAAAAATAATTCTGAGCACTGAACTTATCTTGGGATTATTTTTAGTTCAGTTTTTTCGCCCGTGGTTCCTCGAATCAAATTTACTAACCCCCCACGCACTTTAACATCGTTAGTAGTTTCTTATAAATTAATTCTCAATGCTCTGCTAACCTCAACGTCGTTCGTAATATCGATTTTTCTGTTTGTCGTTCCTTAAGGAATAATTTTTTTTCGCGTTTAGTTTCTCGAAAATTCGTTCTAAGTGCTCGACCGGCCTCAAAATCGTTTGTATATCCGTTTTTTTCAGTTGTCGTTCCGCAACAAATGATTCTAAACACTATACTAGCCTCAAAATCGTTTGTAGTCGCCGTTTTTCGTTCGTAGTTTCTCGGAACATAAATTTAAGCACTCTACTCGCATTAAAATTGTTTGCCGTTCTTTAAAAATCAATCGTGAATGCTGTACTGGCCCCAGAGTCATCTATAGTTTTCTCGTTTGTAGTTTGATTCTTAGTTCCCTGAAGGATAATTCTGATCACTCGATCTGCCTCAAAATCGTATGTATTTGAAATCCACCGAAATCGCACTAAATTTTTACGCAAAGGAAGTCATAATCCAGTCCTTCATAATTTGGATTTTTGATTGTCTTGCCTATATCCATCTTACACCTAATTTAGAATGTTATTACTCAACTTATATCAAATTCATGGGGATACATAGTAAATTTAGTTCCCAGATCATCCGCCGCTATTTTGACGGAATTTACTTTTCACGGAGCTAATGCAAGCCTATGATTTTCCTATAATTTTCCACATGTCCTATGATTTTCCGCAATAAAAATGGTTCGACTCAAATACCGGTACTTCACACTAATGATCCCCTCACATATTCTCGAATCCAAACAAATCATAAGCAGTCAATATGTCGACAGTTTGAATATATATATATACTAGACTGGTTTTCAGGAAAAAAAAATTTCGCGAAACTCTCTACATTTAAAGTAAATACTATAACAAGACTCCTGTCCAAATTTGAGCTCAATCGGACCATTCTAAGAGGTTCCGCCGCGATGAAATCGATTTTGCCTTTGATTAACACGTGAGATAATTATTTTTCCAGTAATAAGCGCCGCATTCAGCCAATATAAGTATGCGGCCATCGAAACTAAGTGTAATCGATCGTATTACGTTCCCTTGAAATAGAAAAAAATAGGTACCGTGACGAATTTTTTTTTATTAACAACAATAATTAGAAAAGTAAAAAATTGTTTTAATTCGAAAGATCGATCATGTAATGAATTTACAATTTCCAATGGGATACAATGCAAGCAGACGGGTAGAAAAAGTGATGAATGCAACTAATTCACTCATTAATCAATTCTTTTATTAATTAAACAATAACAATTAATTGATATTCGAATCCAGAAATCCAGAACAAATTGTAACCCAGAACCTTGTCATGAAATTATGTGGATTGAGGTGCTATAACAAGACTCCTGTCCAAATTTGAGCTCAATCAGACCATTGTAAGAGGTTCCACCGCGATCGAAATCGATCACGTCTTTCTTCCGAATTAAGCCCATTTTTTGACGTTTTTAAGTATTGTTATTGATTTTTAAAAAATGTCACCGCTGTATCCATTTTTTTCTATTGGAAGGTATCGTAATACGATCGTTTGCACTTAGTTTTGATGGCCGGATACTTATATTGGCCGAATGCGGCGCTTTTTACTGGAAAAATAATTATCTCACGTGTTAATCAAAGGCCAAATCGATTTCATCGCGGCGGAACCTCTTAGAATGGTCCGATTAAGCCCAAATTTGGACAGGAGTCTTGCTATAGCACCTAAATCCACATAATTTCAGGACAAGGTTCTGGATTCATATTTAAATAACAATTAATTGTTATTGTTTAATTAATGAAAGAATTGATTAATGAGTGAATTAGTTGCATTCATCATTTTTTCTACCCATCTGGTTGCATTGTATCCCATTGAAAATTGTAAATCCATCACGTGACCGATCTTTCGAATTAAAACAATTTTTTTACGTTTTTAATTATTGTTGTTAATAAAAAAAAATTCATCACGGTACCTATTTTTTTCTATTTCAAGGGAACGTAAAACGATCGATTGCACTTAGTTTCGATGGCTGGATACTTATATTGGCTGAATGCGGCGCTTTTTACTGGAAAAATAATTATCTCACGTGTTAATCAAAGGCAAAATCGATTTCATCGCGGCGGAACCTCTTAGGATGGTCCGATTAAGCTCAAATTTGAACAGGAGTCTTGTTATAGCATCTACTTCAAATGTGGAGAGTTTCGCAAAAACTTTTTCTCCTAAAAACCAGTCTAATATATACACATATATATATTCGAACTCAGGCGTGACTCGATCGTGTCGAACCATATACACTCAACGTGAAAATTGAAGGAACAAGACATTTTTTCAATTTTTCACGCGTTTTTTGCGTGGCTGTAACTTTGCGAAAAAATGTCGTATTGAGATGAATGAAGAAGCATTTCGAAGCTTGACATTTCAAGCTTCGACACCGCATGATGAAAACATTTTTTTGGCCATTGGTCATGACACAATTAAGAGACATGTCACAAAGAATTTTTTTTTTTAATTTCCGTTTTTCAAAGTTGTCCACGGACTTTGAACTTTGAAAAAGGGAAATTAAAAAAAAAAAATTTCTTTGTGACATGTCTCTTGATTGTGTCATGACCAACCGCCGAAAAAAGTTTTTATCATGCGGTTTCGAAGCTTAAAATTTCAAGCTTCAAAATGCTTCTTCATTCATCTCAATACGACAATTTTTCGCAAAGTTACAGCCACGAAAAAACGCGTAAAAAATTTGAAAAATTTCTTGTTCTTTTAATTTTTGCGTTGAGTGTATAAAAGTCTTGGGAGCATCATACTATTATATATATCTTATAATTTTACTCATCTTTATGATTCGAGGACGTGCTCTCGGTGACTCTTTCGAATTTCCTCGAGAACCCTCTCGTTATGATGCCGAATGATCAAAATTTCTCCCGTCTTGAAAACGCCCTTGAGTTCGATCCTTCTGCAGCAGGAACGTGGACAATATGGCGGAGAGGAGGTCCAGTTGCTTGGACGAGTTGACGGAGCGAGGTTCCCGGAGTGAAAGAGATCGAGTCTTTGCAAAATGTCCTGTCGATCCCGTGTCGATCACAAATTGTCCTGCGCACTGGCATTTCAGGACATTACGCACGCGAGGGGTGGGCTGCGGTCACGGCAGACTCGTGCACTCTACATTATACATTAATGAAATGATGAAAGAGATTGGCATAAATTAATTTTTTACCAATCATCAGTATGTAATGATACCTTACATATATCTGTTGGCCCATCACATTTGTTTTTGTGGCGTCTTTCATCTCTTACTCTCCGGTTGCCTAACGCCTCATCTTTCTTTTTATCACTTTCCGTGCTAGGGTACCCTGGATATAATAAGCAAAATTATTTTCTGAAAATTCGGAACAAGAATTTTAAAACATTTAATAATCTCAGATTTTCTCGTGTAATTAATGCAAAGAAAATTTTCATAGATCCCAACTTCTACATCTACATCTTCTATGAAATGTCACCTTTACAACAAAAAAATTCATTTCCGCAAAGTTGGGCGACTACCCAAAGACAGCTTTTTGAGATAAAAATTTGATTCTTATCGAATTCCGACATTTTGAATGGAAAACCGGTAATTTTTTCGAAAAGTTTTGAAAATTTTACTTCAATATCTGATTTGACATGGTGGCACCCTGCCCGAGCTTGGACTCCGATTACCACCGTGTCAACTTTACTTTTTCAAATCTGGACCAGATTCACTTTTCATGTCGAACGGAGCGTTGTCCTTACTTACCCACGATTACTCGGCCCCCCCTCAACTTTCGACATTCCGGAAGACGCTGAACACGCGCTCGAACAGTAGGCCTTAACCTTTGGCTGCAAACCCCTTTTGCCAATATAAAATTCACAGCCCGCAGTTTCCATGACTTTGACAGTACCGCGCTCGGATATAATCTTGAATATTCGAGAGCTACGCAAAATCTGTCAGCAGGAAAAGAAAAATGTTCAGCAGCACCTATCATAAGACCGGGTTTCATTTCTCTTTTTATGGAATTTATCAAATTGTATTGGATATCACTGTAAGATTGATTACGTTATTCATTTCAATTATTTATTGAACTTGATTTCAAGGATTCGCGGTAATTTTTGTGCAACAAAATTCACGAAAATATATCAAATTATTATGATTTTTTTTTTTTCATTTTAATTATGTTTAAATCTTAAATCTTACAGGACTACATTGGCGAGTGCAAGAGAGATAGCTGCAATAATGGCGGAACGATTGTTGGCGTCACAATTGTTCTGTGGAATGAAACACGATATGACAATACTGCAGCTCAGCATTTTGCAGTATTGTCATATCGTGTTTCATTCGAAAAACCGATTGGGGCCCCAATCAATAGATTACAGTTTTCTGTTACCGACTGAGCAGTAGTCCTACATCTTCATTCGTGTGTATTTGATTCTATTTCGCTGGAGCATTCGAGGGAATATATATAAATATATATAGATCGATATACAGGGTGTCCAATTTTAATCTTACATTTAATTTATCTCGAAAAATACTACTCCGATCAAAAATTATGTATAACTAAACTTGAAGGGCCTGGAAGGGGACGTACAAAAAAAATTTTTTTTTCGGTCGAAAATCCAAAATGGCGGTTTTAAGGTGGCTCACATGTTTTTTTTAAAATGGAACCATACTTATTTCTTCGCATCGAAAATTTTGTCATGTCCAAACTGACAACTTTTGTGAGAAACTTTTTTCAATAAAATTCATAATTTCTAGGTTAGAACACAATTTTCCAATTGACTATTTTAGCGTTATGCAGGATGTACCACGAGGAGGTAAAGTCATTAACATCCCATGTGGAAGTGTAAGTGTAAGTGTAAGTGTAAGTGTAAGTGTAAGTGTGAGTGTGAGTGTAAGTGTAAGTGTAAGTGTAAGTGTAAGTGTAAGTGTAAGTGTAAGTGTAAGTGTAAGTGTAAGTGTAAGTGTAAGTGTAAGTGTAAGTGTAAGTGTAAGTGTAAGTGTAAGTGTAAGTGTAAGTTTAAGAGTAAGTGCAAGTGTAAGTGTAAGTGCGTGCGTGTGGAACACTCACAAAGATTAGGTCTCTGCAGCTCGTCATTTTCGCAGTATTTTTCGACTCCAAACCCTCTTTGTGACCGTACTCCGAACCCTTTCTAAAGTGTTTGAATAATTTTCAACCACACGATCCTTCATTAGTCTTAACATTGTCAGACACGGATTGTGTCAACAAACCCTTACTCTTTTTTTGAATCGTCGAAAGTTTTAGAACGCAACCACGTTATAGCGAAAGTCGAGTGTAAAAGTTATGAGACGTTCTCAACCCCCCTCCCAAAAGGTAACCACTTGAGATATTCTCTTACGAACGGTCGATGGCTTTGAAAGGCGAGTTCAGGCATGCCTAAACATGAATGGTGGAATATTTAAACATCTTTAGAAAGGTTCGGAGTACGGTCACAAAGAGGGTTTGGAGTCGAAAAATACTGCGGAAGTGACGAGCCGCAGAGACCTAATCTTTGTGAGTGTTCCACACGCACGCACTTACACTTACACTTGCACTTACTCTGAAACTTACACTTACACTTACACTTACACTTACACGTGGGATTTTAATGACTTTACCTCCTCGTGGTACATCGTGGATACCGCTAAAATAGTCAATTGAAAAATTGTGTTCTAACCTAGCAATTAGGAATTTTATCGAAAAAAGTTTCTCACAAAAGTTGTCAGTTTTGACATGACAAAATTTTTGATGCGAAGAAATACGTATGGTTCCATTTTAAAAAAACATGTTAACCACCTTAAAACCGCCATTTTGGATTTTCGACCGGAAAAAAAATTTTTTTGTACATCCCGTTCCAGGCCCTTCAAGTTTTGTTCTACTCAATTTTCGATCGGAGTAGTATTTTTCGAGATAAATTACATGTAAGATTAAAATTGGACACCCTGTATATTATATTAGACTTGGCCTTCAAAAATCGATTTTTGATGCTCCGTCAAAAATATGAAGTTGACCTCGTAACACTAAAGTTCTCAAAATTTTAGCTCTCTACCTTACTGTTAAGGCGTGCCTGCGAATTTCTTTTTCAATTTGTCATTTACTTTTTTTTTTATTCGTCTAAGTTGAAAAATCGGAACTTAACCTAAAAAAAGAGATCCTCCGAAATTCAGCTTCCTATCTTAATATTAAGGCGTGGCAGTAAATTTTTTATTTTATTTTTTTTTATTATTCTTTTTTTTTCTTCCATTTACAGGCATGTCTTAATATATTAAGATAGAGAGCTCAACATTGGAGGATCTCCTCTTTTTGACGTCAACTTTAGATTTTTCAACTTGGACAAATAAAAAAAAATGAAAAAAAAAATCACAGGCATGCCTTAATATTAAGATTAAAAGCTGAAAGGCCCTAGTGGTATACGTACGGTGAATCTGCCCCGGAAAGATATTCAAATCATACTCAGAGGTACTAATAATGTAGGTACTTATAAAATAATAAGATACTGAAAGTTTCAGATCCCTAACTCAATTGGTTTTTAAGAAAAAGCAAAATATGTAAAAAAGCAGAAATTTTTTTTTCTCAGGATTAACTGAACCGATTGATCTGAACTTTCAATATGCTTTACGGCTGATAATAGCTCTCGGGAAAAATTATGAGCTATGAAGGGTTATAAAATCCTCGAAAAAAACATTATTTTTTGTTTAATTTCAATTTTTAACCATGATACAATTTTGGCACAATTGTGAAACTAAATTTTTTCCAAACTTTATCCCAATAACACTATGAGTTTTTATACTTTTTGAAAAAGGTACGCTATAGTAGAAAAAATTAACAACCACTTTTTGGCCCAAATAATGAATTTATATTGTAACGTATAACGCTACATACCGTCGCCGCTCCAACAGCCTAATGGCCACCGCGGTCAGCTCCGCAATTATCGAAAAACATCGATAGATAGAATAAAATAACGGAAACGAAGGAATGTGAAAAATAATACGTTTGGGCCAACGCTCCGCATAATTCCGAAGTGATAATATAATAATTCGGAATTATTTCCCGTGTGAAACATGCGAAACGTTACCTCGGTACAATCAACAACACCCCAGCGGCCTTCGAGGGCCAACGGCCCGAAACCCTGGCGCGTGGCAACGGACAAGACACCGTCGGTGGAGGGGACTCCGACCAATCAAAGGACGAAATCGGACAGTCGAAGGCACCCGAATTCGTATAAAAGGAGCCACCCAAGAACCAGGAAGACAGTCAAATTATTTGTTTCAGAATCTCCGGACCAACAGCTATCGCCATACCAGCCGCAGAGCGCAGCCATCAAGACAGCTAGGAAAAGGATGGAGTCCGAGCAAGCAGTCAGAAGGATAGACGGAGGAAGCCGCGAGACCGAAGGAAGAAGAAAATCACTCGAGGCGTCATCAGTCTATGCTGGAAATCGAAAAGATTCCAACTTCCCCCCTTTTCTGCTAATCTGTTATAGCATCAAAATCCCGTGGAGGTGCATCGGAAGCCCGAGCAAGGGCCTAAATCAGGGATGCCCAACCACGATTCGCCGCGCGTCTCCTAACTTGCTTTTCTTCCCTTTCTCTGCGGTCGCCATACAGCCGAGCGAAGCCGATCCCCTACCAGTGCGACGCGTCTACCGCGCGCTGGCCTTACGGTGGGTAAGAGAGGGGATTGACGAGTTGACAGGTTTTTGCTCAGTGCTCAGGGGTTGGACTACGCTGGCCTAAATCATCGATCCATCACTGGCCGAGCGTCATCACCCCTGCTTCTAACGGGATGCGCTGACGGATCGATACTGGCGTATCGGCAACCACAGCACCGCGGGAGCCCGGTCAGCCGTAGCTAGGCCGCACGGAGGGGGTACCGCGAGCACCGAGGTATCGACCATCGATCGAGCATCTATCGGCAGAAGGGGGGCCGCCTCTATCGCCGTTGCGAAAACCAGCGCGCCAGCTTCGCGAGCCCGCGGGGTGAAGAGAAACGTCGCATCGACAGAAACAACGCCCGTCCCCACCCCACGTCCCCCACAATTTGAAGAGCGAAGCGACAGGTGTATGTACGGGAAGCGATTAGACCAAGATTGTATGCACTCACCGGCGAAATAAAAACGACTTTACCTATTTTCTCGTGTCACCAATTTTCTTACGTACTCTTGGCCCAAATTTAATTACTGTGACGAAATATCTACCGTTACAATATATATATTTTGTGCGTCAATGTTTTTTTATTTTAACGCATATTCACATAATTCGTATCCATTCATAACAATTTTTCACACATAACAATTTTTTTTCCCAAAGTCTAAAATTGTAACACTTAAACATCAACAATCAGTTTTATAATAATTTAAACAAATATTTTTAGAAACAACTTTTATTATGAAATTCGATTATTTATATATTTTTATAAGCTGAAGACATATATTAACCAAAAATTATCGAATTCATAAAAAAACAAGAACATTTTGTTTTTGAAGAAATTACAAATTTCAAACAAATCTAACATTTTTTTTCATTCATTGTTTTTTTTCAATTAATAAGCCCAACAGTTCACACTAATGAAAGGATTTCTTGAAGACTGATAGATATACTGTGAAATAGAATTGTAGCATAACAAACAGTTTTCAATAAATAAATAATAAAAAGAAAAACAGATAGCTGAAAGATATATATTTTTTAAATATTGCAGAATCACATTTCATCAGTCTTCGTCACTGTGTTCTTCAAGCTTTAGCTACCTGTTTTTCTTTTTATTATTTATTTATTAAAAACTGTTTCTTATGTTACAATTCTATTTTACAGTACATCTATCAGTCCTTAAGAAATCCTTCTATTAGTGTGAACTGTTGGGCTTATTGATTTAAAAAACCAGTGAATGACAAAATAAAATTTAGATTTGTTTGAAAGTTTAGATTTCTTCAAAAAGAAAATATTCTTGTATTTTATTAGTTCGATAATTTTTAGTTATAGCTATGTCTCAAGCTTATAAAAATATAAAAATAATGGAGTTTTAGAATTAAAAATTTTTCCGAAAAATATTTGTTGAAATTACTATTAAATTATTATTGATGTTTAACTATTATAATTTTAGGCTTCGGTAAAAAATCATTATTGCTGTTTTGATCATGAAGGATTATTTTTAATAGATACAAATTATGTAAATATGCATAAAAATAAAAAAAATTGAAGCATAAAACTGATAAATAAATTCATCATTTAAGCCGAAAAGTGGTTTTTATTTTTTTGTACTATGACGTACCTTTTTCAATAATTATAAAAAATCATAGTGTTATGGGGAAATATATAAGGTCTGAAAGAAAAATAGTTTAATAATTGTACCAAAATTGTATCATGGTTAAAAATTTAAATTGAATAAAAAAAATTTTTTTTCAAGCATTTCATAACTCGTAATTTTTTTAAAGAACTATTGTCAGCCCTCGGAACATATTAAAAATGTACATTAATCCGTTTAGTTAATAGTGAGAGATTTTTTTTTTTCACTTTCTTACATACGATGCTTTTTCGCAAAAACCAATTGAGTTAGGGATCTGAAACTTTCAGGATCTTATTATTTTATTAGTGCCTACATATCCAATTATTATTTTATTAGTGCCTACATATCTAAGTATCATTTAAATATATTTCGGGGACAGATTCACCAACTTATACCCCTAGGGCCTTCGAGAACTTGTTCTCTTTGAGATCAACTTCAGATTGATGTTCAACTTAAAAAAATGAAAGAATTAAAAAAAGTCGATAAAAAAAAATAATAAAGAATGTATAGGCACACCTCAATATCAAAATAGAGGACTCAAATTTGAAGGACTCTAGTTCTACAAGGTTAACTTCAGACTTTTTATGGAAGCACCAGTCTATTATATATATATATATATGAGAGATTCCATGTGAAACCGGCCACTTCTGACCCGACCGGTGTTCGATTTGGATGAAATTTTTTTTCCTCAAAGTACATGATGACGACAACATTTGACAATTTTTTTAGATTTTTGCCGGCATTATTTATTTAGTAATGAATTCTTGAAAATGTCGTCAGTCGATTTTTCAACTGCAAATATCTCCAAGGCAAGATATCTAAATTTAATGGCTCGCACGTCAAAATATGCGGAATAAGGTCATCTTCTAGAAAAAAATATTAAAAATTTTTTTCACTGTTATATATATTACTTTTTTTATATCTAAATTACTAAAATCGACTTTCTGAAAAAACACCATCGTTTTTTTTTTCGAAATTTTTTATACAGATTCCTTGTCCGATTGTCGAAATTTTGAGCCCTGAGTGAAAGTGGCAAATTCATATTTACTATTTTTTCACGAGTTTCAAAGTTTATTGAAATTGGAAAACTACAAACTTCAATGAATATTCCACGAGTGTAGATAACAATTCAAGTCAAAATCATTCATTTGCGGGTCAAGCAATTCGATTAATCAATTTATTCAGGTTTAAATGATCGTAAAAGATTTCGATTCGGCAGAAGATGAATAATTTTTTACGGGAACTCTTTAATCCTTAAATGTATATGGATATTTAGTTGTTTGCGATTTCGCGGAAAATGACGCGTTTGTCGTCCAGGATACCGCACCAGGATTTCACTGGAATAATAACTAAGCAACGATATTTCCGGTCGTGATTTACTCGAGACGGAATGCTCAATCCCCGGAGCTTGGTAATATTATCGGACTGCAGCCATCATAATGCAATAGCTGTCCACGTATACTGTAAAATTATTAGAAACTTTGCTAAGACACTATCGACGCCGACTAGAGGTTATTATTTTTCGGATGGTGCACCGCAGCAATTTTAAAATTATACTAACTTCGTCAACTTATATCACCATAAAGAAGATTTCAGGATTCAAGGGGAGTGGCATTTTTTCACTACCACTCAAGGTAAAGGGCCGTGTGAAGGTGTGGGAGGAAGGGTAAAAAGATTGGCAGCCCGAGCAAGTCTGCGATTACCATCGAATCAACAAATAACTACCCCGCACGAGTTTTTCGAATGGGCTTCAAGATCAATCACATTGCCAAATATAGAGGTAAAATTTTCACCTCAAGCGGATTATGAAGCAGCTGGCAAACAACTCAAATCACATTTTAAAGCGGCCAAACGGATACCAGAAACACAGAGAATACATCACATAATTCCAGAACCGAACAAAAGAGTTCACGTAAAAAATTATTCATCTTCTGCCGAATCGAAATCTTTTAAGATCATTTAAACCTGAATAAATTGATTAATCGAATTGCTTGACTCGAAAATGAATGATTTTGACTTTAATTTTTATCTACACTCGTGGAATATTCATTGAAGTTTGTAGCTTTCTAATTTCAACAAACTTTGAAATTCGTGAAAAAATAGTAAATATGAATTTGCCACTCTCACTCAGGGCTCAAAATTTCGACAATCGGACAAGGAATCTAGACAAAAAATTTTGAAAAAAAAAGCGATGGTGTTTTTTCAGAAAGTCGATTTTAGTAATTTAGATATAAGAAAAGTAATATATATAACAGTGAAAAAAATTTTTAATATTTTTTTCTAAAAGATGACCTCATTCCGCATATTTTGACGGGCGAGCGATTGAATTCGGATATTTTGCCTTGGAGATATTTGCATTCGAAAAATCGGTTGACGACATTTTAAAAAATTCATAACTAAATAAATAATACCGGCAAAAATCTAAAAAAATTGTCAAATGTTGTCGTCATCATGTACTTTAAGGAAAAAAAATTTCATCCAAATCGAACACCGGTCGGGTTAGAAGTGGCCGGTTTCACGTGGAATCCCTCATATATAATGCCTCATTCCACGTCAACTCAGACGGTCAAAACCCTGACCCCTGCCGATTTAGTTCGTGATTTTTGGTTGGCTTCCGATTCACCCCCAAAGTACCCCTGATTTTTTTCGGAATTTTCGTATCCCCGTACAACCCTTAAAAAAAAAAAAAACCACCCCCAAATGAAGAAAGGAGTACTTGGACATAATTAATATCTTTGATTTTTTTTGTGTGATATCAGTAGGTCAAAAAATAAACTTTGCCAAAATTCCAGGGTGGGCTCTGTATTGCAACTATATTTTAGAAAAAAATAAATCGGACGGTCTAAACGTGATCTTTGCTGATTCAGTTCTCGATTTTTAGTTGAATTTAGTTTCACCCCAAAAGTACCCCTGATTTTTTTCAGAATTTAAAATTTCAACAAACTCTACTACTACTATTCAATGTACTGAAAGCATTAAAAAAATTAAAATTTTTAATTGTGTCCAAGTACGCCTTTCCTTACTTGGGGGTAGTTTTTAATTTTTTAAAGGGTTGTAGGGGAATCCGAAAATTCTGACAAAAATCAGGGGTACTTTTGGGGTGAAACTGAATTCAAAAAAAAATCGAGAGCTGAATCAGCAAAGATCAGGTTTTGACCGTCCGATTTATTTTTTTCTAAAATATAGTTGCAATACAGAGCCCACTCTGGAATTTTGGCAAAATTTATTTTTTGACCTACCGATAACACACAAAAAAATCAAAGGTATTAATTATGTCCAAGTACGCCTTCCTTCATTTGGGGGTGGTTTAGAATTTTTTTTGAAGGTTGTACGGGGATTCGAAAATTCTGAAAAAAATCGGGGGCACTTTGGGGGTTAAATGGAAGTCAACAAAAAATCAGGAACTAAATCGGCAGGGGTCAGGGTTTTGACCGTCTGAGTTGACGTGGAATGCCTTATATATATATATATTGTAATCTGCGACTGGTCGGGGGTGGGGGGAAAATAACAGGGAGGGGGAAAAATAAAATGAATGACACAAAAAAATAAACCAGAGATGTAAGGTGGAAATAAAAATAATGGTGCGAATGTATTTGACAAAGAAAACTGAAATAACGGGGTTCCGCAGATCAGATAGCCGCCCCTCTCCGGGGTTCGGTACAATAAATTCTCGATAACTAACAAAACCAAAGAACAATCAAATAATAATTTGCCAAAAAAACGAGAAAATCGGAAAAACAATAACGCAGGTAAGGGAACGCAAAAATCCGCAAAAAGAAATAATAAACTAAATAATAGTCGCCTCAAAAATGAAATAACAATTGGCCAAAAAGAAAGGGTAAAATAAACAATAATCGCCTCAAAAGGACATAATAATTCTCAAAAAGAAGGTAAGGAAATAATTAATAAAATAAATAATAAAACAAATAATAATCACCCTAAGGACACTTTGATAATCGAATGATGACTTGCCGGAAGAAAATAATAAAAGAAATAATAATCACCCTAAGGATACTCTGATAATCGACTAATGACTTGCCGGAAGAAAATAATAAGAGAAATAATAATCCGCAAAAAAAATATAGACGATAAATAATAAAATAATACTCGGTACTAGGCTAGCTATTACACGGGGAGGGGGGAAGTGGGGTAGACGGGGTGGCTGGCCGGCACTGGTTTGTCTGAGAAATATTACATTAAAAAAAAAAGAAATAGATAGGGAAATTGTTTGGGCGCCAGTTGCTCAGACGGGAGCAACACCGATAAAAAAAATAAAAGAAACGCGGGTATGAAAATAATAATTAGAACTGAAAGAAAATGGAACTGAAATAAAATCACAAAAAGAATGACTCTCGACGCGCGGCTAGCCGTCGGCGGGAATGGACTCACACAGGGGGTGGGGGTACTGTCTCTGGCTCTTAAAATGACCTCGGCACCAAACCGCAAATGAAAATACTGAATAATAAAAAAAAACAGAAGAATTGCTCGGGGAAAAAATCGTTAAACAAAATCCTACTCTGACTCGATCTCGAAGGAGCACCACTGCCCGCACACGCACGGCAATGGCCGCCGAAAACTCGCGGGGCACAAAATGGCGCGACGGGACCGCGTGCTCTCCGTCGCGCGATGACGGGGCAAAAATTATATTATTCACGGTTTAACAAATTCCGGGGTCACGGGGAGGGAAAATCAGGTAAATTGGGGCTTGGGAAAATGGGAAGAAAACGCACTTACTTCGCGGTGGGCCTACGACGGCCTCTCTCTCTCTCTCTCGCTCGGGTACCGCTCGTGTACCGCTCGTTTCACCGTCTATCTCTCCTCGCTTTTCCTCTCTACGCCTTTCCTCGCCTTCTACACTCTCTCAAACGCTTCCTCTCCACTTTCTCGAACTCTCCTCGCCTTTCTCACAAAAAAATAATACAATTCGCTTTGATATAAAAAAAATACGCTCCAAATCGGAAAATCGGAAAATTCTACTACGCGTCTGATACTATCGGGATCTCGGATCGAAGTGACGATTAATGGCCGTCGCCGTCTTCGTGCTTCTCCTTCGATAATTCTTCCCTCTGATTGGCTGCTACCGGGGACTGCGCGAATCGATCCATCGATTGCGGTTGGGTCGTCGGTGCTGCGGGTGGTGTTGCTGATTGGATCACAGCAGCCAATCGGGATCGCGGGTTCGAATCTTCTCGGGGTCCGGGTGTGGGCGCTCGTTCGCGCCACTGGCATCGGGGCTCGCTCCCACAGGCCTCCGCCGAGGGTCCGTAAGGTGGCTCCCTCGGGCGGTTATTTTGGACACTAGTGGCGTCCTCCTCGGCCCGCGGGGGTTACGGGTTCCAGCGTTTGACAGCTCGACTCTTGTTGTGGACCACCTCGCGGGTTTGAGTGTGATTTCCGTCGCGAGGGTGGTCGGGGTCGAGCTGTCCGGGTCCTCGTGCAGTGCGTGGGTGTAAAAGTAGCCAGTGATGCGTGAGTTTCCGGGTCGGGGGTTAACTCTGGTGTTTTCCGGGGACCTCGGGGGTAATTTTGAGGTTATCCCGGATTTGGTGATGGTTCGGGTCTTCAGGGCAGTTGGAGGGTCCTAGGGGCTCCTGATCCACTCAGGGTAATTCCCCCGGGGCCTCTTCAGTATCCTGGGCTTCTCCACCCCGACTCCGACGACTGCTTACTCCGGGGTGGGACTGCGGGGCCTCCGGTGGTTCGACGACGGTCCATTTATCGTCACCGAGGGAATTCAGGTGAATATGGGGGATGATTTAAGGGATGTGGGGTGCTGGGGGGTAAGGGGGTGTATTTGGGAAGGGTGTTGGGGTTTATTTTAATTTATTGTGTATTTTTCAGGTTTCGGATCCTCTGGTCATTGGACGGGAGCAGGGTACGGTGACGGTGGGTGCCGGAGCTGCGACGGGGAGACTGGGCGGGGGGGTGGTAAATATCAGGGTAGGAATGGGAGGTAGGGTAAATTCTTATTTCCTAATTAGTTAAAGTAATTACTTAATCCTAAAATAATTAATAAATATTCAGGTCTGTCAGGGCTTAGTATTAATATTTAATTATAATGTTCCAGGTGCCGAGGGACGCGGGTGACTTCGATCCGGACCGGGGGAAAATTGTGACCGCCACGTCACAACTCCCCCCCACTTGCCGAAGGTTCGTCTCTCGACGACCTGAGCATACACACAATCACTCGGGGGGGGGGGGGGGGGATTCTCGGGAGTGGGGATCGGGATCGGGGGGTTCGTGACAGGATAATTAACTTGGTTTGTTTCAGTGGTACTGTAAATATTATTTAAAACTTTGGCTGGGTTGTGGGGGTGCCCTTTGCAGCCCCCTTACAACTTAACATAAATCACAGTTCTTTTGTTAAATGATAATGCTCAAAAAGGAAAAAAAACTAAATAAACTTGTCGTTCATGACAAAAGAAAAAATAATTGTTTCGTCGTGCCGTGCCGGCGTTCTCCCTTGCAGCCTCGTTTCTGGTCTCGGGCCAGAGTAAAAAAAAAGAAATACAAAACTTGGTTGGAGGGTTATCGACGAAGGGAGACGGGGGAACAAGAAAACGGCGCGGACAAAGAAAAAGAAAAAAAACGAACGAGGGGGGGGGGGGAGAAAACGTGTCGGGGCTTCATCTTCGCTCCTACTCCTCCCAGAGCATCTGTGGCCGACCGTCGAGCTTCGTGCGGCAGTGGGTCGCGATATGTCCGCGCAGGCCGCAGTTCCAACAGCAGAGGCTTCTGGCTGGGGCTGGGAATGGGGGGGGGGTGTCAGTTCGGCTAGGGGTGGTGGCGGGTAGATGCCCAGGGGTGGGGGTGTCGGGGAACGGGAGGTAAGGCGGCTGGGGCAGTCGGAGGAGCGATGGTTTGGTTGACCACATCGCCAGCATAGGAATGGAGTACCGGGATCGGGGGGCAGTGGGCGGGGGCTGAGGGTTAGGGACATCAGGGCAGGGATGGTTTGGGGAATCAGTGGTGGAGGGGTTATCAGAGGTTTGGGGCGGGGAGGTATCGGGTGGAAGATCCGACGGGGGTCACATTTGGCGGGGCGGTGGTCTGGTTGCCGGCAGATGAAGCAAGGGGGTCCGGCGGGACGGGAGTTTTTCGGGGCTGGAATGGGGTGGGGTTTCGGGGGAAAGGGGTTGTTGGAGCTGGTGGTAGTCGGGGTTGCGGGAGTGGTAACGGGGAATCGGGCCTGGATGCGGCGAATAATTTCCGTCAGGCTGGGACGCGGGGTGGTGGAGGTTGGGGAGGGAAACGGGGGCTCGGGTTGGGGCTTGCGGGAGGTGCTGGGGGTAGGTTCGGGAAGTGTCGGGGGGTGCGGGGTCTTGGAAGGAGTTTTGTGGTCGAGGAGGGTCAGGGTGTTGAGGTCGGGGCGACGTAGGGTAGGGAGTACCTTGGGGGGGCGAGGTGCAGGCTTAGGGAGTTCCTCTGAGGTGGTGGAGTTATTAGGAGCGGGGGTTGGGGAGGTGAGGGTTTTAGGGGCGGGTTTCAGTGCCGGCTTGGCGGGGGTTGGGGTGGTGGTAGGAACGGAGCGGGTATCGGGGGCTGGTTTCGGGAGGTGGAGGGCCTGTTGTTCGGCCTCGCGCCGCGCGACCTCGCGCTCGTACCGTTCCCGTGCCTGGTCTGGAGACAGGGTGTCGTAACCCACCTCGTCCCACCGGGCGGAGGTCGTACGGATCCCTCCCCGGCCCGGTCGGACGGTTCTCCTCTCCATCCTGGTGTTCTTGGTTTTTCTGTAAAGTCGGGGTTCTAATTAACACACGGGGAGTTTTCGGCGAGCATGCTGGGGTCGAAGGTGTGGCAGGGGGTGCATCCGTCGGTTCTGTCTCAGTCATGTCATAGGGATGTCGGTACGGGACTAAATCTTTGATGTGGACTTTTTGGTTTTTCTTTTTCAACGGGAGGTGGATTTCGTAAACTACAGGGTAAATTTTTCGGGTAATGGTGTAGGGTCCACGGTATTTCGGGGCTAGTTTCGCGGCGAAGTTTTGTGCTGCGGACGACAAAACCCGATTCTTCCGACGGACGAGATCGCCCACCTGGAACTCACGGTCGGCTCTTCCGCGGTTATAATAATGGGCCTGCCGTCTCGCAGCACCGGACAGGTTCTTCCTGACCCAGTCGTGGAGCAGGGGTAATCGTTTCATCCGATCGTTCCAGACCGCGGGGTCGGTACGGTCTTCGACGGGTGGGATTGGGAGGTCGTTAGGGATACTTTTCGCGGGTCGGGGGTTCCTTCCAAAATTCAGGCATGCGGGGGTCATGTGGGTGGAACTTTGGACGGCGGTATTGAGGGCAAAACATAATTCGGGGAGGTGAACGTCCCAATTTTGGTGATCGTCACCGACGTACGAAATGATCATTGTTTTCAGGGTTCTGTTGACTCGTTCTACGGGGTTGGCTTGGGCATGGTACGGGGGAATGGTGGTTTGGCGTACTCCATATTGTTCGAGGTGGGACGTCATGTGCTTGTTCACAAATTCGGTGCCGTTGTCCGTCAGGAGGTAGCGGGGGCATCCCCACCGGTTGAAGACCAGGGTTTCCAGGGCGTGCACTATTGCGGGTCCGGTCGAGGTTCTCAGGGGGGTGGCTTCTACGAATTTCGTGAACAAGTCTTGGAAAACCAGGATGTATCGGTTGCGGCTTTTGCTGGGTGGGAAGGGGCCCATCACATCAGCTGCAACCACGGTCCAGGGGCCTTCGGTGGTTCGTTCGCGCATGAGGACTGCAGGGGCTCCCTGCTCTGTTTTACTCATCTGACAGGTTTGGCACCCACGCACGAACTTAGCCACATCCTGGAAAATCCCGGGCCATGCAAAATTCTGGGTGACTCGGTGATACGTTTCGTCAATTCCCAGGTGCCCAGACTGGGGGTGGTCGTGGGCATCTTGCATGGCTCGTAAACGGGAATCATGGGGCAGGACTAGCTTCCAGGCATTCAGGTCAACGAGGGCTGGGTTTACTATCGGGTGGGGGCGGTGGTGGTAAAGCCTGTTATCCTCAATCTTCCAATCGGGGTATTTGGACGGGAAATCATGGACGTTTTGCAATTGGTCGCGGTACCAGGGATCTATGGATTCTCCAATGGCTGCTAGGGCTTCCTCGGTTCCTTCGAACATTCGGGACAGGGCGTCAGGGACTACATTCAGGGCTCCTTTCCTATGGATCACCTCCATATCCAGGTCTTGCATTTGCAGGGCCCACCGGGCAAGACGCCCAGCAGGATCTCGGAGGTTCCGTAGCCAGCGCAAACTACTGTGGTCGGTTATCACTCGGAACGAGGTACCCTCGATATATGGGCGCAATTTCTTCGCAGCCCATAATACCGCGAGGCACTCTCGTTCGGTCACGCTGTACTTCTTCTGGGCAGGGGTCAGGACTTTGCTACAAAATACGATGGGGTGTTCTTCACCATCAATTTCTTGGGTCAGAACTGCCCCCATCGCATGGTCACTGGCATCGGTCTGGATCGTGAAGGGTTTGGAGAAATCGGGTCGGGCTAATACGGGGGTGGTGGCAAGGGCTTGTCTCATGGCTTCGAATGCGGTTGCTTGTTCTTCCCCCCAGTGCCACGGTACATCTTTACCGAGTAATCGCACCAGGGGAATTTTAAGCTCGGAGATGTCTCCCAGGAACCGGGCATACCAGCCAACCATTCCTAGGAATCTCCGCAGCTGTTTCAGGGTTTTCGGGGGAGAGTACTGCAGGACGGGGGCTACTTTGTCGGGGTCTGCTTCTAGTCCGTGTCGTGTGACGACGTATCCCAGGTACTTCATCTCCGGGCAGAAAAAGGAGCTTTTCTCCCGGTTGATCTCGAGATTAGCACCCGAGAGCGCCGTCAACACTAATCGCAAATATTTGAAATGGTCCTCCTCCGTCTCCGTAGCGATGATCACGTCATCCAGGTAAGCGAAGACGTGAGGTTCCCACTCGGGTCGTATTAATCGGTCCATTAACCTCTGGAAGGTGGCAGGGGCGTTCGTTAATCCAAAGGGCATACGGGTGAACTGGAAAAGTCCCCGACCGGGGACAGCAAAGGCAGTGATGGGTCGACTAGCGGGTTCGAGGGGCACTTGGAAATAAGCTTGACTCAGGTCGAGTTTGGAAATGTGGTGGGCTTGTCGGAGGCCATCCAGGATTCGGTCTAGGTTAGGGAGGGGGTAAGCATCTTTCCGGGTAACTTTATTAACGTCCCGATAATCAATGCAAAACCTATGTTTGCCATTGGGTTTCGGGACGATCACGGGATTACTCAACCAGCCACTGCTGAAGGGCTCAGTTACCTGCTCGGTGATCATCTTATCCACCTCAGCTTGGGGAATTCGCAGTAGGTACGGGGAAATAGTGCGGGGTCTTTGTCGGATCGGGGGATGGCCAGCGACATCGATCGTATGCCGGATACTGAGGGTGCAACTGAGGATTCCGGTGGTGTTGGGTTTTACCAGCTGGTCTAGGAGAGAAGTGAGTTGACGGGTGGTGGCAGCGGGAATTTCTACGAGACCAGCGGTTTCGGGTTCCACTATGGGGTCTGCGGGGACGGGTCCGGTGGCAAGGAACGTTCGGGGAATGCCTCCAGGTAGGCACCAGGTATTGGCTGCGTAATCGATCAACAGTCCGAATAGTTGGCAGAAGTCCATTCCCAACAGTCCATCATAGCTCAAGGGGGCTATTCGCAGGGGTAAGGGTTTGGATACGCCGGATAGCGTGATATTGAGGGTGACTTCGCCAATCATTGGGACGGTGGCATTGTTGGCCACCCTCACGCTTCCGGTACAGGGTCTCACCATGTCCCCCAGAGTTTCCACCAGAGTGGGACTGAGGTATGATCGGGTGGACCCTGAATCCACTAACGCTTCGATAGTTCGCCCACGGATAGTCAACCAAAGGTGGTGACGATTTTCCTCTCCGCAGGCGTCTATCTCTACGTGATCTGGGGTCAACGGGGGCGGTTGATGGGGCTGGGGTTCTGGCTCGGAGGGGGTAAGCGGTTGGAAAAAGGTCCTTGGGTCGGATGAGGTACTTGGTCCGTAAAAAATGCTTGGTTCGGGGAGGGTGCTGGGTCCCTTGGGAGTACCTGGTTCGGCGAATTTGCTCGATCCAGGGGAAGTACGGGATTCGGAAAATATACGAGGTTCGGGGAAGCTTGGGGCATCGGGAGAAAGACCGGTTGCGGGAATATCTCGGGGTCTGGGGGAAATATTATTTTCAGAGATTTTTCGGAGTTTAGGGGAAGAATTATTTCCAGGGGATTTTTGGACTTCAGAGGCAACTTTATTTTCAGGAGGACTCCGGGGTTCGGGGGCGGTATCGTTGTCACGGAGTGTTTGGGGATAGGAGGAATCACTATTTTCGGGGAGATCTCGAACATCTGAGGGATTTTCAGCGGGTTTCCGGGGGTCGGAAGGGGTAGGGATTGCGGGGAGTTTCCGTGATTTCGGAACAATTCGCGGTTGGGAGGGAGTCTGTACTCTAGGGGAGGTGTGGGGTGTAGGAGAAATCTTCAGTGCGGGGGGAGAGCGGGGTTTGAGGGGAGCAAGGGGTTGGGGGAACCTGCAAGGTTTACGGGGATTATTTTGTTCAGGGGGGGTACCGTTTACTGCCCCCCCCCCATGGGGTTTCCCTCACGGATTCGTCGGCATCGAGGGCACGAGGTGGTCTCATTTCCGGGGAGGCCACACACTCGGCAGAATCGCGTTAATTCTTTCGGACACTCACGGTAGATGTGTCCCTGCTCCTTGCAGTTGAAACATCTGACCGTCGTGGATCTGACCCGGGGGGTGGGAGGGATGTAGGCGGGGTGGATGGATAGGAGGGAGGGGATCTTGGGGTACGTGGGGGGGGGGCGGAATTTGGGACGAAGTGCTTTTGATCGGGTGCTGATGCTTCGGCAACGGGACTGGGGATTAGGGGTTCCGAAATCTTGGAGTATTGTATCGTGGGGTTGGATGTAGGGTGACTACTAGCCGCCGTGGAATTTCTACCACGGTTCTTGGAGGGGGGGGTGGTAAGCCGCGCTGGGAAGTACGCACTGGGAGGGATCGAGATATTGTCGGACGATTTTCTTTTTTTCCTTCATCTCCTCGATCCGGCGACACCGCCACGTGAAATCAGCGAAGCTCGTGATTTCCTCGCGGCGAATGTGCTCGGTCAGGTCGGGGGACATGTTGTTATAACAGTGGTCGAGTTGGGCTTCCAACGAGAGCGGGGGGGTAAGATAATAGAAGTACGTGCGCATGCTGGTAAGGAACTCTCCCGCTGTTTCTCCCGAGCCTTGGTATCGGGAGTTCATCTCGCAACGCAGTCGTCCCTGGAGGTCATTGTGGCCGAAGCGCGAACGGAAGTGGTAGAGAAAACCCTCATAATCACTCCAATTGTCGCGCTCCGCTCGCCACCATCTACGGGCCTCGTCCGAGAATGCTTCGGACACGAGCCTCAGAAGGTCCTCCTCGGTATACCCTCTGCTCTCGCAGTATTCGTATAACCGGAGGAGGAACTCCTCACCGTCCTCTTCCCGGGTTCCCGCAAACCTCGGACCGAACCGTCGGAAGTGGTCCACTCCGGCGGTATCACGGGTCTGGGTGGTGGTAGAGAGATTTGAGCTCCATCGGTGAGCAGGGCGGGACAGAGCCTCGGGCCTCAGCCTGGTGCTGTTCCCCCGGGGCAACTGTCTTCGGGGCAGGGTGAAGGTGTCGTGGATCTCGGGCGCAGGGGGTGGGGGGAGCATGGGGATCAGGGGAGCAGATAGGGAGTAGGCAGCGGGGGTTGGGCGAGAGACTGGTCGACTGCGTTGGAGCTCGGGGGCGAATGTGACAGTGGGGCCTTGGGGGGCTGGGGGATCGCGGGGTGGGGGTGTCGGTGTGGGTTGGGAGATGTCGTGATGCGACATCAGGTCGTCTGTTTCATTGAGGGAGATGGGGTCTTGGTAGGGGCCATGGGACTGACCGCTGGACAGGGGAGGGTGGGATACTGGAGCTTGTCGGGTGTGGATGCTTCGAAGGGTGTCATCGAACTCGGGGTGGAGGAGTGCGGTAGTGAGACAAAAGGGTGGCGCGTCTAGGCGCTCGTCATCTTCCGCATCCTAATCGACGGTGGCCTGGGGGTAAAGGCGGCGGATTTCGTAGCGCCAATAGCGGTTAATTACATCTTCCATTTCGCCCTTCGTGCTTAACCCCTCATGGTCGCACAGGCGAAAGATGTCCCGCTTGTTTGGCATATTCTGGAGATTTATTTTGATGGCGTCTATGTCGGCTTGTAACCGGGCGCGTGCAGCTGCCTCGGTCGGGGGTTGGTTGTGGGGGTGGGGGCTCGACGTACCAGTGTTCACGAAACTGGGCGTCGTTGCGGTCGTGGTCACGGTCACGGTCGTGGTGGGGGCCGTGCCACCCGTGGTGGTCGCAACCGGCGGGAGTGAGGGGAAGTCCATGGTAATTTATTTAAAAAAAACAAAATTTCAAGAAAAGCGGGGCGGGAAAATGATTCACGGGGAGGGAAAGTGCCAAAAGGGGCAAAATAATTTCTTCGACTAAGGCTTAAGCTTGGATAAATAGTTAATAAAAAAGAAAATTTAGGAAAGCAAAAAGGGGGAAAAAAGGGAGAAAAAGGGAACGAGAAAAAAAAGATAATTGATCCGGAAAAGAATTTGCACAATGTGCCCGAGACAGGGGGAAAAGAACAGAAATTGAAATTTAGGTTCGTAGGGTAAATTATAGTTCGTGATAGTCAGTCGGGGTCGAGTCGGGTTGCACATAAAAAAAAACAAAAAAAAGGTAATATTCACCGGAGCAGTGTTGCACAAATAAAAATATCAGGGTGATTCAATGGCGACAGTAAAATACGGGTGATCCAAAAATACAGGGTAGTCGGTAAAATCCAATAACGGCGAAAGGCGGTGTGGGTGAAATTTCGAAACAGGCAACAAAAAAAAAACAAAAAAAACAGAAGGGGAAAATAAACACAGAGATATTCACTAAATAACTGCTGCAGGTGAGAATAAAGTCGAGCAGTGGTGTCTTCGGACTAACCTAGCTACGCAAAAAAAAAGTTTGAAAAAAAAAACAAAAAACTTCAAAAATAAATAAAATAATAAAAGCGAAAACAGGGATGATTCTAGGTGCCGGGGTGAGCGCTTATTAAATTTCAAAACGAACGCCTCAACCGGGTTGAGGGAGTTCGCTTACCAGGGCCCCACGTTGGGCGCCAATTTGTAATCTGCGACTGGTCGGGGGTGGGGGGAAAATAACAGGGAGGGGGAAAAATAAAATGAATGACACAAAAAAATAAACCAGAGATGTAAGGTGGAAATAAAAATAATGGTGCGAATGTATTTGACAAAGAAAACTGAAATAACGGGGTTCCGCAGATCAGACAGCCGCCCCTCTCCGGGGTTCGGTACAATAAATTCTCGATAACTAACAAAACCAAAGAACAATCAAATAATAATTTGCCAAAAAAACGAGAAAATCGGAAAAACAATAACGCAGGTAAGGGAACGCAAAAATCCGCAAAAAGAAATAATAAACTAAATAATAGTCGCCTCAAAAATGAAATAACAATTGGCCAAAAAGAAAGGGTAAAATAAACAATAATCGCCTCAAAAGGACATAATAATTCTCAAAAAGAAGGTAAGGAAATAATTAATAAAATAAATAATAAAACAAATAATAATCACCCTAAGGACACTTTGATAATCGAATAATGACTTGCCGGAAGAAAATAATAAAAGAAATAATAATCACCCTAAGGATACTCTGATAATCGACTAATGACTTGCCGGAAGAAAATAATAAGAGAAATAATAATCCGCAAAAAAAATATAGACGATAAATAATAAAATAATACTCGGTACTAGGCTAGCTATTACACGGGGAGGGGGGAAGTGGGGTAGACGGGGTGGCTGGCCGGCACTGGTTTGTCTGAGAAATATTACATTCAAAAAAAAAGAAATAGATAGGGAAATTGTTTGGGCGCCAGTTGCTCAGACGGGAGCAACATCGATAAAAAAAATAAAAGAAACGCGGGTATGAAAATAATAATTAGAACTGAAAGAAAATGGAACTGAAATAAAATCACAAAAAGAATGACTCTCGACGCGCGGCTAGCCGTCGGCGGGAATGGACTCACACAGGGGGTGGGGGTACTGTCTCTGGCTCTTAAAATGACCTCGGCACCAAACCGCAAATGAAAATACTGAATAATAAAAAAAAACAGAAGAATTGCTCGGGGAAAAAATCGTTAAACAAAATCCTACTCTGACTCGATCTCGAAGGAGCACCACTGCCCGCACACGCACGGCAATGGCCGCCGAAAACTCGCGGGGCACAAAATGGCGCGACGGGACCGCGTGCTCTCCGTCGCGCGATGACGGGGCAAAAATTATATTATTCACGGTTTAACAAATTCCGGGGTCACGGGGAGGGAAAATCGGGTAAATTGGGGCTTGGGAAAATGGGAAGAAAACGCACTTACTTCGCGGTGGGCCTACGACGGCCTCTCTCTCTCTCTCTCGCTCGGGTACCGCTCGTGTACCGCTCGTTTCACCGTCTATCTCTCCTCGCTTTTCCTCTCTACGCCTTTCCTCGCCTTCTACACTCTCTCAAACGCTTCCTCTCCACTTTCTCGAACTCTCCTCGCCTTTCTCACAAAAAAATAATACAATTCGCTTTGATACAAAAAAAATACGCTCCAAATCGGAAAATCGGAAAATTCTACTACGCGTCTGATACTATCGGGATCTCGGATCGAAGTGACGATTAATGGCCGTCGCCGTCTTCGTGCTTCTCCTTCGATAATTCTTCCCTCTGATTGGCTGCTACCGGGGACTGCGCGAATCGATCCATCGATTGCGGTTGGGTCGATGGTGCTGCGGGTGGTGTTGCTGATTGGATCACAGCAGCCAATCGGGATCGCGGGTTCGAATCTTCTCGGGGTCCGGGTGTGGGCGCTCGTTCGCGCCACTGGCATCGGGGCTCGCTCCCACAGGCCTCCGCCGAGGGTCCGTAAGGTGGCTCCCTCGGGCGGTTATTTTGGACACTAGTGGCGTCCTCCTCGGCCCGCGGGGGTTACGGGTTCCAGCGTTTGACAGCTCGACTCTTGTTGTGGACCACCTCGCGGGTTTGAGTGTGATTTCCGTCGCGAGGGTGGTCGGGCTCGAGCTGTCCGGGTCCTCGTGCAGTGCGTGGGTGTAAAAGTAGCCAGTGATGCGTAAGTTTCCGGGTCGGGGGTTAACTCTGGTGTTTTCCGGGGACCTCGGGGGTAATTTTGAGGTTATCCCGGATTTGGTGATGGTTCGGGTCTTCAGGGCAGTTGGAGGGTCCTAGGGGCTCCTGATCCACTCAGGGTAATTCCCCCGGGGCCTCTTCAGTATCCTGGGCTTCTCCACCCCGACTCCGACGACTGCTTACTCCGGGGTGGGACTGCGGGGCCTCCGGTGGTTCGACGACGGTCCATTTATCGTCACCGAGGGAATTCAGGTGAATATGGGGGATGATTTAAGGGATGTGGGGTGCTGGGGGGTAAGGGGGTGTATTTGGGAGGGGTGTTGGTGTTTATTTTAATTTATTGTGTATTTTTCAGGTTTCGGATCCTCTGGTCACTGGACGGGAGCAGGGTACGGTGACGGTGGGTGCCGGAGCTGCGACGGGGAGACTGGGCGGGGGGGTGGTAAATATCAGGGTAGGAATGGGAGGTAGGGTAAATTCTTATTTCCTAATTAGTTAAAGTAATTACTTAATCCTAAAATAATTAATAAATATTCAGGTCTGTCAGGGCTTAGTATTAATATTTAATTATAATGTTCCAGGTGCCGAGGGACGCGGGTGACTTCGATCCGGACCGGGGGAAAATTGTGACCGCCACGTCACAATATATATATATTGTTATGTCGCAAGTTTAATCGTGGATTAATTAATTACGGTACGAGGGACTGGTTCGCGCTTCAGAACACGGTTGTGAAAGAAAAGACTCGGTTTACACTTTATAACGAGTTAGAAGACGTTTATTTCGTACAAAAGGTCGGACGGATGGTCCCGGCGTGGACACGGTACAATGTTGCCGTATGGTACTGTTAGATGTACACTCAGATATAGACTGACTGGCGCTGGTCGGGAGACGGTCTTTTATAGTGAATAGGGCCCAGCTGGGAATAGTGTGGAATAATCTGGAAAAAGAAGGAATTCGAATGTTCGGGGTCGTGGAAGCGGACTCGAACATTCTGGATGTCGATGTTTCGAGAAATGGGACGTGTTGAGGCGAAGTGACTGCATGGGTTTACGCAGATGGGAAGCTACAGCTATACGCAGTAGGGGACATCGTTACATCTCCCCCCTTATTCAAGAAAATCCATGTTACAAAAAATGGATTTTCTTCGATTTTATAACCATTGTTACTACGTCTATTGGTGCGTCTTACAGAAGAGTGAGTGTTATGAGATCGATCTAGATGAGCCAGTGCTACTAGTTCGTCTTGTGGATATTGTACTTCATAATTACTATGATCGCGAGTATTATTGTGAAAACAATTGTTGTAAACGTTGATACAAGGCGAAAAAGTACATGACATGATTTTTCCAATTATCTTACCGAGACAATTACACAATCCGAACTTAAAAGCTACTAGAGACATTACAATTCCGATACACGCATATCCTAAGTATTTGAGTCCGTCATAGACAGCTTCGAACAGACTTTTGTTACGTTTATGATTTCCAATTTTTTTTTTCTTCCGATATTTCATCGAGAGTTTGTCCGAGGGATTTCAGTTGGGTTAGATCTATATGAGTTGGTATTCCTAGCGTAGTTAACTGTAAGTCTTGTAGTGACATCGAATGGTTGTTTAGTATGTCGTCTAGCCTCGGTATTTTAATTGTCTTATTGATCATTATGTCTGTCGTCTGTGTGACTTTTTTGTCGAGTCTAGGTCGAATGATTATGTGGTCTGTCTGTCCAAGGCAGTTTTCGGAAATAGTCACTTTATTAGTGCCGTGCGATGTTATTTGGCGGAATTCATTATCTTCGCAAGCGAGATAAAGCGTCTCGGGTTTAGGAGAAGTAATAATCCACGAATTTCCGTTTTTTAATTGAATAATCGGGATTTTGTCTTTTACAAAGAAGCTTTGACGCAACCGTTTGGCATTGAACTAGGTCATTTTTGTTGCTAGGTGTGAACAAATTCCTTATATCATTAAGAATGACTACGGTGTCCGGTGGGTTAAGATAATAGAATGTATTAGCATAGAGGCTTCCGTTAAAGCATTGGAATTAATCTGTAAGTCTGGAGTATTGTATTTTTGCTACTAGTAAGTCAATGATGTATGCGAATCGATTCTTCGCTATCGTGACATTAACCTCGCTGATCTCGATTATTTCGTCCACTGCAATTTCATTTTTTTTGACAACACCAGTGATTTGTCGCATATTATTTTGGTATTTATGATCTCAAGGTAATGACGCATAAAGTTCGCTAAAAAAAATCAATGGTTCGCATAGTAATGTTGTTGATGCGACGGTTTGATTCTTATCCATGACGTTTGGATTTTGCTGATTAAACTATGTTAATGAGACCTCCATGAACCATTTTTTTTTGTACAAGAATAATTGTATTAGAATGATTAACCCAAGCATTCGAAACTGCACATTTTTGTTTTGTTACGTCCTCGCTCGTACCCAAACGCGTGTGAGCGACTTAGAGGCGAATAAATCGTGCTCTCGCTGAGCAAGCAAAGATAAAATTATATTTTTCCTAACGCGTATGAAAATGCATGTAGCTGCCACGCGCCGTTCAAACTCTCGACCTTCGATGCATAGGGCCTAATACTAAAGGCTGTTCTATGATTAGAGTGTCATCCGATGGCTGTTTTCTTCGCTACTCGAAGGAAGAAGGCGCAAGCCGTGGTTCCTCGAATTGTTTTCGACTAAGCCACGCATATAATTAAAATCACGGTCAAATATCGGCAGATGCTCTGAATATGCGCGTACAATAGGACGACGAATGATTGAATTTGTATTTTGACTCTAAAACCGAACATTAAAAATCGTTGTGTGTCGTAAGACCGCTCGTGACTCACTCAACTACCTGACCCCCAACATCTGGTCGTTCGGTAGAGTCTCAACAAGACATTGTAGTCTATAAGTGGAGATCGGTTGTAATCAAACACCGCTCTTCTACTAATCTAGGTAAAAGTCATTAATTCGTACGTGATAAGGCGAGGTCTCCGTCCCCACAGTAAAGGGCTGACACCCTGACGTAAAAAAGAGACCGCCCCTCTGTGTATTTCGGTCACCGAATACTTATGATATTCGGGTCTGGACGTAACACTTTGCCATAGAATTTAACGAATTTTTTTTTGTTATTGCATTACTCGGCAAGAGTTCGTAAAAGTTTCGACTTGCGAACGATTGATCGCTTTATTTATTTTTTTATTTTTATTTTAAAAAAAAATTTTTTTTTTTTTAATTTATTTATTTATTCGTGTGTTTATTTATTTACTTATTCAATATTTAAATTCATTTCGAGTATCATCTGTAGCAACCAAAGCACTAGACTGCTTTATATCAAGTTCTAGTGTCTGTCCGTAAATTGTTTGACTCGTTGGTACCAGGAGATGACGATGTTTTCATCAGTTTCGTTGTGCTTACGAATCTTTTGAAATTATGATATTCCGTATAGCGATTTCTGACAGGTACCACGTGAAGTGTTACTGATATTTTTCTTTTTCAATGCAATCAAACAATCTTATCGTAGATCGTGGAGCGTAATGAATCACACAGATGAGGCAAATACTTTGGTTTGAATTCTCGGTAATGATTAAAGTATAATTTAAATACAAACAGATTGTAACCTTTTTTTTTTTTTTTTTAGTATTGTATTACATACGGCTAATAGTGATGCTGATTGATTAATCTCGGTTGTTTCAATATCTGTGAGGTTGACGAAGCCCATCGAGGTATACGTTTCGTTGTCCGTTTTCTTTGATGCTTTAACGAGATGCGTGTAGTGATTTGTGAATCGGTAGATCCTTTCGATCCTATTCAGCTCGACAGGTGTAGAATAATAAAGCAGAGCAGCATCTTTTCGTGAGGCATTCTTCTCCGATGCCTGGGTCGTAAGGCACGGAGCAGCAACGGTTTGAGTGTAACGACGGTAGATTGTTTTTTGTAGCGCCGGCGACCTGAGTCGTCGACCGCATTTTGAATATTTGTATCGCCGAAATTCCGGGGTATCGGTAACCCAGGTGTGCTTTGCCTTTTCCTTCTTCCGTGGCTCCCTCATCTTGGTTTCTTCTTTTTTCTTCGCCTGCTTTTTCTTCTCGTTCCTTTATTTCTTCTTCTTGCTCCGAATTATCTTCTTGTCGTTTCCTCATTTCGTTTTCTTGTTCTGATTGTTCTTCCTGTTGTTTTGTCATTTCTTCTTCTTGCCCTGAATTGTCTTCTTCTCGCTTTCTTACTTCTCTTTCTTGATATGATTTTTCTTCTTCGGGTTTTCTTATTTTTTCTTCTTGTTCTGATTTTTCCGTTTCTCGTTTTCTTACTTCTGTTTCTTGATTTGATTTTTCTTCTTGTTGTTTTGTTATTTCTTCTTCTTGTTCTGAATTTTCTACTTCTCGTTTTCTTACTTCTTTTGCTCGATCTGATTTTTCTCCTGTTCGTTTCCTTACTTCCTCCTCGCGTTCTTCTTCTTCTTCAGTTACTTCCTCTTCATTTCGTTCTCTTCTTTTTTTCTTCTTTACTTCTTTTTCTCGTACTCTTTTATCTTCTTCTGCTGCTTCGTTTTTTCTTGGTTCTTCTGTTTCCTTATCTTTTTTGTTTTCTCGTCCATGGGCTGCTTTTGGTTTTTCTTTCCATCGTGATGTCTTTTCTATTTGCTTTGCAGAAGGTGCATTTAACTGTCGGTAGGGCATCTCCTTTTGGGCTGGAGGATAATAGCACTCGGTGTTTATTTTTCCTTCGTTGCCAGTAAACATGCGGTGGTCACCAGCTGTTGTTCCCGACAATATATCAGGTAGCGCCTGGGCACGGCGGTCACACGGGACGATGGCCCACACCCTTTTTGCTCGTTGTGGGGGCGCGTGTTGCAGCCGCATGTTTTCTCCAAATAATCGAATTCTTTCGGCAGAATTTGACTGTTTTATGTGGCGGGGCTTCGATGCGTCCGTTGGTGCGTCTAGGCGCTCCTCCTTCGGTAGAAAGGGTTCCCTGTGTAGCAGGATCCCACGCAGCGAGTCCGTCGAAACCATGCATGGTTCTTCCGAGTCGTTCATGACCGGCACTCGGGCTTCATAGTCCTTAGTCGTGTGGACACAAGGTGCTACGGGATCAGAATTTGGTTCGGCTCCAATAACCAGAGCATTCGTAATTTCGTTGGGTGTTACTGCGCCCTTTGGTGCGTCTTGGCGCTCCTCCGCAGGTATAAAGGGTGTTTCCTGTAACAGTGACCCACGCAGTAAGTCCATCGTAACCCATCCGGGTTCTTCCGAGCCGTTTCTACCTGGGACTCGGGCTTCATGGTCCTTGGCGGCATGTACACAAGTTACCATAGATTTTAACGTTCCGTCATTAATGTGATCGGATTCGCTAAGAGGATCGTCGATTGCGACCACGTCTTTCGGTGTTCCTAGGAGCTTTTCCTTAGACAGTGATCCGAGTTCCACCAAGTTGAGGCGTGACAAATCATCGTCAAACGTTCTTTTAATTCCTGTTGATATGTGTATTATTTGCGTCGGTTGTTCTGATAATAAAAACGGAAGGTCTGTTGATGATGGTGGAAAGTAACGTGATGGGACTGAGTGGCGTTTCTTGAAACTATTTCGGCCTCCAGTCATCACTCCCCGTGTGGTGTGGTAAGTTTCGGCGTCGTAGGCACTGGCGATCGCTGCACGGACACGTTCCGAAAGTCTAAACTCCGCGCGAAGGGCCTTGTACAGATCCTCGTACGAACTAATTTTGTACGCTGCGAGTTCCAGTGTCACCTGATCAGTAATTCGTTTTGCGAGGATCAGACGGCGGAGATAATCCTTACGCGCACATCGTTGACGCACATTTTCTATTGAACCGATAAATGTTTCTACATCAACATTCTCACCATCAAATTCTTCTAAAAGTTCTATTGCTTCCATGGGCGTGAGCCATGCCATGGATTCGTCGATTATATTACCTTCACTGTCTATTAGTTGTTTTTCTGTATTTTGTTTAGCACTTTTGTTTTTCGTGATTTGGTTCCGATTGTTTTCCGCCATTTCGCTGGTGCTTGTCGAACTTGTTTCAGAGTCCGTGCCAATTCATTTCGTTTTGCGGTATTGAGTAAATGAATTTTCACTCACCCACTTATTCTGTTGTGCCAGCGTTGAATTTTTCGTCTTCTACTGCGTTGTAGTGTCGTCGATGCTTCCAAGTTCCCAGCGTTGTCGATCCAGTACACCCCACACACTTAGCACCAGTTTGTTATGTCGCAAGTTTAATCGTGGATTAATTAATTACGGTACGAGGGACTGGTTCGCGCTTCAGAACACGGTTGTGAAAGAAAAGACTCGGTTTACACTTTATAACGAGTTAGAAGACGTTTATTTCGTACAAAAGGTCGGACGGATGGTCCCGGCGTGGACACGGTACAATGTTGCCGTATGGTACTGTTAGATGTACACTCAGATATAGACTGACTGGCGCTGGTCGGGAGACGGTCTTTTATAGTGAATAGGGCCCAGCTGGGAATAGTGTGGAATAATCTGGAAAAAGAAGGAATTCGAATGTTCGGGGTCGTGGAAGCGGACTCGAACATTCTGGATGTCGATGTTTCGAGAAATGGGACGTGTTGAGGCGAAGTGACTGCATGGGTTTACGCAGATGGGAAGCTACAGCTATACGCAGTAGGGGACATCGTTACAATATATATATATATATATATATATATATATATATTAGGGTGGGTCAAAAAATCGACTATTTTTTTTTTTACTTCGTACTCCAAAAAATAGGTTACTAGACACCTCTAGAAAATTCACACCAAATATGAGCTTTTTATTTTAAGGGGAAGGTCCTCCGCCTCACAGTTTTTTATTTTTTCTTCAGTATTAGAAGAAAAAATTCATATCGCTCTATCAACTGTTCGTTAAAAATATCCCCCCTTATATACTTGTAGGAAATTGATCGCTCTACAAAAAAGGTTTCTTACAATTTTTTCGTAAACCTCACTGTTTGAAAGATATTGAAGGTTAAGGTTTGATCATTTTTAGACAAATTTCTGTTTTGCTTATGAATTTCATAACTCGTTAACGAAAAATCATGATGGAAGGCGGAATGCTTGGTTTTGTAGGAAATGAACTGCTCTACAAAAATGGTGCCTTATGATTATTCGATTGAATTGAGCGTTCAAAAGATATTCATCGTCGAACTTCAATGCACGCTTATTATAACAGTTTTTGATTAATAATTCGGAAAATTTTAATTCAGTTTACGAGTTTCAGGGATATTTATACGAATTTGAATTTCTATGAACAGAGAAATATTTTAAACTATTTTTCTAGTTTTTTTTTAGTCGTAACCATGTATGGTTACATTGAAAAAAAAATTAGTGCATTATTTCTGACTTAGAGTCAATGATTTATTAAATCTTGAAAAAATAAAGTTTTTGTTAGAAATTTATTATGAAAAGTATTAATCTTAAAGAAAAAAACGTTCAATTTTTTATTAAAAAGTTTTTTTATTTGATTATCAATGATAATTAAATAAAAAAACTTTTTAATAACAAATTGAACTTTTTTTGTCAATGATAATTCAATAAAAAAACTTTTTAATGGAATAATGAACATTTGTTTTCTTAAAGATTAATACATTTCATAATAAATTTCTAACGAAAACGTTATTTTTTCAAGATTTAATAAATCATTGACTCTAAGTCAGAAATAATGCACTAATTTTTTTTCAATGTAACCATACATGGTTACGACTAAAAAAAAAACTAGAAAAATAGATTAAAATATTTCTCTGTTCATAAAAATTCAAATTCGTATAAATATCCCTGAAACTCGTAAACTGACTTAAAATTTTCCGAATTATTAATCAAAAACTGTTATAATAAGCGTGCATTGAAGTTCGACGATGAATATCTTTTGAACGCTCAATTCAATCGAATAATCATAAGGCACCATTTTTGTAGAGCAGTTCATTTCCTACAAAACCAAGCATTCCGCCTTCCATCATGATTTTTCGTTAACGAGTTATGAAATTCATAAGCAAAACAGAAGTTTGTCTAAAAATGATCAAACCTTAACCTTCAATATCTTTCAAACAGTGAGGTTTACGAAAAAATTGTAAGAAACCTTTTTTGTAGAGCGATCAATTTCCTACAAGTATATAAGGGGGGATATTTTTAACGAACAGTTGATAGAGCGATATGAATTTTTTCGTCTAATACTGAAGAAAAAATAAAAAACTGTGAGGCGGAGGACCTTCCCCTTAAAATAAAAAGCTCATATTTGGTGTGAATTTTCTAGAGGTGTCTAGTAATCTATTTTTTGGAGTACGAAGTAAAAAAAAAAATAGTCGATTTTTTTGACCCACCCTAATATATATATATATTGTAACGCGAATTTTGCCCACGTCACAAGCTAAAGCTCGTGAGATCCTTCCCTTTATTTTTTAGAATGGGCGCCAGGCGTTTGCACGCCGGGAAAGATCCCACCTCTGAGCCAAGCTGCTGTGCACCGGCCAGCCGCAGCCCTATCGCGATGGCAGAGTGGCGGTATTCTTAAAATCCGTACCGCACAGGGTTTCGACAAAACAGGGAGGGAAGAAATTAACAAAAAAAAACCCAGACACAACGTAATAAATGAAAGCCAAGAAAATGATTTAATTCGGAAACGAAGACAAAAAAAAACCCGGAAAAAAACAATAAAGAAAATATACGTCGACGCACACGCACTCTCGCACCCACGCACACACACTCGCGACTCGCTCGCCTACCCGCGGTCCAGACCGACGATCCACACTCCCTCACTCTCACTCCCACACTCGAAACCGATTAAATAATACAAAAAAACCCCACGACACTCACTCCCGATTGCGGCTACTCAGTCCACCGCGGTAGTAAAAAAACATACAACAAAATAATAAAAGAAAAATAATTTTACCCGCGATCACACGCACAGCGACATCACACACACACTCGTCCGGTCTCCCCGCCACGCCCCGCTAACGGCCGGTACCCCGAAGACGGCTGGATCCGCGCACGTTAACGACCAATCTCAAAATCGCCCCGAAATTAACGGGAAAAAAAACTCAATTATGCCGCCGGAACGGGACCGGAAAATATCCGATAACCGCCTTCTCCAGGGACAAAAAAAAACCCCCTCGAAACGGGACTCGATATAACACCGGTACGGTGCCAGAAAATATCTGTTATCCGCCCAAAAAAAAACCCCACTCTACTCCTCCGGTACTGAAACGGAAAATATCCGATACCCGATTCCCCACGGTACAGCACTTCATCCGATCCGAGAATTCTACGGTTAGACTCGACACCGGGAATAACAATTTATCCGATCCAAAAATTCATAGTTAGGTTTGACACCGGGAACAGTAAATAACGGCGCGGATCCAGCCCTTCCGGCAAAATATCCCCGCACGTTATAACGATAAATAACAACTTCAAGAATTTTAACAAAAAGTAACAAACAAAATCAAAAATAACAAAAGAAAATAACAATGACCATTCTGCGATAATTCGTAACCGACGAGGCCCGAGTCGGCGCAAAAGAAATAACGATTACCGCGTCCGACCCTGTGGCCGAACCGCTGCCACGGCGACAAGGAAAAAGCTACAATTTTTGAAACGATGTCCTATCTTCGCCCCGAGACGGGAATTGAATAAGCGGGACTCACCGGCAACGATGCAACAACTTCCCCGATACTTCCGGGACCGGGACTACGACGTACAATTCCTCCGGGACCACGGGTATTCAAAATTACTTTCTTAATCTTCTCGCCCTCTCGAAACCTCTCCCACGCCAAGCTCCCGTCACGACGACTCTCGCAGAACAGCCCTGAACAACGTCGTGACGGATGGCTCGTGCCCCCTGAACCCCTACTCTTCTTACATCACGGCGCCGGGGGGTCAGGCGACCAACCCTGACCTCTCCCCGCGCACCTACATTTTCGGGGGTCCTCGCACGCTCTATCTTCCTGCCTGCTTTGACGTCGGAGAAGTTGACGAAGCGTCTTGATGGGGGCCCCCGCTACGCTGACCGGCGTGGCTACCCCTCGCGGGAACGCTCTCCTTCTTTCCCCTCTCCCGCTGTCTCCGGTACCGTCCGCGGTTGCGGTGAAGTCTCGCCGCCCGGGACGATTACAATGATGGCAGATAAAAAAACAAAGAAAAATAATTAGAATAAAAATATAATCTCGCTAATCGGACCCTGGGCTCGTCGGTGTCGTCGTGGCGAGAGCTATGAGCCCGGTTTGATAAGTACAGCGAATTATTTCGCGTTACAATATATTAGAGTGGTCCTGAAAAATAGATTCATGTTCTGAATCCTCCATATAATTCGAAAATATAAAAAATGAATTTATGGATTTATTTCCGATTTGTATTTTTTTATTTTTTTTCTTTTTTTTTCTTTTCTTACTTTGCCTATTTTAATAGGAAAGTTTAAAACAATCGTTTATGGCGTATTTCCGATTGAAATATGAAAAACAATCTGAAAAAAATTTGTAGTGTAAAGAACGATGCCACAAAAACACTAACAAATTATGGTGGCTGTACAGCAAGCATAACCTGAAAAAATAAAATAAAAATCGACATTGAATTTTTTTAAGAGTCACGCAGCCAGTGGAAAAACTTAGGATAAATATATACTGCGAGCAATGATATGAAAAAGTCACAAAATAATGTTGGCAATTGGACGAAAACTCAAAGCCAGTGGAAAAATAGTTTGAATAAAAAGAAATATATTTTGTTGAGGTTATGGTAATATGTCTTAGGTGTCGACGACATTTTTTACTGTAAAATTCGATCAACCTGAAATTCTAACGTAACCTCACCGAAGAATACCTTCTTATCTTGAAACAATTTTTTCGCTGCCTTCAAATTTTCGTATAATAGCCAACATATATTTTATGACACGCCGTGCGTAAGACGCGATTTTTCCGCTCACTTCGTTCGCGTCGAATCGCATTTCCACACCTCGTGCAATAAAAATGTATACTATACTCGTGCGAAAAACCTTTTCTTGACTCGTGTGATTGCAGCACTCGCCTTCGGCTCGTGCCACAAACTCACATTCGTCAGGAAAAATATTTTCGCCCTTGTATCGTAATATACTGTGTGACAGGAAAGTCACTTTTTGTCGTTCCTCGACGTCGATGCGCAACTTTTCCTCGAGCGCTACGCGAACGTCGTGCGTAGATAGTTATAAAATCCATCGTTAGGCGCCGTCAAAACCCGCGCTCGGTTATCGATCGCGGATTTTGACAAAGGTTGTCGAAAGAGAGGGGATAGCGTGTCTGAGGGCCGGCGATGCCGTTATCAATTGCCGAAAAATTACTTCGCACCTGGCTACCGTCTGGAGTAGATCCAAAAGGGCGAGTCAGCTCTCGAGGACGATCAGCGCGTTCCATATTAATTAACTATATAATAACGATTGTCGAATTGTAAGATACGAAGCGGATTCGTCCATATATTGTCAAGTATAAACGACCAAGGGAGATTGTCGGAGAAGGACGGGAATTGCCGTCGTAGAGACAGTCGATTTTGTCAAAGAAGGACGAGAATTATCGTCAATATTAATAAACTGGAAAATCAAGTAAGTGCCTGCATTTTCTCTAAAACTTTCCTCTGCTTCCTTTGGCTTTTGCGCAAGATTGGGTCATCCAATCGAATCCCCTTGAGAAATATTGCATTCGGCTAGCCGTGCAAACATAATTAATTAATTGTCGAAATTAGAATTTATTAGTTTTATAAAAACTAATTGGCGCCCAGATAGAAATCGATACAATCCCATAGAGCCCCGGCAGCCCTCGACCCAGGCCGCGCCGGGTGTGGTGTTTATTCGTCAAAAATAAATTAATAAAATAAACGCCTGTCTCATTTGGCGCCCAACGTGGGGCACGTTGGAATTTTTGTAAAATCAACTGTAATTGTGAGTCGATTTTCCGTCTAAAATATTTGTCAAATTGTTTATTGCAACAATTGAATATTTTGTGAAAAGTCAATTTAAAATTTGTGAAAAGTTTTTTGTAAATTTGTGAAAGTGATTCGTTCGGCAAAATTCGTCAAATTATTTATTGCAATAATTGAAGATTTTGTCGGAACGCGAAAATTGAAATTTGTAAAGTTAATTACCGAAAATTAAAAATCCGAAAATAGTAAAATATAACGTTGAAAATTTGAAATAGAAACGAGCTTGGATCGTTAGAATATTCGTATAAAATCGAAAATAATATTTCTGAAGAATTAGATGTAAAGCACATTGTAACGCGTATATTGCGAAGAGAGGAACCGTCTCGGGCGAGCAACGCAGCTTAGAGCGCGTCGTAACGGCTCTCGCCTTTGTCGCGTGCGGGAAAAAAATGTAAACACGGCCGAGCGCTCGACAAAGTAATCTCGAAAACATAACGCCAGCCTAGTATACCCGAACTCGAACGCTTCTATCACAATAACGCTTGCTTGCTTTCTTCTATTCGACTAATATAATCTGGCTATGGTAATATTGTGCGATAGTGCGAGTATGTAATATTATTCTCCTACAGGAAAACTTTTCGTCGAAATTAAAATTACCATTATTGGTCGGGTAAAGATTTCTTAATCTGTTATCCCTGGAATATTTTTGAATTAACTCATACAAAGACAACACAGTGTGATATTCTAGCTTCATATTTAATTTTAATTTGATGTTGTTATAATTAACTAATATTAATAAATATCACTGTCGAATATTGAATAAAATCAGTTAAAAGGAATACTAAAGTTTTTGTTAAAATTAAATTAAATTCAATTGAACATATATTATTATCTTTCCTACATAGTACCGACCAATAATATTATTGCGAATCACTATAATTGTCGATGGGAAAATATTTATTATTTGTCATTTATTGCTCGTCGATTGCTACTCGCAGCTATTGATCTACACTTGTTATTTGTCGCTTATTGCTTGTCAATTGCTACTCGCCGTTATTTATTATTATTTATTATTTGTTAATTATTACTCGCTATTTATTTGTACATCGATTATCGCTCGCTATTTATTAATTGTTTATCCGAAACCATTGGTCCAATCGTTCGTTCGACAATTAGTGCGATCGAATTTATGGAAAAACAGTCCCGTAAAACATATTAAAAGATAATATATCAAATAATTGGGAACGCAACGCTATGACGTCCATGTTCATTTCGCCACCCAGGAGGAAGGCTAAATCAACCGAAAATTTGTCAAAAACACGAAATATAGAACCGTCTGATATCGAGACATCGTCCGGGTCTCTTAGCGAAGCGGGTCCTACCACGTCTGGAAGGGGGGACGCGCAGAGCGGAGTCATGCCGGCCGAGCACGGCGTCGCGCGAAATATCGAAGAATTAGGCGCGATGTCGAAACAAATGTCTGGGGTTTTCCCTTTGAATTTTAGGCCAGCCACTCCCATTGGCAGGGGAAGGGGTTCGCGTACAGGTACCCCAATTCCATATGAAAATCCCCAGTGGAAAATAATGGAAATCACAATGGGAAATATCGCTGACAAATTAAATATTCTTGGAACGAGATTAGAACGCGTTGAGTCCCTCGAGAGCAGAATAGAAGATTTAACTGAAAATTTAAAATTGTTAAATAGACAAAATATACAAATCCCGACGCAACGGAACCCGATATCTGAGGGGGGCGGCGCGACGGGTGGCGGTTCGTTATTAGTCGAATCGTCAAATAATAATAAAAGCGACAACGTCGGCGCTAGTACGTCTGACAGTCGAATTGAAACCGAATTGCTTCAGACGTCTGTTTCTGGGCAAGGAGGCAGTATTAATGATAAAAATAATGAAAATAATAATGATGCACGGGCATCGCCGGGAGAAAGATTATTGAATCCCAAGCGTGCGTTTGTACCGTACAATAGAGACGGCACAGTAAACGCTAGATCGTCGAACTGCCTGATCGATACCGAGTTGACCCGAACGTCTGTAATCGGGCCACAAGGAAATATAATAGAACGAAATAATAGTAACGGGTCGGCATTATCGCGTGAAAGATTATTGAATCCCTCGCGATTAATTCCACCATATATTAGGAATAATCCGGTGAATGACAGATCGTCAAATGCACCGGAAAATATAAATTTTTCCCAAACGCCGGGGTTACGGCAACAAAATAATATTATCTCGGAATACCGCGAGTTAGGTGAGTTAGAATCACGTCGCGTACATTTTTACGAATCAAACACACGGAATACTCGACTGCCGGACGCAGATCGAACGAATTTGTCAAATCACGATCGACAATATTTTCGCGATCCGAATACATCTCGAAGCTCTCACGTCTACGATCAATCGGGAGGGGAATCATTCCGAACGGATCGACAATACGAGCGAACAACACGCGACAGTCTAGGTCCGCGTCACGATAGGGAATTTCAAAACAGACCCTACCGACAACAATTAACACCGCGGCGAGGAGCGTTAGCGTGGCGAAGTAGCGAGTCGAGCGATAGTGACGACGACACACCGCTATATAACGAACACCGTGATCCGCGTCTTACGCCCCTCGCGCCCCCGACTTTTGACAATTACGAGAGACGAAACAATTCGCGTTCTCCCGTCAATACCCATAACTTTGACGCGGCCATGAAGATAGGACGAATAGTTTCTAATTGGAAAATCACTTTCCCTAAAACGGAAAAAGATCCGGACCAGTTCTTATTAATCTTGAAGAATCAACTGGCCGTTAGCGGAATAAGCAAGGATTTATTCGTCCCTTGCCTCTCAAATATTTTTGAGGGTTCGTACAGAGCATGGTATTTGCTAAATAAACGAAACTGGCGTACTTGGAAAGATTTCACACGGGCTTTCCGTTATCAGTGGGGGGTGAGAAAAGAGGACGCTGTTTTATGTCTCGAAGTTCGCGATTTAAAGTTAGAAAAGGGAGAATCACTTGCCGAATTTGCTTGTCGTGCACGTCTCATCTTCGAAAGGATGCAGCATCCACCGACCTTTCGGGAGCAATTAAAGCAAATCTTAGTCAACTTCAATCCGCGATTAGCACTCGAAGTTCTGAATTTGCCAATATACAATTACGACGATTGCCTGCATTATTTAAACGAGCGTAGCTACTTGTATCGTAGAACAGTCGAAACTCAGCGGGGATCGCGTGACAGGTTCTCAAAGCCCGCACTAAATTGTGTACAGGACGATGACGAAGACGACCACGTTACTGAACCGACTGACGATGACGATGACGATATAGATCCAACCAGCTTTAATGCAATACAGCCAAAGCCATTCCGAAAGGATGGAAAACAGTCGTCGAATGATTCCAAAACATTGGTAAGACAGAGACTCGAAAAGAACCTCGAACGCTTTGACGAGAGAAATAATACCGTATCAAACACTCCGAGAAGGCAATGGTCGGAAACGCGAACTAGATTTACCCCCGATTCGAATAAAATATTTTGTTATAATTGTGGCGAAATGGGGCACACTTCGCGCTTTTGTACTGCCGATCGGCAGACAGTGTGTCACATTTGTCGAAAGAAGGGCCATGTTAATAAGAATTGTCCAACTCATTCGGGAAACGACCAAAGCCCGCGGTAGTCAAACCTCAGATTATCGCCACAAAGGGCACCAGTGAGGGAAAAAATAAAATAATTAACATCGAGCAGGTGAAGACACTAGACAAACAGATAACCAATGAGGACGACGTTACATGGACTGAACCCCAAAACGTCGACACTGATGGAACTAAGATCCCTGTAAAATTAGATATCCTGACAGAATTACCGAGTGACTCAGAATGGTCAGACGAGGACATCGACTCAGCTGAACCGATCATGTCGAGCGAGCCTCCCGGGGAAATGTTACGATTGACAACAGTAACCACAGTCGGGACTCTCGAGACCACGGCAAGCCAGCAGGTTATCGACGGAACGATACAAAATAAAGCTGAGTTACCAGACGTTAGGAAATATGTCGAGGATTGCGATTCTTGCGCTAAAGTCAAATCTAATCGGAACGCACTAAAGGGACCCTTTATGACGAAACCCATATTAGCACCTTGGTCACAATTATCAGTCGATACCGTGGGCCCACTAACTCGGTCAAAGAAGGGTAACATTTACGTGATAGTCGTGCAAGATCTGGGTACGAAATTTGTCGAACTATTCCCGGTCCGTAATCAAACGGGTAAAATTGTTGTCAAAGTTTTAGACACTATTTTCGACAAATGGGGAGTCGTTCCAGAGTCAATCGTCACCGACAATGGTACCGAGTATGTGAATAAAGAAGTTGCGTCCTTTTTGACGGCAAAGGGGATAGAGCATATTAACACTCCGTTAGCACACCCCCAAGCGAACCCGGTAGAACGCGTAAACCGAACGATCAAACCGATGATCGGCGCGCTTATAAAGAATTGTCGAACTGAATGGGACTTGAACCTATCAAAACTTCAACTCGCGTACAATACAGTACCCCACTCTGGCAGTAGGTTGACGCCGTTCTATTTGAATTATGCCCGCGAAGCAAATGTTAACCCGAGGACGCGCTGCGCAGGAGGGAGCCGAGCGATGTCAGATGATCTAGTGAACGAATGGGTTAAACGAATAGCTCAGTTTGGCGAACTGCGTCATATGGTTGCAAACCAGCTCGAGAATTTAAGTAAAAAAGCTGAGGGTTATTCTGCTAAATTAAGTAACCAATATCTCGGCCCGACAGTTGCAGAACAAACGATTGGGCCAACGATAGCCGAATTAGCTGATAAGGATGTCAATATCATTGGTAAATGTAACAGTTCAAAAATTTCCGCGTCAGAATTTACATGTCCACTGAATCGCCTCCACCAGAATACCCGTCAACAACCAACGTGGGAAAAGCAGCGACAAGGTTATTATACACCTTGTCTGAAGAAGATGCAACTGACGTCACACGCGACAATCGAAGAACGAACCGGTACCGAGCCTGTCACCGCTGCGAGTGCCGAAGATCCCGAATTTCTAAGAGAAATCCGAATGCTTTCTTCACCAAAATTGGATTACTGGGACCAACGGTGGAATTCTCAGCCGCGAGATTGTGTGCCCAAGAACGAATTGCGAAACTGCATACCGTCTATAACACACCTGTCGCACACCTTATCGAAGCTGACGAAGAAATCACGAACCACTGACGATCCGAACACTGCAGTCGTAACCCCCGCAATAACGGAACCGCCAACGGAGATGCCAACTCTTGACGATATGTTAGGAAAATCCGGCATACCAGGACGGTCCAGTACCGGCGTGCCCGAGGACCGTTGCATTGCGTCGACTGTCGAACTACTAGCGACAAATTACTCAAGGACGTCATTGTCAAACGAGTCAAAGCACGGTCAGTACCATCGGGAAATGTTACGTCGTAACTTACAGTAACTGGAGCACCACTTTACGAATTTTCGTCTGCAACACGTATCTGGATTTTGTCAAAGTTGTGGGACGTATGTCTTGTTGCGGTCAATCGAGTCTACCTACACGATTTCGAATGAGAAAATACTCTTGGGAGATCTTGGAGGCTGCGGCTGAATCATTCCACCTAGCCGACCTTCTTAGTCCCAAAAGACCACCGATATTTGATTAATGAAGGCAAAGAAGTTGTCGAACAACATTGTAAAGCGAGATTTGACGACACGACTGACTACCCCGATCGTGTCCGGGCATTTCTAATCCAATAAAGAAATTGCGTTCGCAACGGCGCGGTCACTAGCCAATCCAGTATCCAAGCCGGCCATCGCAGTTTTGACTTCACCGAGTACCAACCGGTCTCTTGAGAGCATTATGAAGGAGTGACCGGAACTAAACGAAGGCGAAGAAATCAACGTCATCTACCAAGTCTCGGAAACAACCCAAGAGCTCTTCGTCAAAATGGAACACATGCGTAGGATCTTCGTCAAAACCCGCCGCTATCTTGTCGTTATTCTATCTTGATTTTGTCGTTATTTCGTCGTCATTCGAGCGATATCATTTACTTTTATCTTTCGTTCTACCCTCGGGACCAATATTATTTTCGTTTTGTTTTGCGTTAAAATCGCTTACCAGCCAGGTCCAGCTGAAATTAAGAAAAAATAAAAATGAAAAGAAAATTTTGTTTTAGGATAAGTACCAAACCGCTTGGTCAATCGTAAAACACACGCGAGCGAAATACAATGAATATTACTTACTTATCGAAACCGCTTGACTCATATTAGACCACGTTACTCCTCACCCTGAAGCCATTGGAAGCCATTAATGATCATGTTTTCCAGAGGAGAGTTTTAGGGTTGATTTGCAGGTACCGTGGCCACAGATGATCCGCTTCGGATCATACATCATTTCCGCTATCGACGTCAAGGTTCGAGGGAGGGGAATGTGACAGGAAAGTCACTTTTTGTCGTTCCTCGACGTCGATGCGCAACTTTTCCTCGAGCGCTACGCGAACGTCGTGCGTAGATAGTTATAAAATCCATCGTTAGGCGCCGTCAAAACCCGCGCTCGGTTATCGACCGCGGATTTTGACAAAGGTTGTCGAAAGAGAGGGGATAGCGTGCCTGAGGGCCGGCGATGCCGTTATCAATTGCCGAAAAATTACTTCGCACCTGGCTACCGTCTGGAGTAGATCCAAAAGGGCGAGTCAGCTCTCGAGGACGATCAGCGCGTTCCATATTAATTAACTATATAATAACGATTGTCGAATTGTAAGATACGAAGCGGATTCGTCCATATATTGTCAAGTATAAACGACCAAGGGAGATTGTCGGAGAAGGATGGGAATTGCCGTCGTAGAGACAGTCGATTTTGTCAAAGAAGGACGAGAATTATCGTCAATATTAATAAACTGGAAAATCAAGTAAGTGCCTGCATTTTCTCTAAAACTTTCCTCTGCTTCCTTTGGCTTTTGCGCAAGATTGGGTCATCCAATCGAATCCCCTTGAGAAATATTGCATTCGGCTAGCCGTGCAAACATAATTAATTAATTGTCGAAATTAGAATTTATTAGTTTTATAAAAACTAATTGGCGCCCAGATAGAAATCGATACAATCCCATAGAGCCCCGGCAGCCCTCGACCCAGGCCGCGCCGGGTGTGGTGTTTATTCGTCAAAAATAAATTAATAAAATAAACGCCTGTCTCAACTATTTCTTTACGGGTGCGTGAAGATGCTCGCATTACTTGTCTCTTTTCCGTTCGGAAAATACGAGATCTCCCACAGTTTTCGATTGCCCATGGTAACTAACTTCACGACGTGAGTAATGTGTCAGAATCGCACGCAAGCGTGCGATTTTGACTACATTACCCACGCTGTGAAGCTACTCACCGTGGATAATCAAAAAACCGTGGAAGACCACGTATCTCCCAAACGGTAAAGGGAAAACTAGTGCGAGCATCTTCATGCACTTGTAAAGAAAAATTAATAGTATAAGCTACTCGTGCGGGCAGCCGGAATCACCCACGGGCTTCGCCGCCCTCGTGGGTAATGGCCGGCTTTTCGCACTCGTTGCTCAATATACTATTTTTTCTAGGTTTTTCTACCGGCTGTTTGACGGTTGAAAAAAATGCAACGTCTATTTTTTTTTCATTTGTTTGGGTTATGTGTGCCGTACAGTCAGTCACCAACATTTGTTAATGTTTTTGTGGGATCGTTTTTTCAATAATAAGTTTTTTAAAGATTTTTTTTTTCATGTAAATCGGAAATATGACATAAACGATTTTTTAAAAACTTTTCTATTAAAATCGCCAAAGTAAGGAAATCAAAGAAAAATCGGAAATAAATACGGAAATTAGTTTTTTTATATTTTTGAATCTGCGTAATATGTGAAAAGATTGAATTTTTTAGAATTTGTATATGTAATTTGAGTTTTTTTTTAATCCATAGAAAATTATAATAAAACTTTGGCTATATTCAAAAATAGCGGAAATTACCGGTTACTTACATAGATATTTCATTATGAGTTTTCCGAGTTCATTCCAAAACCGTCGGTCCATGATCCTAGGCGCATGGGCGGGGCCATCGCCTATCCACTGCGCGTACAGGTGGGGTTATGCCTTCGGATTTAGTTTACCTTTTCAATGCGATGATCGGAAGCAGCACAACGCTGACGGGTTTTCTCGCTGCTGTCAGAGAAAAACCCGCGCACGAACGGACCGGGCTGGAGAGACACACGGACAAAAGCGGTTGGTCCGTGCAGCGCCGACTTAAAAGGTATACCAACTGTTGAAATTGGCCGTAGCGCGGCGCTGACAGTACTTCCGGCTTATTTTGCTATCGAAGCATAGGGGAAAAAACCTTTCAAAACAATTGCAAACAAATAAACAAAATTCCAAAAGCGTATGCATGATTTTTATTTCCCATTAATCCAACTATTTTGAAAAAATAAGCAAACTAAATCACCGGGGGAGCGCCATAAAATAATTGCTTGCACGATTGCAATAATAGCAATTAAATTAAAAAAAAAAAAAAAAAAAAAATGGGTTGGGGTATAAATTCCGACGGGCAAAGTCGCGAAAACGTATATATAGGTATACTGGCGTAGCTCATTGTACCGCGTGAAGATGGTTACTTACTACGCCACTATACCCATATAAACGTTTTGGCGACGTTGTCAGTCGGAATTTATACCCCAACCCGTTTTTTGTAGTGTGTGTATTAGTGTGTGTGCATATCAGTGTGATTTGGAAAATGGCGTCCCGCATGGCAAGACGTCCGGCCACTTATCCTCTAACAATTTTGGATCGTATTCAGGAAGGAAGGGCTTTCCATACAAGCCGTGTGTCAGGCAATGGTCGCATTATGTAAGATGAATAATAAAAAGTACTTTTTATTGCATATCATTATATTTAACCCTCACTCCATGAAGGTGTTTTCGGCACCCTAACTCCGTACCGGTGTCGTTTTCGGCGGCGCGTTACCACACACAATTATCAATAGAAAAATCCGAAAAACTTCATGGTTGATCCTTAGGATGTCCTTTTAAAGTGCAAACAAGGATTTTTCGGATATTGTTATTTAAACAAAAAATATTTCATCAAATATCAAGCAATGCGCGGAAAAAACTGCGTGGAAGAAATTTCGGCCCGAACAAAAACGACCCCCCTTCATGGAGTGAGGATTAACGCATGGGAGCTTCCACCAATAACTGAAATAAAATAAAATAAAATAAAATAAAATAAAATAAAATAAAATAAAATAAAATAAAATAAAATAAAATAAAATAAAATAAAATAAAATAAAATAAAATAAAATAAAATAAAATAAAATAAAATAAAATAAAATAAAATAAAATAAAATAAAATAAAATAAAATAAAATAAAATAAAATAAAATAAAATAAAATAAAATAAAATAAAATAAAATAAAATAAAATAAAATAAAATAAAATAAAATAAAATAAAATAAAATAAAATAAAATAAAATAAAATAAAATAAAATAAAATAAAATAAAATAAAATAAAATAAAATAAAATAAAATAAAATAAAATAAAATAAAATAAAATAAAATAAAATAAAATAAAATAAAATAAAATAAAATAAAATAAAATAAAATAAAATAAAATAAAATAAAATAAAATAAAATAAAATAAAATAAAATAAAATAAAATAAAATAAAATAAAATAAAATAAAATAAAATAAAATAAAATAAAATAAAATAAAATAAAATAAAATAAAATAAAATAAAATAAAATAAAATAAAATAAAATAAAATAAAATAAAATAAAATAAAATAAAATAAAATAAAATAAAATAAAATAAAATAAAATAAAATAAAATAAAATAAAATAAAATAAAATAAAATAAAATAAAATAAAATAAAATAAAATAAAATAAAATAAAATAAAATAAAATAAAATAAAATAAAATAAAATAAAATAAAATAAAATAAAATAAAATAAAATAAAATAAAATAAAATAAAATAAAATAAAATAAAATAAAATAAAATAAAATAAAATAAAATAAAATAAAATAAAATAAAATAAAATAAAATAAAATAAAATAAAATAAAATAAAATAAAATAAAATAAAATAAAATAAAATAAAATAAAATAAAATAAAATAAAATAAAATAAAATAAAATAAAATAAAATAAAATAAAATAAAATAAAATAAAATAAAATAAAATAAAATAAAATAAAATAAAATAAAATAAAATAAAATAAAATAAAATAAAATAAAATAAAATAAAATAAAATAAAATAAAATAAAATAAAATAAAATAAAATAAAATAAAATAAAATAAAATAAAATAAAATAAAATAAAATAAAATAAAATAAAATAAAATAAAATAAAATAAAATAAAATAAAATAAAATAAAATAAAATAAAATAAAATAAAATAAAATAAAATAAAATAAAATAAAATAAAATAAAATAAAATAAAATAAAATAAAATAAAATAAAATAAAATAAAATAAAATAAAATAAAATAAAATAAAATAAAATAAAATAAAATAAAATAAAATAAAATAAAATAAAATAAAATAAAATAAAATAAAATAAAATAAAATAAAATAAAATAAAATAAAATAAAATAAAATAAAATAAAATAAAATAAAATAAAATAAAATAAAATAAAATAAAATAAAATAAAATAAAATAAAATAAAATAAAATAAAATAAAATAAAACAAAACAAAACAAAACAAAACAAAACAAAACAAAACAAAACAAAACAAAACAAAACAAAACAAAACAAAACAAAACAAAACAAAACAAAACAAAACAAAACAAAACAAAACAAAACAAAACAAAACAAAACAAAACAAAACAAAACAAAACAAAACAAAACAAAACAAAACAAAACAAAACAAAACAAAACAAAACAAAACAAAACAAAACAAAACAAAACAAAACAAAACAAAACAAAACAAAACAAAACAAAACAAAACAAAACAAAACAAAACAAAACAAAACAAAACAAAACAAAACAAAACAAAACAAAACAAAACAAAACAAAACAAAACAAAACAAAACAAAACAAAACAAAACAAAACAAAACAAAACAAAACAAAACAAAACAAAACAAAACAAAACAAAACAAAACAAAACAAAACAAAACAAAACAAAACAAAACAAAACAAAACAAAACAAAACAAAACAAAACAAAACAAAACAAAACAAAACAAAACAAAACAAAACAAAACAAAACAAAACAAAACAAAACAAAACAAAACAAAACAAAACAAAACAAAACAAAACAAAACAAAACAAAACAAAACAAAACAAAACAAAACAAAACAAAACAAAACAAAACAAAACAAAACAAAACAAAACAAAACAAAACAAAACAAAACAAAACAAAACAAAACAAAACAAAACAAAACAAAACAAAACAAAACAAAACAAAACAAAACAAAACAAAACAAAACAAAACAAAACAAAACAAAACAAAACAAAACAAAACAAAACAAAACAAAACAAAACAAAACAAAACAAAACAAAACAAAACAAAACAAAACAAAACAAAACAAAACAAAACAAAACAAAACAAAACAAAACAAAACAAAACAAAACAAAACAAAACAAAACAAAACAAAACAAAACAAAACAAAACAAAACAAAACAAAACAAAACAAAACAAAACAAAACAAAACAAAACAAAACAAAACAAAACAAAACAAAACAAAACAAAACAAAACAAAACAAAACAAAACAAAACAAAACAAAACAAAACAAAACAAAACAAAACAAAACAAAACAAAACAAAACAAAACAAAACAAAACAAAACAAAACAAAACAAAACAAAACAAAACAAAACAAAACAAAACAAAACAAAACAAAACAAAACAAAACAAAACAAAACAAAACAAAACAAAACAAAACAAAACAAAACAAAACAAAACAAAACAAAACAAAACAAAACAAAACAAAACAAAACAAAACAAAACAAAACAAAACAAAACAAAACAAAACAAAACAAAACAAAACAAAACAAAACAAAACAAAACAAAACAAAACAAAACAAAACAAAACAAAACAAAACAAAACAAAACAAAACAAAACAAAACAAAACAAAACAAAACAAAACAAAACAAAACAAAACAAAACAAAACAAAACAAAACAAAACAAAACAAAACAAAACAAAACAAAACAAAACAAAACAAAACAAAACAAAACAAAACAAAACAAAACAAAACAAAACAAAACAAAACAAAACAAAACAAAATAAAATAAAATAAAATAAAATAAAATAAAATAAAATAAAATAAAATAAAATAAAATAAAATAAAATAAAATAAAATAAAATAAAATAAAATATAAAATAAATTTAAAAAATTTAAAGAAACTCCCGGCTGGAGTAAAAATCGCTGGAGTAAAAATCGAACACAAAAAACGTAATCCGATAGAAAGCATGAATAAAATTCATGAATCTAAAAAGTATACAACAAAAAAGGATGAAATAATTCAAGAAGTCATCTTAGTTTATTCATAGTTTGAATTATGATCGTTCGTTTGTATGAGTTCAATTTTTTGAATCGTGGTAATTTCCTCACTGCCCTCAATTCAGTCGGGGGACGTTTTCTTACGTATCGTCGAACATCTAAATCCAGATCGTCTTCATGTTCAATTAATGGCGTCTTCTTTGCACTGTTAAACATCTATATCCTAATTCATTTTTATGTTTAATGAATGACGTCTCCCGACTGAATTGAGGGCAGTGAGGAAATTACCACGATTCAAAAAATTGAACTCATACAAACGAACGATCATAATTCAAACTATGAATAAACTAAGATGACTTCTTGAATTATTTCATCCTTTTTTGTTGTATACTTTTTAGATTCATGAATTTTATTCATGCTTTCTATCGGATTACGTTTTTTGTGTTCGATTTTTACTCCAGCCGGGAGTTTCTTTAAATTTTTTAAATTTATTTTATTTCATACTTTTTAAAGATAATTCGATATAATTTTCTCCACGTCCGCCAATGATTGGAATCATTTAGCTCGAACAAGACGTCCACGTCACAAAACAATTTTTCCTACTAGTGTCATAATGATGTGGTTATCAATTCAATATCGTTAAACGTGACCACTGTATGGAAATTTGATGTGACAAGACTTTTAAAGTATCGAGTAGCTGCGGCACATGTTGGTTGTCCTTGGGCGCAGTTGAGTACAGCCTCAGCAAAATGTCAGCGCATCATGTGATTGTCCAGCGCAGCTCCATGTAGCCATGACGAATTGTCAGCCCATCGTGGAGTCTTGAGGGCGGCTTAATAGAGCCTTGACCAAATCTCAGTGCATTATGGAGATTTTAATCGCGGCTCTATGTAGCCTAGACCAAATTTCTGTTCATTGTACAGTTTTTTGAGCACGGCTCGACGTAGCCTTGACCAGATGTCAGCACATTCCGCTCGTCCTTTCCAGTCATTACAAGTTTTGAACATGTCTTAAGCGAGTGAACATTGAATGAGAGCTGCTTCGACGAGTGAACGTTGAATGAATGCTGCTTCGAAAAGGACCTGACTCATATAGGAAAAACAATGAAAACAAATATACATATTGTGCATTCTGACAAATCGCTTTGTCTAAAAGTTTTGTCGGTTGGAGGATAAAGTAAAAAATTGAGTCCGACAACAATTTTTTTCTTTCAAATTGCCAATTCCACCGAGGTAGACAATATCACTGGGCATAACCACATCGTCTAGCTAAACATCCATATTCACGTTTTTCACAATCCTGATAACATTATCATACGTTGAATAAAAAAGAATGAACTCATTAAACAATTTCTTTCGTACGTGAAATCAGTTGATAATCATAAATAAAACAAAATCACCGGGCATAACCACGTCATCCGACCTAACCTCCACATTCACAAATATCTTAATTTCGCGCCCAAATCCAGAAATTAATCGCGCACAAGTATCCAGAACTATTAATCCGACGTGATTGATGAAATCAGCAGTAGATCAATCCTGCTAACATTATTGAACGTTAAATAAAAAATGCACTCATGAAAAAAATATCGTTCGTACGAAATCAATCAATAAAAAAAAGTTATAATCAATAAAAAAAAGTTATTGGAAACACCGCTTAGATCCGTTAGATTCGCCCCTGTTTGGAAACACCGCTTAGATCCGTTAGATACGTCCCTGTCGTCAAAGCAGACGACTCGACATCGGAATGAAGTTAGGCTACGAAGAACGATGCGAGTATTGCCTAGCCAATCAGCGGGCTCGCTGGAGCTCTACTGTGGCCAGCATCGATATGGACATTTCGAAAAAACGCGTTTTTTCAACATCTATTATCTTTACGAATTCACATCTGATCATAAATATTATGATTCATAAAACATCTGTGTGGTCAACGGAACCGATGTGCAAATATTCGTTTGTAGAAGATTAGTCGTTTGAGCAAACATTCTCGCGGGAACACGACGAAACACATAACTCCCGTTTTCAGCCGGGAGTTAAAAATAAAATAAAATAAAATAAAATAAAATAAAATAAAATAAAATAAAATAAAATAAAATAAAATAAAATAAAATAAAATAAAATAAAATAAAATAAAATAAAATAAAATAAAATAAAATAAAATAAAATAAAATAAAATAAAATAAAATAAAATAAAATAAAATAAAATAAAATAAAATAAAATAAAATAAAATAAAATAAAATAAAATAAAATAAAATAAAATAAAATAAAATAAAATAAAATAAAATAAAATAAAATAAAATAAAATAAAATAAAATAAAATAAAATAAAATAAAATAAAATAAAATAAAATAAAATAAAATAAAATAAAATAAAATAAAATAAAATAAAATAAAATAAAATAAAATAAAATAAAATAAAATAAAATAAAATAAAATAAAATAAAATAAAATAAAATAAAATAAAATAAAATAAAATAAAATAAAATAAAATAAAATAAAATAAAATAAAATAAAATAAAATAAAATAAAATAAAATAAAATAAAATAAAATAAAATAAAATAAAATAAAATAAAATAAAATAAAATAAAATAAAATAAAATAAAATAAAATAAAATAAAATAAAATAAAATAAAATAAAATAAAATAAAATAAAATAAAATAAAATAAAATAAAATAAAATAAAATAAAATAAAATAAAATAAAATAAAATAAAATAAAATAAAATAAAATAAAATAAAATAAAATAAAATAAAATAAAATAAAATAAAATAAAATAAAATAAAATAAAATAAAATAAAATAAAATAAAATAAAATAAAATAAAATAAAATAAAATAAAATAAAATAAAATAAAATAAAATAAAATAAAATAAAATAAAATAAAATAAAATAAAATAAAATAAAATAAAATAAAATAAAATAAAATAAAATAAAATAAAATAAAATAAAATAAAATAAAATAAAATAAAATAAAATAAAATAAAATAAAATAAAATAAAATAAAATAAAATAAAATAAAATAAAATAAAATAAAATAAAATAAAATAAAATAAAATAAAATAAAAATAAAATAAAATAAAATAAAATAAAATAAAAATAAAATAAAATAAAATAAAATAAAATAAAAATAAAATAAAATGAAATAAAATAAAATAAAATAAAATAAAATAAAAATAAAATAAAAATAAAATAAAATGAAATGAAATGAAATAAAATAAAATAAAATAAAATAAAATAAAATAAAATAAAATGAAATAAAATGAAATAAAATAAAATAAAATAAAATAAAATAAAATAAAATAAAAATAAAATAAAATAAAATAAAATAAAATAAAATAAAATAAAGTAAAATAAAGTAAAATAAAGTAAAATAAAATAAAATAAAATAAAATAAAATGAAATGAAATGAAATGAAATGAAATAAAATGAAATGAAATAAAATAAAATAAAATAAAATGAAATAAAATAAAATAAAATAAAATAAAATAAAATAAAATAAAATAAAATAAAATAAAATAAAATAAAATAAAATAAAATAAAATAAAATAAAATAAAATAAAATAAAATAAAATAAAATAAAATAAAATAAAATAAAATAAAATAAAATAAAATAAAATAAAATAAAATAAAATAAAATAAAATAAAATAAAATAAAATAAAATAAAATAAAATAAAATAAAATAAAATAAAATAAAATAAAATAAAATAAAATAAAATAAAATAAAATAAAATAAAATAAAATAAAATAAAATAAAATAAAATAAAATAAAATAAAATAAAATAAAATAAAATAAAATAAAATAAAATAAAATAAAATAAAATAAAATAAAATAAAATAAAATAAAATAAAATAAAATAAAATAAAATAAAATAAAATAAAATAAAATAAAATAAAATAAAATAAAATAAAATAAAATAAAATAAAATAAAATAAAATAAAATAAAATAAAATAAAATAAAATAAAATAAAATAAAATAAAATAAAATAAAATAAAATAAAATAAAATAAAATAAAATAAAATAAAATAAAATAAAATAAAATAAAATAAAATAAAATAAAATAAAATAAAATAAAATAAAATAAAATAAAATAAAATAAAATAAAATAAAATAAAATAAAATAAAATAAAATAAAATAAAATAAAATAAAATAAAATAAAATAAAATAAAATAAAATAAAATAAAATAAAATAAAATAAAATAAAATAAAATAAAATAAAATAAAATAAAATAAAATAAAATAAAATAAAATAAAATAAAATAAAATAAAATAAAATAAAATAAAATAAAATAAAATAAAATAAAATAAAATAAAATAAAATAAAATAAAATAAAATAAAATAAAATAAAATAAAATAAAATAAAATAAAATAAAATAAAATAAAATAAAATAAAATAAAATAAAATAAAATAAAATAAAATAAAATAAAATAAAATAAAATAAAATAAAATAAAATAAAATAAAATAAAATAAAATAAAATAAAATAAAATAAAATAAAATAAAATAAAATAAAATAAAATAAAATAAAATAAAATAAAATAAAATAAAATAAAATAAAATAAAATAAAATAAAATAAAATAAAATAAAATAAAATAAAATAAAATAAAATAAAATAAAATAAAATAAAATAAAATAAAATAAAATAAAATAAAATAAAATAAAATAAAATAAAATAAAATAAAATAAAATAAAATAAAATAAAATAAAATAAAATAAAATAAAATAAAATAAAATAAAATAAAATAAAATAAAATAAAATAAAATAAAATAAAATAAAATAAAATAAAATAAAATAAAATAAAATAAAATAAAATAAAATAAAATAAAATAAAATAAAATAAAATAAAATAAAATAAAATAAAATAAAATAAAATAAAATAAAATAAAATAAAATAAAATAAAATAAAATAAAATAAAATAAAATAAAATAAAATCGAATGGAATCGAATCGAATCGAATCAAATCAAATCGAATCAAATCGAATCGAATCAAAATCAAATCGAATCAAATCAAATCGAATCAAATCAAATCAAATCAAATCAAATCAAATCAAATCAAATCAAATCAAATCAAATCAAATCAAGGTGTGATAGTAATCGGTATGGTGGTGAATGTAATGTCTCGAGACGCTACCGCGGCTCTTGATACTCACGGCATAATTATATTTACGTTTTGATAGTTACCTGCGCTGCGGCACGAAAAATTGCCGAGGCACCGCAAAAAGAATTGATGACGGTAACATTGTTTTGAAAAAACCCCATTCTGAAAACTGTTACGCGAAAGAAAAGTTCGAGGAAACGACGAGGTTCCGGGAGGATTTGAAATCGACGCTTAAACGACATTTTTGGAAGTTGAAGAAAGCGTACGACACAGTGGCACTACTGTGAGTATAGGTGCAATATATGGAAATATTGCTGTCACAATGGTATGCATATTTAAAACATGCATGCAGGCATCCGCCGGAAATCCGAGAGCTGGTGCCCTTCAACGAAATTTTGCCAACGATAAAGAGGTGGAGACGCAGTATGTTTCCGCCTAATCCCAAAACGCTGGAGGAAATGGCGCAGCAACTGGACCGGCGTGACAACGATCGGCTGCTTGAATACGATGATGGACACCTCGTGGCTCGACGAGTGTCTGGAAGTCCCGGAGAGACGCACGTCCTCTTCTACGATCCGGAGTCCATCCGTGAATTCCAAAAAGTAGAGGAGATTTTTGTTGATGGGACTTTCAAGACAACGCCGAAGCTGCGGGGTGTCTATCAGCTTGTATGCTGTCTTGGGATATTGTATAACCACGTTAGTCGAACATAAATGTTTAAATCGAAAAAAAGTAGATCCCCTACAACGAACGGCATGATACATTTTCTATTGTGACTTCTTTAAGGCACTACCATTCGCGTATGTATTAATGGCGAACAAGACGGAACGGGCGTACACAGATGTGTTGCGTGAAGTCCGTTCTCTCCTTGGTGGGAGCGTAAGGATGGTGATGGCCGATTTTGAAGGAGCGCTACGAAACGGCGCGAAAAAAATTTTTCGAAGGGCAGCCGTCGTTGGGTGCAATGCGCATTACGATCGAGTAGGATTTCATTTGTATATGGTCTTTACGTTTTGATCATGAGTGTACGAGAACATTTTTTCTAAGTCTCAATTTATTACTGATTTTGAACAGGCCGTCCTCAAAAAAATTTCCAAATTACGACTCTCGGCCCTGGTGCAGAGTAGTGAGGAAGCCAGAACGGCCATCAAGCTGATTCTGGCTCTGGCGTATTTGCCAGAATCGGCGATCCTTCCAGCATATTCGGAGATCAAGGGCAAATTATCGCCAGAGCTAAGGAGGAAGCTTGGACCGTTCTGGGCCTATTACGAGCACCAGTGGCTGAGAGTCGTCAAGCCGGCCGGTTTCACCGTTTTCGATCGGTTGAACCGAACAAACAATGTGTGCGAATCTTTTAATTCGATGTTGGCTGATAAGTTGGGGCGGCACCCGAGTGCCTGGTATTTTGTAGGTAAGTAACTGTTGAAAACTTCGAAATTGATCATAATAAAAAAATATGCAACAGAATAGATGTCAGTGTCAGTGTCCGTTCTTTTTTTTTTCCAACAGTCAAATTGGTCGCAATAACGGCCAACGCTCGGGTTGTCTACAGGAGCCTGGTCCTCGCGAAGCGAATAGAAAGGCACCCGCGATTTTCAACCGTTTATAAGCAGCGAAAACTGCTGAAAGGTTCGTTGCACCTTTCGGAGACATAAATGAATTATAAAAGACAAAGGAAGCCACAGGAATATCGTTTGTTTTTTTCAGCATGGGAGCAACTCGATACGGGTGCAATATCGGTGCCCGAATTTTTAACAATAGCCACCTCGTTAAAAGGGCACATTAATCAACGGCTGGTAACAATTGACAGCGCCCCGGATGAAGAAATCGAAATAGCGCAGGCCGTGGCAGAAATTAGTGACGCGGTGTCGGAGACGGAATCGAATGATGACGGTAAATAATCTGAAAATTGTGTTAATAGCAACAGCAATTTAACTTTTTTGCTGTGATGAAATGACGTGCGTGATCATCATGCAGTTAAAAATTAATTGAATAATTTGTTTCCGTGCGGTCGTCGAGCGCGTCCGGGGCCAATACCGGTAATGAGAATAGCTTTTGCCGCAATCTATAGTATACATTAATTGAAAAATTGATAATTTGCATGACTCGCTTTTGATTTAGAGACTGACAGCTCGTCGGATGAGGAGCAGGAGTTTTTGGAAAATTGCGACAGTTTGACGGTGAGGACATACCGAGGCACCGTCGAACTTCCTGGCTCCACAGACATACCCCAATCCGACCCCGTCATGGATCTAACCGTTAACACGGCCGACGGTACATCATGAACCCGCTAACCGTAACGTAGTGTACATTAGGTTAAAATTATAATTTCTCTTGTTTTTTATGTCCAGACACAGAAGAAGCATTCGAAGGGCCTCCCGCGACCGAAAGCAGCGAACATGGTAAGGAAAATTGTATTGGCCAAATAAAAAATCATGATTTTCGTTCATTGAATGAAGAAATATCATCTCTAATTTCTTTTATTTCCCACGTATCAGACACAGGAGAAGGATCACAAAGACCTCCCACGACCGACCGCACCGAAATAGGTAAAAAAAATATACTAAACAAGTAAGAAATTAATTTAAAAAATCGAATTTTTTATTAAGGTTATTTAGGTTATTTAGTCCTGTTTTGTATCCTTGTTTTTTATGTCCAGGCAAAGAAGAAGCATTCGAAGGCCCTCCCGCGACCGAAGGCAGCGAACATGGTAAGGCAAATTGTATTGGCCAAATGAAAAATCATTATTTTTGTTCATTGAATGAAGAAATGTCAACTATAATTTCTTTCATTTCCCACGTATCAGACACAGGAGAAGGATCACAAAGACCTCCCACGACCGACTGCACCGAAATAGGTAAAAAAAATATACTAAACAAGTAAGAAATTAATTAAAAAAATCGAATTTTTTATTTAGGTTATTTAGGTTATTTAGTCCTGTTTTGTATCCTTGTTTTTTATGTCCAGATAAAGAAGAAGCATTCGAAGGCCCTCCCGCGACCGAAGGCAGCGAACATGGTAAGGCAAATTGTATTGGCCAAATGAAAAATCATTATTTTTGTTCATTGAATGAAGAAATATCAACTATAATTTCTTTCATTTCCCACGTATCAGACACAGGAGAAAGATCACAAAGACCTCCCACGACCGACCGCACCGAAATAGGTAAAAAAAATATACTAAACAAGTAAGAAATTAATTAAAAAAATCGAATTTTTTATTTAGGTTATTTAGGTTATTTAGTCCTGTTTTGTATCCTTGTTTTTTATCTCCAGACAAAGAAGAAGCATCCGAAGGCCCTCCCGCGACCGAAGGCAGCGAACATGGTAAGGCAAATTGTATTGGCCAAATGAAAAATCATTATTTTTGTTCATTGAATAAAGAAATATCAACTATAATTTCTTTCATTTCCCACGTATCAGACACAGGAGAAGGATCACAAAGACCTCCCACGACCCACCGCACCGAAATAGGTAAAAAAAATATACTAAACAATAGGGTGGGCCAAAAAAAACTTTTAATTTTTTTTTTTTAGTTACCATTAAAATATGGTCCGAGATGACGAAAAAAAAATTCTGGAAAAGTTTAATGTCTTAATATTAATATTAAGAGGTGACGCATTGTGATTTTCGATTTCCCATTTAAATAACACAGGAAATTTTTTTTTTATTATTTGGAATTTTAATGCACTCGAACAAATTTTTGTCCAGGAAAAATCAAAACATATTCTTGCAGGAAATTTAACGATCTTCAAAAAAGGTCTGATATAATTTTTTGCTAAGTCGAATCCTTTAAAAGTTATTTGAGGTTAAAGTTCAACCTCAAATTGTAGATGATTAATTTTTCGAATTTTCATATTCTATCACGAACTAATGGCTCAAAAACATAAAATATTATATTATTTGTAAAGCTTCTCGCGTATTCCTACGTAAAACTATAAAATGCTCACAAAATATCGATAATTCTAGAAAAAATTGATTTTTTTCTGTACGTAATTTTTAAAAAATGTCGGAATGTTACTCCACCTGTGTAAAGACTTAAAAAATAAATCATTCCTAGTCAAAATAATAAATGCCCTGTTTACAATTGATTATTAGGTAATTCAAAATAATAAAAGTAGTATTTCAATAATTTTCCAATTGGAATAACATTTTTTATTGTATATTTTGTACTCTTTTCACTAATCATAAAATCAAATTAAATTTTTTTTGTTACAATTGGGAAATTTTTCCCGGTGATTTTCAACTACTTGCAACAAATATTGCAGCTGTTCCTCATTTTTAGTAAGACATTTGTAATACTCTTCTATCAATGCGACTCCTCTTTCTGCTACATCATTCACAATGCTGAGATGTTTAAAAAATGCCAAATTCTCTTGATAGCTCTCATTCTGTGTCCAAATTTTTACATTTTTATCGATGAAGTCTATAGGTAAGTCAAATATTCACAACATTGATTTGACTTGATTAAATATAAAACTATAAACAGTTCCATATCAAAAGCAGCGTGTTCAAAAATGATGAATCACTTTTCGTACTTGAGTGAACAGCTGGCAATTGTTTCTCTGTTTGACGATAATGTGCCTCTGTTCGGAAAATAAAAAATGATTCGAGCTTTGAACAAAAATGAGCACTAGTCCGAAAAAAAAAATTTGAAATCGAGAATGAAAATTTAGACACGTTGTTGTCAGCAGACCTAAGTGACTTTATTTAAAAAAAGTCTTAGACTATATTTCGAATATTTGACTCACCTATAAACTTCATCGATAAAAATGTAAAAATTTGGACACAGAATGAGAGCTATCAAGAGAATTTGGCATTTTTTAAACATCTCAGCATTGTGAATGATGTAGCAGAAAGAGGAGTCGCATTGATAGAAGAGTACAACAAATGTCTTACTAAAAATGAAGAACAGTTGCAATATTTGTTGCAAGTAGTTAAAAATCACCGAGAAAAATTTCCCAATTGTAACAAAAAAAATTTAGTTTGATTTTATAATTAGTGAAAAAAGTACAAAGTATACAATAAAAAATGTTATTCCGATCGAAAAATTATTGAAATACTGCTTTTATTATTTTGAATTACCTAATAGTCAATTGTAAACACGGCATTTATTATTTTGACTAGGAATGATTAATTTTTTTAAGTCTTTACTCAGGTGAAGTAAAATTCCGACATTTTTTTAAAATTACGTACAGAAAAAAATCAATTTTTCCTAGAGTTATCGATATTTTGTAAGTATTTTATAGTTTTACGTAAGAATACGCGAGAAGCTTCACAAATAATATAATGTTTTATGTTTTTGAGCCATTAGTTCGTGATAGAATATGGAAATTTGAAAAATTAATCATTTACAATTTGAGGTTGAACTTTAACCTTAAATAACTTTTAGAGGAGTCGACTTAGCAAAAAATTATATCAAACCTTTTTTGAAGATCGTTAAATTTCCTGCAAGAATGTGTTTTGATTTTCACTAGACAAAAATTCGTTCGAGTGCATTAAAATTCCGAATAAAAAAAAAAAAATTTCCTGTGTTATTTAAATGGGAAATCGAAAATCACAAATGCGTCACCTCTTAATATTAATATTAAGAGATCAAACTTTTCCAGAATTTTTTTTACGTCATCGCGGATCATATTTTCATGGTAACTAAAAAAAAAATTTAAAGTTTTTTTTGGCCCACCCTACTAAACAAGTAAGAAATTAATTTAAAAAATCGAATTTTTTATCATTTTCAGTCACCAAAAGCCGGAAGAAGAATTTAAGAAGGAAGATGGGGATGAAAAACCGCGGCGTGAAGCGGCCGAGACGCCAGCGGCGAAAAAAAAACAAATCTGTAGATTAATGATAATAAAATAAATTTCGAGCGAAATTATGTAATAGAAAAAAAACCAAGCAATCGCCCGTATCCAATATCCCGCTTTCTTCTCTCCCGCATTTGCTTCGTGGATTATTGAGGAACGACAAATGGAAAAATCGAAATTAGTAACGATTTTGAGGTGAGTAGAGCCTTCAGAATTTATTTTTCAGGGACTACAAGCAATGGTCGGGTGAGTAGAGAGTTAAGAATTTTTAATCGAGGAACTACAAATGAAACTAGCTGCAAGTTGAAACTTGCAACTTGCTTCCTCTAAATTTCGGTAGTGCACGAAATCCTTCTATGAGGAAGCATTTCTCTTTTTTTTTTAAATCTTTGGCTTTCTCATAAAGGAAGTTTCGTGCACTACCGTAATTTAGGGGAAGCAAATTTGAAGTTTTTTAATCTCAAGAGTCATTATATATTTCTAAATACGAAACCTTTAAGAACTAGTAGTGCCCATGGTTAGTAGTGCATATGGCTAGTGATGTCTATAGTTTTCATATTCATTTTGTATGCGACTCTTTACGAGCCGCACGAGAAACTTCCTAACTCGCGAGTTGCAATTCTTTATTATCATGACACTTTGTCGCTAATGAGAAGATAATCCGTATTCTATATATATCTACAATAATAAATGCATAGAGTTTCGCCGCTAAGTTGCTCCCTTGCAAATTTCTATCGTCCTTTATGGCTTCTGTTTTCTAATTATATTTGTTTTTCAAAACTAAAAAACTGCTCGACCAAATGGGACCAAAATGTAATCGGTTTCAAGTTGCAGTTGGACACATCAATTGCATCATCGATAATTCTAATCGCGTTATTAGTTTAAGGGGAAACGTTAACTGAACATTTTTTGTAATTTTTTTTTTTAACTAAAAAACTACTCGACCCAATGGAACCAAAATCTCATCAGCTTCAAGTCACAGTGGGACTCATCAACTGCGTCATCGATCAATCTGATCGCATAATTAGTTTTCGAAAAATCGTTAAAGAAAAATTTGATCACATACGTACGTACGTATACATTTTGGTCGAAATGGACTAAAATGATCTCAATGACCTTGAAACATGAGGATCCGCCAAAAAATCGATTTTCGAGGTCATTGCAATAAGTTCCGTATAAAATTGGGAAGTTATGAAAGAAAAATTCAAAATTTTCATGTTAAGCAGCCGTTATTGTTATTCGAATGAAAGCTCTGCATCCCGATCGAGGTTATAATAATACGAATTAACCTATAATTTAAGCTACTCTCTCCTACAGTTTCTGTGACAAGTAATTATGCACGCTGTCAGCGCACTTTTTCCATGGGCGTTCTCATTAAGAAACATATACCTCGAAGAAAAAAGGGGTTACTGTTAAAGATGACATCGCCGAGTGCGAGAGAGACGGTGCTATTGGCGCTCACTGCCGAGCGAGAGTGAGAGCGTGCGAGAATATGTCGTAGACGAAAAATGAACGAAAAATAAAAACGAGAGCCCGCAATTAATATTTCGACGAAGCAGATGGCGGACGTATAAACTATTCATATCTAATGTACGTTTCCTTAATGAGCTTCTTCGTAAATAAATTTAAATTCACCCGATATTATCAATTTCAAATTTTACGGGAAATATATGGAAAATATGGGTATGTGTATTTTTTCGGTCGGCTCGTGTAGTCCTTCACGGCGTGTCACCGCTGCCTCGCTGCCTCCGACGAGACTTCATTGTGTCGCCATCTACACGCTGTCGCTAGGCCACGCCACTATATCTATATATATTTTGTCGGAATTTCGATCCGTCGGGACATTGTTAGTCGGAGCCATGTCGATTTACTTTCGGAACATTTAATTTCGCTCGATTGAGCTGTCGGAACATTGAAAATTCGGAACTTCGATCCGCACCCGTACATTTGTGCAGGTCTGCAATTTTTTCACCTTCTCGACCAACTCCGATGCTTATGCACCTTTATAATTTTCAGAAGCTTGCGCTCCCGAGGCGTCGGCTTACTATCTCCGAGTCCGATTTCTTCAAGCTGCTCTTTTGCGGTGACTCGTACCGCGGCGACTAATTGAGGTAAGGGAAGAAAAGAGTAGGAATGTGGACATGCTCATGCTGCTTGAATATGTAGAGGTATACCTACGTTATGTGACGCAAGTACGTTGGGTTTCGTAAGAATAACTACAAGATTTTTCACAAGTATATTCTCAAGACTGGGAATTTTTTCGGGAAATAAGACAAACATAATCGGCCCATACAATGAAACGTTCGAAGGTATATATTATCATAGAATCGAAACCCAAACCAAAGCAGCCCATTCACATTTTTTTGGGGAAATAAGACTAACCTAATCGATGTATGAATGCAGACGTGCGACGCATAAATTCATTTCGAAAAAATAGCGTTTTATTGCGGACCCAGACTAGTGTGGCCATTGAAAAACTAGCAATTATTAATATTTTTTTCATCAAAGGAAACTTTTTTTTTCATTGCACACTTATTTGAGTTCTCAATGAGCTTAAAGAAACACACACCGGTACTTAGAATTTCACCATAGTTCAAGATTACTCACCAGATGGACGAACCCTTTGACGCTTGTTCGAATTCGGGGACGCTATGCCCGTCGACTTATTAGACGCGGGATCCGCATCATCGATAGCACCGGTGTCCATAATAACAGTGGTCGCGGGTTGTGTCGAACAAACCATATCCGGAACCGCAATAGCATTTCCCTCGGATCCTGGCAAACGAAACAATGTCGTGAGGTTACTTAACAAATATTAATTAAGAATAATGAATAACAATTTAAATGTAGCGAAAGTTTCGAAGTAGAGAAAAGCTGAATATGTGGGGAATTATTGGAAAAAAAAACGTGGGAATAAACGGAAGAGTGCAGAGCCGTCGACTTTGTCCGGGTTTGTGGGAACGATGTCTTATCGTCCTTAGACAGAGACAATAGCTCGATGCGCAGGAACGCAAACTGCACCGGAGGACCGATGGAAACGCTAATAGTTCAAGAGAACGCACGTCTCACACCATTCTGTTAATAGCTACAAGGAGTATTCGGAAAATACCAACGCTCACATAGAGTTTCAAATAAAAATTGTTCATTAGCAACGTGCAAACTCATTGAGCAAACAATGTTCATGCATCAATTACGAGTTAATAAGATTGGGTCATTTGCCTTTTTTTAAAATTCATATTTTATATACCTCATATATAATTAAACTAACCTGATTGCTGAGCAACAGCGTCGGTATGGGGTAAGTTGGGGTTAAATCGCCAGCGGGTAAGATAACCATTCGACGCTCATATTTGACCGGATTAATAGAAAGAGTAGCTGTTTATATGGTAAGTCGTGGTCGATAATGCGCAACTTTTGTACTTTGTTGGACTGCCGCATCTGCATTTCTATCATTTTCGTGGTGAGTTAAGCATTTTGAGCGATGTGAAAAAAAAAATTCTGGCTTTTGATGGCTGGTGAAAGTTGTGAAAATTAGGCTTTAAAAAATTAGGCAAGTGTTTTCTTGGAGTGAATTAGTCACTAACCCGAATGTTGAAACGATTTTCCGATATTTGCATTTGTTTCCGGATCCCATAGCTTTTCGCGCAAAAGAGTGTGTGCGGTTAAATAACCAAGCAGCCAGTGGGCAGCTCCAAAGGTCAGATAAAAATTTTGAAGGGGTTGGGCGAAAAATCACGAACTGAAAGAGGAAAAGTTGCGCCTCACCGCCCGACGCTTCGCGTTGCTCTGCGTGCAGGCATCAGCACCATTTTGAACCAAGATGTAGAGCCTGTTGCTGAGGAAAGAGTCGAATTGGTGAGCAAGAAACGATGCGCTGTTTTTAAAAAAGGAAGCGACAGGAAGACAGGCATGAGTGTCCGTTATGTTTCCGGCCGATGTGTGACGAGCATCGGGCATATACTATATGTATTTATTGCGCTGGCCAGGACTAAATTGTCAAATTTTTATAAGTTTTTGTTCTTCATGTAATGTATAATAAAATATACAGTTTTTCAAATAAAAAACAATGTTTTCACTTTAATTCATATCCTCAAAGTCGATTTATCTCATTTTAGAAGTAGCATTAAAATTGACAACTTCAATCTTCAAAATAAATATACTTTTTGAAAAGCTCGATATTATAATATTTTTTTCTTAATAGTATACTATTTCGAAAGTACAACCCAACAAAATTTTTGGATATATCTGAAAAATTGAAAATTTGGCGATTTTTTTAGCAAAAAAGAGTAATTCTTTCAAAAAAATTTATTCTCGCGTTTGTTTGTAAGAAACAAATTATTTTTAAAAAGAAAAAACAATTGGATTATGAAGAGGAAGTCTTGAACTTCATTCTCGTACAAGATTCAAGTCAATACATGAAAAAGAACGCAAATGGCAACTGTTTTTCTGCGTAGGGTCCGCTGGACCCAGTATGACCATTACGTCATTTTTTCGAGATGTGACCATTACGGGTTAACGTGTCATTTGATTGGAACCATCTAATTATTTACATGCATACATATAATTGAACCGATGAGCAGTAACCTAACATCCTCAGGGACGACTGCGATGATTCGATTATTCGCCGCTCATAGGGATTCGGAATTTTTTTGGTTGTTCTCATCGGACTCCCCCAAGCAGTACCAATAGAGGATAGTTTATCTTGCGACGGGTTGCAATCTTCCGCTCAATCTTCACGGTCACAGCCCCAATGCAGATTCAGTCGGTTCATTATGTGTGGCGGTTCGACCCGCTTGAAACTTCCATAAGCTGTGACAAGGAAATTACCACTGTGAATGCGAGATTCACAGTAGAGTATAGTAGTAGTAGCGGGACATTTGCCCGGAACGCTACATGAGTTCACTTGGTCACGATTCCAGTGTGAGCGTCGCCTGTACACTATAAGAAAGCAGTCCAGTCAGCAGGGAGTAGACCGATAGTGAAACTGCGACCGCCCCATTCTGACTCTGTATATGGGGTATTCCTGGGAATTTCGGCAACTTCGGACAATTGGGTCGAAATTTTTGCCCCCCAATTTTTTTCATTAATATGTGTTCAAAATAAAGAGACACCTATTTCGGCGTTTTTTATTTTGAGTCCCCACTTTTGAAATACAGTCAAATGAAGTTTTTGAAGTATTGACCACATTCGGTCATTCAAATCGATATATCTCAGCAACGGTTAGTGATAACTCAAAAAACCACAGGTGTTTTTTTTTCGTTTTTGAACGCTTTATACATTGAAAACATTAACGATTATGTTGCACAAATTCAACAATTATTTATAAACAATTCAAAATTAAAAATGAAATACAACAAAAAATGTACCCTTAATTTTTAAAATGTATTTTTTTTTAAATTCCTTGAACAAAAACAAAAATTTAGCCACCTTGAACTTTTTGGGCCGACGTTTCGTTCGGAAGTTATAGATTTTTTTGTCACAAAAAACACGTAAATTTACGTATTTTATGAGTAAAAATTTGCATGAAAAAAAAGTACCCTTAATTATTGAAATTGATTTTTTATCAAATTCCTTGGACGAAAAGAAAAATCTTGAGACCCGGCCGGACTTGGGCCGACGTTTCGTTCGAAAGTTATAGCTTTTTTTGTCATAAAAAACCGGTAAATATACGTATTTTATTAGTAAAAAATTGCATGAAGAAAAAAGTACCCACAATTATTGAAATTGATTTTTTTTCAAATTCCTTGGACGAAAAGAAAAATTTTGAGACCCGGCCGGACTTGGGCCGACGTTTCGTTCGAAAGTTATAGCTTTTATTCTTAACAACCGGGTAAACATTTACGGGTTTTTTGTGACAAAAAAATCTATAACTCCCGAACGAAGCGTCGGCCCAAAAAGTTCAAGGTGGGTAAATTTTCGTTTTTGTTCAAGGAATTAAAAAAAAAATACATTTCAAAAATTAAGGGTACATTTTTTGTTGTATTTCATTTTTAATTTTGAATTGTTTATAAATAATTGTTGAATTTGTGCAACATAATCGTCAATGTTTTCAATGTATAAAGCGTTCAAAAACGAAAAAAAAACACTTGTGGTTTTTTGAGTTATCACTAACCGTTGCTGAGATATATCGATTTGAATGACCGAATGTGGTCAATACTTCAAAAACTTCATTTGAGTGTATTTCAAAAGTGAGGGCTCAAAATAAAAAACGCTGAAATACGTGTCTCTTTATTTTGAACACATATTAATGAAAAAAATTGAGGGGCAAAAAATTCGACCCAACTGTCCGAAGTTGCCGAAATTCCCAGGAATACCCCATATACTTTGGGATGCTTCGTCCTAAATTGTACCGAAAGTTTTCAGGCTCACGCTCCCTCTAGTTCCTGTTCCGTCTCGAATTCTTTTTCGATGACATTTAAATACGAAATCGTGCGAAAGTGGTACTGTATTTACCGCCAACTTGGTGCTCGTACAACACCACTAGCATTTTTAGCTGTGCGTACACTGTCTGGACATATTCTCACCAACCTCAAAAGGGTGTGGTCTGAGACGACAGACAGAATCTTTACGACGTCTTCAAATCTACCACTAGGAAGCATATATAAGTTCGGTGCTAAATTGTTAAGTTACGTTCCAAGAGAATCGCATCAGCATATACCAGTGATGATAGCATGTACCAGAGACGGAGTCAGAGTTCGAGTCCGAGCCCGAGTCCGAGCCCGAGTCCGAGTCCGAGTCCGAGTCCGAGTCCGAGTCCGAGTCCGAGTCCGAGTCCGAGCCGAGTGCGAGTCCGAGTCCGAGTCTGAGTCCGAGTCAGAATCAGAGTCCGAGTCCAAGTCTGAGTCAGAGCCCGAGTCCGAGTCCAAGTCTGACTGAGTCAGAGTCCGAGTCAAAGGTAAATTCTGCGACAGAGTCATGGTTCGAATCAGAGTCCCAGACAGTCACAGTCGAAGTCTAAAGCAGAGCCATAGGAAAAGAGATAGAGAGAGAAAGAGAAGAGAGAGAGAGAGAGAGAGAGAGAGAGAGAGAGAGAGAGAGAGAGAGAAAGAGAGAGAGAGAGAGAGAGAGAGAGAGAGAGAGAGGAAGATTAATTGATATTTTTACCGTGCCGTAGTACTACTTTAAGCCTAAGTTGATACAATACTTTCGTTCACAATGGAAATCAGGATCTAACGATGAACAAGATATAATTATGTGAAAATGAGCTGCAAGTTGAAACTTGCAATCTGCTTCCTCTGAGTAGTAGGTAGTTAACGACGATTGGTTTATGAAGATTCAAGAATGAAGGAGCTATGAGAGGAGATCTTTCGTCTGGCGTGCTCATAAAGGAATCTTCGTCGACTATTTACGATTTGGAGGAAACAAATTACAAATCTCAACTTGCGGCTTGTTTCTATAACTTAAACGCGTCATTCAATATCTACCAAATTAAGCAACAAAAATTGAAAAATAACGGTAAGCGTTAGCTTATGCACGTTTATGAATTTTAACATGTTTAGTCAAGTATTTTTCAATTTTCAGAGGTTGGAATTTAAAAATTTCGAATTGCTCTAAAGTTCGATCCGATGGCCGATCTTCGCCAAATTTTATCTACATCATATCTCAATGATATTACACGCTTATATAGAATCAGGGTTCGATTCGTTGGAGTTGACAGTCAAAAGAACGACATGGTTGATTTTTTGGAAAATTGAAAACATCATAAAATTCGAACCTCCCTAAGGATTTGGCTCAAATGCAATACCAAACATCCGTGTGCATAACTCTGAATACGAAAAACTATTTAGAGGAATGTATCAAAATTTGCGGACACTGGAGTCAGGGATGGGCACAATCGATTTTGCGTCGTCAAACATCCACAATACATTACTACTCGCGATTTTACCCAAGGCAAAATATAAATACGCCGTTATTCATATTTTGCCCGGCTTCAAATCCACGGCATGTTTTACACTTGGATTTTACACCAGTTAAAATTCCAAATCCCTCGGGACTTTGAATTTTTGCTAGCTCAAAGGCCCAAGCTCGTGATTTGACGCGGGACGAAATGCCAAATACATTTTATCTACACCATATCTCAATGATATTACATGCTTATATAGAATCAGGGTTCGATTCGTTGGAGTTGACAGTGAAAAGAACGACAAAGTTGATTTTTTGGAAAATTGAAAACATCATAAAATTCGAACCTCCCGGAGGATTTGACTTTGGATTTTACTCGACCCGGAATACATCGGCATTTTCTTAGACTTGAGTACTTTCTGGGTTAAAATACCGAAAATCACATGAATAGTTGAGATTTTAATCGTTTTGACATTCGGTAAATACTATTGTCCGTTGAAAATTGTCAGGACTGAATAAATAAATAGATAAATATTTTTTTTATGACACGCTGTGCGTAAACTGCGATTTTCACGCTCACTTCGTTCGCGTCAAACGACATTTGCGCACCTTGTGTCATAAAAATTTGTACGATACTCGTGCGAAAAACATTTTCTTGACATAAAATGTTTTTCGCACTTGTATCATAATGTACCATTTTTCATCTCTCTTTATGAGGGTACACGGGTACGTATCGATTACGTATAAATGAATCAATTATAAAATGAATGAATACATAAATAATTTCTCTTTTCGTTCGAGTGTTCGAGTGTGTGCAAGTATGTGCGAGTGTGTGTCGCAAGTGTATGCGAGTGTGTGTGAGTGTGTGCGAGTGTGTGATTTGATCATATACGTACGAATGGACAAAGTATACACTCACACACACTCGCACACACTCGCAGACACTTGCACAAACTCGTACACACTCGCACACACTTGCACACACTCGCACACTTGAAAAAAAGGAAAATTATTTATTTATTTATTTTGCTTCCTCTTAGAGTAAGCTATGTTATAGTGAAAAATTTTTCTTTCGTTATCTTTGTGTCATTATGTTCACAATGTGCTAAAACGTCGAGAAAACACATTTGGAGAAAATGTCCGGATGTATGTGTGTATGTGTGTAATCGCCTCCCAAAATTCAAATGTGTATAACTCGAGAACGGTTCGACCTACAGCCCCCAATAATCTCTTTTTTGGCTATAATTTTTGTCAAGATTGGAGCGGCGCACAGTGGGCTGAATCGCCGAAAACCTGGCCAAAATATAAAGGTTCCATTTTTTTTCGATGAATTATTGCACTCGGGGGTTTTCGGGGTCGCTGATCACGAATTTGAAGTCAAATTTTCGAAAAACAAAAAAGCGGCTACAAAATGGCGGACGTGTTTTCAAAGTACTTATTGAATTTGCATAAAACTCGGTATAGATGTGTCATAAAAATTATTATTCTATTACAAATCATATCGAGCGATTGCGATAGTTTAAGGGGGGTAAGATTAATTCGATATAAGAAAACATATTTTCGATCATTTTTTTTGACGACACAGTTAATATACAATCATTTTTATAATAACTACTCAATGAAGTAGCATTTGAAGGACATCCGATGAAACTTTCATCCTTTTTTATGAACAAATGAGTCTTCGACCGTGAATCCCCGCGGACGACTAAAAAAAAAGTTTTATTGCGGAGCCGGTCATAATTCATCAGTGGATTATCTGAGATCAAAAAACCAAAATGATTTTATTAGTCAATAAGTTTCTGCAGGTAACAACGCCGAGTATTTTTTTGAAATTGTTTTTTTTTTATTTTTTACAGCACTCTATTTTATTTGTGCTTACAGGACGGAAATTTTTTTATCGAAAAAATTGAAAATGTTGCTATTTCAAAATACGTTGAAATAGAAAAAAACGACCTTGTCACCTGCCGATACTTATCACCTAAAAAAAAAAATGTTGGCTTTTTGATCTTAGATAATCCAGTGATGAGTTGTGAGGGGCACCGCAATAAAACTTTTTCGTGGGACGTTCGCGGAGATTCAACGTCAATGGCTCATTTGTTCATAAAAGTTAATGAAAATTTCATAGAATATTTTTCAGATGTTACTTTATTGAGCGGTTATTATAGGAATGAATGTATATTAACTGTGTAGTTTGAAAAAAATCATCGAAAATACGTTTTTTTTATATCGAATTAACCTTATCCCCCCCTTAATTATAATATGATGCTTAATGGGTATGATCGTTTTCACTGACGCATATAAAAAACCACTGTTATGTGAAAAAAGTATACAACTAGGTTTTGGAAGCTATTCTATCGATTTTCCGAGAGGCAGGCGAGTTGGGACGTAGACGCTCCACGACAAATGTATAACATTATCACTCTTTTCTACGTGTCAAAGGGGAAATGGCGGGAATAGGCAGAATTTTTCGGGATTATTTTATTTATTAAAACCTGGACAGTAAATGTATACGGGGTATTCCATATGAACTGAACCCCCTTTTCAGCCGATGTTTTTTTATTCTCTCGAAATTGAAAGGAGTTGAAGTATGACGAGAAATAGTGGTTGACTCCAAATCTTAGGCCTCTAGGTTTATTTCTCACTATACTTCTGTAATTGGTATTTTTACTACTTTCGAAGGTTTCGAGGCGCGGTGAGTCTTTATTCCTGAATTAAATTGATGTTGTCACGAGTGTTTTGGAACAGAATTTTCCTGTTCTTTCAGATGAAATTATGAGATCTCAGTATCAAAAATGTTTTCTTATGATTTGAGGCAAAAAAACACAAAAAACTTCATATCTGGAAAATAATATTTTTTTTCTTGGTCCCAATTTTTTGTAATATTCCCATGATTATTCTGAAGCTACTGTATAAATTTCATGATGGAACTCAGAAATTTACGGTACCCAGAAATTTTTGAATATTATGAAAAATCAAAAATACCCGTATTTCTGTATTTCTGATTTTTCATTTAAATTTACAAATTAACAATTACAATTAAAAAGTTAAACAATAATAAATAATAATAATAATAACAGAAAGTAATTTTTTAAATTGTGAATTAAAAAAAAAAAAAAAGAAAGTTTCCCCACACGGGGAATCGAACTCACGACCCCCGCACTATGAATCCGAGCTCTTACCGCTGCGCCAACACCAGCTATTGAAAATCCTGCTCACATAGCAGGCTCATGAGTTACCGGTCCCTTGCCGGTCCGCGCCAAAAATGTTTTATCTCATTAACGCTTGGCCATCTGGCCCTCCCGCTTGCGTTACTTTCATTTATAGTCAAGCCCCACATATACTGTAAATTTGGGCCAAATCGGTGATGACGAGTTGACAGGGTCCCCTTGTAAGATTAGCTACCGGGCGTGTGTCAGTCAGGGTGCGTGCTTTCGGGACTTTTAAAAGAGGTCGGATAAACACTTTTTTCCAATCCGACGGATAGTACGAAAGATCGATGCTTCAGTTAAAAATTGCAGTGAGGTGTTTCGATATGGCTGGAGTCGCAAGTTTGAAGGTGGCAAGAGTGATTCCATCCGGTCCCGTGGAATACGACTTTACTGGTAGCGCGTTGATGAGTTTTTCTACTTCCGCTGGTGTGACGTGCCTTAGTGAAAGTGTTGGGCGATCGTCCGTTGGCCGGGATAAAATTTCTTCTAGATCAGCGTGTGAACACTGTGGTGAAGACAGAGAGATCGAAGCGAAGTAAGTGTTGAGCTTATCAGGGGAGAAGAAGCTGAGCGGGCTCGAACGGTTCGGTCGTACAAGGCTAATTGTTGCCAGCTCCTTCCACATCTTCGTCTCATCAGTTACTTGTGACATCCTATTCAGCTGGTAGGATTCCCTAGCTCTCTTAATTTTAGTGGTGAGGTCGTTTCTAAAAAGTCTATAGACTTCAAAATCGAGCAAAATTCCCGATCGCTTAGCTTGCTTGAACAGCGTTGAGCGTCTACGTATGTTTTTCTTGATTTCGTCTGAGATCTAAGGAGCCGGTGGTTTCTTTGGTGTGAAAGAACGGACTGGTGCGTGCGTGTCGAGTGTCTCCAGGGTTACAGCTGCAAGAGTGGTGGTGGCAATGTCTACGTTCGTGTTTGTGGAATTCTCGGTAAGGTTATTTTCTGGATGGCTGTTCATCTTGTCGCGAATGGTCGCAAGAAAAAATGCAGGGTCGATATTACTGTAGTTTCGTTTGTTTGTTTTTCGTGGCTCTAACTTCGCGCCATACGACTTGTACCTTAACTCGAGAAGGTCATGCCCTGCGATAAACGGATCTTCAGATTTTACGAAAGTGATTACTTTTTCACCATTGTCTACGATCATTACGTCGAGCCACGAATCGCACGTTGCTGTGTGAAAAGTTGAAGCTGATGGTAGAATCATTAAAGCTGCGTTGGACACCGCTTCAGTAAGATAACGAGACTCGAAGTGATTGCGTAGAAGGTTACAATTTAAATCGCCCGTTACAATGATGTCCTTATATGCGGGTGAGAAAGGTTGTAATCGGAGAAAAGGTCATTCAGCATGTGTCCTTTCGGTCGTCGATAAATCGATGCAAAAAGCACACTCGGCTTGCATTCGGGTGTGCATTCGGGTTACGTCTTTCAAGTATCACATATTCAGGTGAGTTAAAGAAGGTACTAGGTGATATTGCTAATATGCGCGTTTTCGATGAAATATGAATATAAACAGCTACGCCTTTGTCTGCTTTGCCTTCACGGTCGTTCCTTATTAGCGAGTATCCGTCGATGGGCACGAGATCGTCTGCAATTCTTTCATGTAGCCATGATTCAGATACCGAGATGATATGGTATGATCGAGACGAAATATGATGGCGTATGAAATCAATGTGACCGAGGAAAGAATCTGCGTTAAAATGCGCAACGTTTGATATGAGAGTCGGTACGGCTTGTGGCTGTGACAGGAGATTTCTTTTGCAGTCAAACGAGCTCGTCGAAGTCGCGATCTGATTCTATAGTAATGGTTGGATGGCCCGTGTCTCGTCTAGTGTAGATTTTCGCAGCCCTAACCCATACGTATTTGTAAGCCACAGTGGTTGATTTTGCTTTTGCACGACGATATAAGCTATACACTTCCGATGGTAATAGTTCGTTTACATGTATGAAGCCAGGGTGATCGATTTTGAATACTTCGCGTATCATTAAGTTGCGCTTAGCCCTTTTTTTCTACTACGAATTCGCATGTAGCTGACGATTTCAGTTTCACTACATAGGAGTAAGTTCTAGTCATATCGTTCGGATTGGTATTCGGAACATTTTTCTTCTTCATTTGTCGCACGCTTAGTATGGCTGAATTTAGATCGGTTAACCCTAGCGCAGTGAATACTTTTTTAGCAACTGTTTCCGGAGTGTCGATGATCTGTTGCAGTATACCGGCAATGATTAATTCATTCGGCGGCAAATAAACGGGTGCTTGCTGCATGACTACCGGTTGTGTCTCACGAACTGCATTATCTTGCCTATGCTCAAGATTAGCGATTCGTCTTTCGTGCTCTTCTACTTTATTTATTATTTCGGAAAGCCATTGAATTGCTGCTGCAATTACAGTATCTGTTTGATCTTGCTTCTCCATAAAAATTGTAAACGATTCTTGCTTTGCCATGATAGCTGACAGTTTATCAAAGATAGCAGTCAGTTGGCTACTGGGGGAGGGTTCCGTATTTACCGGTTGTAACGTTGCCGACTGAGTCGTTCGAGCATCTTCTCGGCGTGGTGTAATCGGGCTTCTAGGCGTCAAATTTGAATAATTGAATATATTTGGACTGTCCGATACAAATATGAATTTTCTGACGCGCTCATTATTGACGCTATACAGCAGTCTCGGGCGGCCCTGTATCCGCAATACGCTTTCGCACAGCCTGGATGGAAAAACGATGCGCAAGTTGAGCACGTAGAGTACTCACCTGCGATTTATTTCCGGCACTTAGTGCAAGTGGGACGGGACATGCGGTAAGCAGCGACCCGGACAGAGAGAGAGAAAGAGACAGATGTGCTTTGCAAGCCGCTGTACGGGGAAACGGTGGAATAGCTAAAGCACGCATGCGCTGGTCGTAGTGATGAGATCGTTCATTTGCGCGCCGGTGGATCGGTGGTGGCAGTGCTGCGGTGTAATCGATGACGTGCGATGGATCGGTCCGCCTCCACTTATCAGGGTGTTAGTGAGACGAAGTGCGCGTGCGCTTTGGATCTCGTGCTTCCCTCAGTAGCTGTCGCCGTTGAGGCGGGAGCAATGACCCGGGCAGCTGGTGCTGTGGCTTGAGCTTATTTACGAATTTTTCGATATCAATTTGAAAAAAAGCACTCATGCGCATGTCCTCAACTGTCACTTTGTCGAACGCGTTGAGAAGTGTCGTTAAAATTTGATTGACCTGAATTTGATAATTGCTGAACCTTCGCTTCGATAATATTGTATTTGCTATTTATCCTGGTGATAGCACTGGGTTTATTGCTATGGTGGCGTTCACAGTCTGATAAAAGTTCACTCTTACACGAAAAATTTCACTTTGCACACGAGCAGAAACGCGGTACGTAGTACAAAGGAAAGTAAGAGAGAGTGAGAGAGAGATTGATTGAATGATTGATGGGCTTTATTAGCTTTAAGCTACCACTGCAGGCTCTGCAGAATACAAATCTTGACAATCCGACTCTTTCGAGTTCTACATTCATTTGATTGTTACAATTTTTCATTTCTTACTTCTACGATAACATCCTTATTCACGGATCCCATACGCCTATCCGTCTTACTCTTATTTTTTAAAGATCTCCACTCGCTTCGATATACTCTTTCAGGCACCATTTGAACCGTTCGATGTTTTCGATTTCCCGGATGTTATTTGGCAGTTCGTTATACATTTTGAAACCCCTGAACACAATTGATCTCTCTGCTGTTACTGTTTTCGTTCTTTTTATTACTAATTTTCCCTTGTTTCTCGTGGTATAATCATGCATCTTATTGACTGATTGTGCTTTGTTGCTCAAGTACTCCGGCGTCAGCCCATTCTTCATTCTGTATACTAACACGCATGTATTGTATCTCACCCTTTGCTTTATACTCATAAAATTCAACACATACAACATATCTTTAATTGGTGTATACATATTTGCCATCAAAATGGCTCTCATCGCCCGGTTTTGGGATTTTTGCTGTACCGACCCATGTAGTCATTGAGAACCGGGCCAGCACTGGGCCATCAAAGGCGGGCGATAGCCTAATACTGGCACAGTACTGTCAACCATCGTTGGCTCAGCAATGTCTGGGATGATAACTTGGGCCCAGCATTGGCCGTTAGTGTTGGCCCATTGTCGGGGACCATCATCGGCCAGTACTAACCACCAGTGTTTGCCATAGCTGAACCAACGATGGTTGGTAGTACTGTGCCAGTATTAGGCGATCGCCCGCCTTTGATAGCCCAATACTGGCCCGATTGTCAACCTCTACAGAAACTGCGTAAACGGGTTTATTGGGAAATTTCACACGAATGATAAATTCAATTTTATTTAATTTCTGTTTATATCGATTTCGTCGTCGAGAATATTATACTATTGCGACTTTGCTCCTACATGAAATAAATAATATGGCGAGTACGAGTGAAACAAATTTACGTAGTCCAATATTTGCCCCTCTGTTTTCGCCCACCACTTCGATCGTTTGCACCTGATAACCATTGACCAACTTTTCCCGGGAGATTTTCGGTTTCAGATGAGTTCCCGAATTTTTCGATTATCACATCTGCAAATAATAGTAATATTAATAAGAATTCTTTTACAATATTTTATCGAAAGGAAACTAGCGTACCTTGGAGGCAAGTGAAGACTTGAATTTTACTGAAGCCTAGTTTTCCGATACCCTTTATTTTACGGCCAGTGCCCGAAAAATTGATTACCTACACATAAAAAAATTACAATTAATGGGTTGAAATTTGTTTTCGCGACAATTGAATAAAGTTACTTGTATACAGAAATTTATCCATGAAGAAAAAATATTCACTTACTTGTGCGTACGAGGATGTCAACAATGAATGATTTCCATTGCGCCTTGGGAGCTATACGTTCTGTCAACCATTGATTTATATGCCTATAGTCTTTGGCGGGTGGATACAAACAAAACGTTTGTCCCTCTTTTTCGTATAGCCACGTGAGCGGCACGAGATAATGATGATGATGATGATTATTATTCAGTACGTCGGTGATCGCGCCGATGCGCACACGGAATTTTTTTTTCGAAACTACGGTGAATTTTTTCTTATTATTTTCACTTATTCTTTTGAATTATCTTTTAATATGTTTTTTTATTGTTTTTTTTAACACAGTTTTCGCTATTATTATTTTTAATAACTGTTCAACACGTCTTATTGTCTAACATTTTTTATGAATATTGTCCGACACGTTTTTGTTCATTTTAATTCTTTCAATTGTGTTTATTTTAACTTATCACCAATCATCGTCTTATACGTTTGATAAATGAATTTTCTCAATCATTTAATAAACGTATTCATCGAATTATTCGATTTCCCGTTCTAGCACGTGCGCGTTCTTCGTCCGAGGAAAGACGAACAGATACTAGCGGTGGTGCCGCGTCTTTCTTTTCGACGCCTGTTGAGAAACGTGGACAAAGAATAAATTGCTGTTTGTTTACATTTTGTTTTCGGGAACGACAGACAGCGACAACGGTGAAGTAGCTCTGGCACCGTCGAGCGGCGGCGGGAGAGGGGCGGCTCTGCTACGCTAAACGTTGTAGCTGTTACGCGTTACTATGAAGACCACCGTAAGTGCGAGAGAGACAACACCGTAACGAGCGCCAATAGCGCTGTCTCCCTTGCGGTCATGGCGGAGATAGAACGAGCGAAACGTCTTGTACATCGTCTTCAACGTGCTGCAATGAAAGCGCGTAAAATTTTCCGCTTATAATTTTCACAGTATCGGCTGTCGCACCATCGTAATTTGTAATTCGTCAAATGCCTTTGTTTGGTATTGAAATGATAGATTAAGGATGGGGACTGCGTAGTGCATATGTCGATGTCGTGGTGTCATTTGTTATAATTATAGCTTCAATGGGTAAAAAAACAACGGATTTCTATACATATAATAGTGAAGCGACTCGTACATCGCATTAAAATAGCGTTCCGTCTTCTCGGCCTCCTCTTTGTGTGGTGCATCGTTCTCCCACTCCTGTCGCACGGCTTCCTTTTTCTACTTCTCGTGGGGGGACTAAAGGCCTGTGCCCAGAATCTGATGCCCCGGATTATGTTTCTTAATTTTTCTTAAACTTCAGGTCGAGTAGCTTCGGAAAAAGAGGGGGAGAGGAGAATGCTCTATTTGCGCATATCACTTAGAACATTTTCTTAAATTTACTATTTAAAATTATGAATTTTTGTATTGCACATACCGAGCCTTTATATACGATACTTTGCATGATCACAAAAAAAAACATTTCGGGTACCGATCTTTAATTCTTATATAAATCGTTTTGAGATTCTACTGAAGAATATGTCGGTTGAGATATATTATTTTTCTTTTAAAAGGAAAGTCTTCGAATTCTGAGCAGACAAAGCCAGGCTTTACAAAAACCCGAAAACTCTCTTAATCATAAAAATTAATGTTCATTCATATGATGGTCACGGACGGTTTTTACAAGTGGATTTCAAACCACCGACAGAACACAGGGAAAACCACATAAAAAATTGTTTCGTTGGTGTCGGCGCGAGGATTTGAATCGACAAGGGGGACCCACGGGTCATCCGCCGGGTACACCACTCCACTGCGACTCAGAAAAAAAATGTTTAAATCAATATTAATGAAAAAAAAAAATTAATGAGGTGACGTCAGGTCGACATGAATGGCTCAGTATCGAGACAGTAACAGCAACCGTTCGTCGATGAGTAACCACGGTTTTCGAGAGTTAAACAGTAACGGCCCAGCACTCGGTAACTAGACTCGGCTAATCATCGGAAGCCATGAACTGCCCAAGCTTCGGCCATATTGTAAATCCCAACGCTGGCTACATGATAATGGCCCAGTATTGGCACTGTAACGGCAACCGTACGTCGTTGGAGAGATAGGGTTTTCGGGACTCAGCCAGTAACGGCGCAGCGCTGGTTACCCATACTCTGCCGATCATCGGAAGCCGAGTGCTGGCCGAGCCTTGGCCCTGTTGTGAGTCTTGGCGATGACTACATGGGGACATATTTTCTTCACTACAGTTTAGCATTACAGAGCTGCAATACTCATAATGTGGAGCTATTATTGCTTTATAAATCGTTACTCTAGTACCTATGCTTAAAAATCTTTTAATCCTATTTAAAAATCCATTTTTTTCGCTATGTACCAAGCATGTGCTCCAAACGGTAGATGTTCATCGATCATGATTCCTAAGTACTTGGTTTCCTTCACTTCGTCAATGATTTCATCGCCTACCTTAATCACACATTTATTCCTGACGTTCATTTTCCTCGGGTCATGAATTATCATAAATACTGTTTTTGTAACATTGATTTTTAGGGAGTTACAGTTCAACCATTTTCGTAGATTTTTTAGACCATCATTTTTGGTACTTTCTATAATTTCCAGACTTCCGTCAGCCACATACAGCATCATATCATCAGCAAACAGCTTGCATTTACAACCTACTTCATTTAGAATCTGTATCACATCATTAATATATGGGGTATTCCTGGGAATTTCGGCAACTTCGGACAGTTGGGTCAAAATTTTCGCCCCCCAATTTTTTTCATTAATATGTGTTCAAAATAAAGAGATACGTATTTCGGCGTTTTTTATTTTGAGCCCCCACTTTTGAAATACAGTCAAATGAAGTTTTTGAAGTATTGACCACATTCGGTCACTCAAATCGATATATTTCAGCAACGGTTAATGATAACTCAAAAAACCACAGGTGTTTTTTTTTCGTTTTTGAACGCTTTATACATTAAAAACATTGACGATCATGTTGCACAAATTCAACAATTATTTATAAACAATTAAAAATTAAAAATGAAATAAAACAAAAAACGCACTTTTAATTTTTGAAATGTATTTTTTTTTAAATTCCTTGAACAAAAACGAAAATCTAGCCACCTTGAACTTTTTGGGCCGACGCTTCGTTCGCGAGTTATAGATTTTTTTGTCACAAAAACCCGTAAATGTTTACCCGGTTGTTAAGAATAAAAGCTATAACTTTCGAACGAAACGTCGGCCCAAGTCCGGCTGGGTCTCAAAACTTTTCTTTTCGTCCAAGGAATTTGAAGAAAAATTAATTTCGATAATTAAGGGTACTTTTTTCTTCATGCAAATTTTTACTAATAAAATATACGTATATTTACCGGTTTTTTATGACAAAAAAAGCTATAACTTTCGAACGAAACGTCGGCCCAAGTCCGGCCGGGTCTCAAAATTTCTCTTTTCGTCCAAGGAATTAAAAAAAAAATACATTGCAAAAATTAAAAGTGCGTTTTTTGTTTTATTTCATTTTCAATTTTGAATTGTTTATAAATATTTGTCGAATTTGTGCAACATAATCGTCAATGTTTTCAATGTAAGTGAAGTGAGAGTTTTACTTGCACACCTTTATTTAGGTTTTTACAAGGTATTCTCCGACTTTCCCCCTTTTTACGTGTTCTCCGCTATCTCCCGTGCGTCTGCAGACGACTTGACATACCGCTGTACCGCATTTGCCGTGGACACGGGGAAACTGCAGAAAACCCGTGCCGGTACAGTCGACCCTATGTTTCTATGGTTCTCCGGTGATGCATGTAGGAGCACATAGTACTCCACCTCGAATGCACCACCGGGGCCCCAAAGGCACTGGTCTCCCGCTCCACAATTGATGCGCCAGCCGGTGAACGACTAGGCGGTCACCCATCCAAGTACTGGCCGGCAAATTTGCTGCTTAACTCGTGGGACCGCCGGAGTCGCACTCCGACCGCACACCTATTGGTGTCGGTAAATGTTTTCAATGTATAAAGCGTTCAAAAACTAAGTTATCACTAACCGTTGCTGAGATATATCGATTTGAATCACCGAATGTGGTCAATACTTCAAAAACTTCATTTGACTGTATTTCAAAAGTGGGGGCTCAAAATAATAAAATAAATACGTGTCTCTTTATTTTGAACACATATTAATGAAAAAAATTGGGGGGCAAAAATTTCGACCCAACTGTCCGAAGTTGCCGAAATTCCCAGGAATACCCCATATATTATAAATAAAATAGGTCCTAGTTTCGATCCCTGTGGTACACCATATTTGACTAGCAGTTCTTCGTATAAAATTTGGTTATATTGCACTTTTTGTGTTCTATTAGTCAAGTATGATTCGAACCATTTTGCTACTTTCCCTCTAATTTTATATCTGTTCAACTTATCTAGTATCACTTTTCTGTCTATCGTCTCGAATGCCCTTTTGAAATCTATAAAAACAACTCCTATAACCTTACTTTCATCCATTTTTACTCGCCATTCAATTAGGGTATCTTGCAGTGCTGTTTCGCAAGAAAAACCCTTACGGAAGCCAGATTGTTCGCTTCTTAATATATTACTTTGGTCAAGATATTTTATTAACTGGTCCTCCACTATTTGTTCTAGAATTTTTTCATACACAGGCAAAACATTAATCGGTCTGTAGTTCTCAATTTTTTGGCTATCTTTTATTTTCGGTATAGGAGTGATTGTTGAAGTCTTCCAATTTTCTGGTACAATTCCTTTTTGTATTGATGCGTTTATCATGTTAAGAATTATATTCGGATTACCTCTCCATACCATTTTAATCATATCTACATTAATATCACATTTGTTTCCTTTTTTTGTATCTGAATTCTTTATCACCGAGTCCATATCTTAGTAGTTTATTTCATTAAATTCCTCTAGTCCAATGTTATCTTCCAACAAAATATTTATATTATTGTTATTATCAGTCTCAGTATCATCTCTGCCTGCTGCTATTTCGTTCACGATATCTTCTACGCTGTTCACGAAAAATGAATTTATGTTATTTGCAATTTCTTTTGCGTCAGTGCACAGTACACCATTAATTTCCATTTCTTTTTTTACTTCATTTATTTTTTTATCACCAATAAGTTGTTTTAACGTTTCCCACATCTTAATCGGATTATTTTTTTGCATATCTATATGTTGCACATACTATATTTTTTTGTTGTTTCTTATCATTTTGACAACTCCGTTTCTCTTTGTTCGATACTCATCCCAATTTGCCAGCGTCCTGTTTTCTATAGCTCGTTTGTATAGTCTATCTTTGTCTTTATGTCTAGTGGCGCCAATTCATTCATTGTTTCGACTATATTGTTTATTGTACAGTAGCAAGCTCATTAACGGTCATTACTTCAATTCGTTGCAAATTCATTTTATTACTCAGTATTGTATTAAAAGAATTCTCATTAAATCTACTACAGTCTCTTTTGTAAAATATCGTTTTTTCATTATCTGTAGTTACATTAGCATTAATTGTGACTTTTACAATACAATGGTCCGTCATTTTTGGAGTTGTTAATACGTCAGTTTTTATTAAAAAATTTGAAAATACTAGGTCAATTATTGTTTCTGAATTTTTTGTTATTCCAGTTGGTTTGTCTACGTATTGTTTTAGTCCCATCGATAAAAAGTTGTTCAGTAGTCTATGTACATAATGGTTGTTTTTGGTCACATCCAAGTTAAAATCTCCCATGATTATCAGATGCCCTCTATCTATTATCTTTTCACATTCATTAATAATTATTTCAATAAAATGTCCGTCACTTGTGCTAGGTGAGTGGTAAACATTTACGATGACAATACCTTCATATTTACCTTTCATCTGTATTACGTTCAACCATGTATTTTGTTCGTTATTTTTATTTTCTATTACTTCATAGTTTATCCCTCTTCTAATGTATGTCAACAATCCCCCGGTTTTGTTATTTTTCGTATTCGTTCTTATTACCTGATAGTTACTTATGGCTATCTCGTTTGCTGCAACATCTTCCGTGATGTGTGTTTCCGTTAAACATACTATTTTCGTTTTTTTTTCATTAATCAATATCTCTATTTCATCTCTATGTTTAATGTATCCTTGCGCGTTCAACATTACTATATCATTATCTTTATTTCTATCATCTTTGTTATTTTTATTATTTACGTAGTGTTGTCCCTGAACGGCTAATTGCTATTCGCTACAATATTGGACGTGCCTGCACGCTTTTTCGACTAACCGCTTGTATATTGGGCATCGGTAGTCAGTGGCTTCATGTTCAACATTTTCTTCCGGTGCTTTGTACTTTAGACACATTCGAACGCAATTTACACATTTCTTTTTTTTTCTTCACAGTCTCTACCATCATGCTCACCTCCACATTTTCTGCAGCTTAGTGAATTTTCACAGTCCCTAGCGACGTGGTTGTAACCACAACATCTGTAGCATCTCAAAACACTTATAAAGTCAAACAATTTGCAATTTTTGTAGCCTATTTTAATTCTACCAGTCTCTATTAGCACTTTGTGCGTTCTCGGGTCTACTTCCAGAATTAGAGTCGATTCTTTTTGGTTAATTTTTATTTTTTTTACGACTCTCATCTGAAAGCCATTTTCGCTGACATTCAATCTGTTTTGTTTATTTATCATTTTCACGAGTTCTTCCAGCTCTACGTTGTCCAAATTTTCCTCTATTCCTATCACCTTTATTTTTGGAAGCTTCTTTATTGTTTTTATTATTTCGTAGTCCTTGCCAAGATTCTTTCTCAATTCGTTTCTTAGTATTTCTTGATCTTGCTTTTGTTGCACGTCTATTATCACTTTTCCGTTAGCCCCCCTTATTACTTCGTCGATACCTATGCCGAGGTGCATCACGTCGACTTGTTTTTTTATTTCCCCTTCTGTATCCTTGCACGTTTGTTTATGCACTGGTTTTACTACTACGTACTCTCGATTGCTATTTTTGACTTTTTCTGCATACGTTTTGTCCGCTGTTTTGGTCTCACCTGCCTTGATTACTGTCTTCTTATTACCAACATCTAGCCCTTTCTCCAATCTCTGCATTCCTTTATTTATTTCTTCAATTAAACTTTCTCTTATCCTCTCAAGACACTTATTCTCGAACGCTTCTATTATCTTCTCTATTTCTTTTTTAACAACCACCTTAATAGTCTCCTTCATATTATCTGTCGTAGCATATTTTTCATCGATGTTCTTAACAGTGCTAAATATATTATCGATTTTTTCTTCCAGTGTCGTTGTGTCTTCGTAGTCGCTATCGTCATCGTTGTCTTGTTCTTCATCTCCTTCATCTCCTCTCTTTCTCTTGACTCGGTTCGGTATAGGGTTTCGTCCTGTCGATTTCGTATGTCGCTCGTTGTCTTCCTTTTGATTCGGCGTTCGTATCCTGTATTCGTCGTTGCCTACGTCACTTATGTCTCGGTGTAGTTTTTTAATTGGTCCAGGACAAGACACTGATTGATTGTACGAATTTTTGTACCGATGAGTACTACAGCCAGGGTGGTAGTTTTTTTGGCACCTTTGACATTGGTGAACTATTGTTGCTATTTCTTTTTTGCAGCTTTCGCATTTATATTTCCTTTCACTTTGTGTATCTGAAGACATTCTCTTTACTCTTTACTCTTGACTTCTCTCGCTCTCACTACAACCAAATAACTCTATAATTCGGTCATCGGTTATGTAACCGGTCACTTGACTGTGGTATTTAGTGATCTTTTTGGGGGCCAGGTGGCACTGCTGCCGCCTCGCCGTGTAGACTTGGGTTGGATGTCACTGACTGCTTAATGAGCCGTGGAATGGGTATCACTGGTATTCCAAGATGTCTACCACTTCGCCCAATATGTCGTCCGAACGGCTTTTATCGATAAAAAATTGTGACACTCCGAACGTTCGTATCCTCACTATTCTCGTGAGTTTAGATGTTAAAACTATCACCAAGTGTCCGTGACATTTCACTTTATAACGAGAATTAGTTTCATAGGAGATCTTTCACTCATTATCGCTTCAAACACCACTTATAGTCAGACCGATATAAACACGTCTTACTAGAAAGAGAGAGAAAGAGAGAAAGAGAGAAAGAGAGAAAGAGAGAAAGAGAGAAAGAGAGAGAGAGAGAGAGAGAGAGAGAGAGAGAGAGAGAGAGAGAGAGAGAGAGAGAGAGAGAGAGAGAGAGAGAGAGAGAGAGAGAGAGAGAGAGAGAGAGAGAGAGAGAGAGAGAGAGAGAGAGAGAGAGAGAGAGAGAGAGAGAGAGAGAGAGAGAGAGAGAGAGAGAGAGAGAGATTGATTGATTGATTGATTGATTGATTTATGTATTTATGCCCTAGTGAAAACTTTCGGACAATTCGGTAATAACAATAGTATAACAGAAATGGTAACTAATTCTTATGGGTATTGAGTTCCACAGATAAGCAGCAGCTAGGTGGAAAGACCTCTGATACGCCTGGGTTCTATGTGCGGGAATTGTGAATGCGTGTGGAATGGCAACGCGCGAAGATTGTCGTAATACATCGGGTGGACAAGAAAAGATTTCGGAAATATAGGTCGGAGACATATTATAATAAATTTTGAAGGCCTCGATAGCTAAAAAGTAATTGCGTCTACTTTTGACGGGCATCCATCCTAAGCGTTGTCGAAACGGGGTGATGTGCTCATCTCTCTTCAGATCAAAAATAAATTTGATGCAGCAGTTCACAACTCTTTCTAATTTGGTGTTGAGAGTCTCAGTTAGATCGTGATAAACTGGGCAGCAATAGTCAAGAATCGGCCACATCAACGCTGAAACAAGTTTAACACTAAGATCCAATGAAAGTGACTGTTTATGGTGTTTCAGTTTGTATAACATCAGATGGACTCGTTTGGTAATTTGTGAGATATGGTTATCCCACGTGAGGTCAGAACATAGAGTCACCCCTAGGTTCCGTGCTTCAGTCACAAACGGAATCTGCTTACCCCCAACTGACACGGAAGGTAACTCTAGCAGGTTGATTTGATTGACGTAGGATTTGCTACCGAGAACAAGTACTTTCGACTTTCCAGAATTAAGAGTTAAGCCATTTCAATTAGCAAATTCAGAGATCACATCCACATCGTGAGCTATGAGTTGTAGACCTTGATTAATCTGACTTGGAGGGCAGCTAAGATAGATCTGAGTGTCATCTGCGAAAATCATGTGGTGTGTGAAGCGAAGCGATATACTAATGTCGTTGATGAAGAGTGAAAACAAAAGCGGACCTAGGACAGAACCCTGGGGAACGCCCATGGTGGTGGTTAACCCTTGCGAACACTTTTCATCAACATCGACGACAGCTTGAGATCTACCCGTCAGGTATGAAAAAACCCACTTCAGCGCGTCGTCAGAAAAGCCGAGGATCTTGAGTTTCGTGAGGAGACGACTGTGCGAGACTGTATCGAAGGCTTTACTGAAATCGAATAAGACTAATATGGTGATACGTCCTTTGTCGATGTTGCTCTTAACATCATGGCAAATGCGAAGACGGGCACTTTGCGTCGAAAAACCTTTGCGATATCCCGATTGGTACTGATCGAGAATATTATTTGCGTTGAGAAAGTCGGTGATTTGCCGGTGAATTATTTTTTCTAATATTTTAGATATTTTGCACAAATTTGCTATCGGTCTGGTGTCAGAGGGGGAAATCGGTGTCTTGATTTTTGAAAGCGGGCGAATGAAAGCTCGTTTCCACTCCGAGGGAAAGTAGGCAAGTTTGAGTGAGTTGTTGAAGAGTGTGGTAAGTATCTGAGCTGTGAGAGGTAGGCCTTTTGTTATAGCTATCATTGGTAAGTAGTCAGGGCCAGAAGACCAGGAGCTAGACAGTGTGGTTGCTGTAAGAGAAATAAGGGTGTCAACTGATATTTCGGAGAAATTAAATTGGTTTTCGTTGGGTGGTGAAAACTGGATAATGTGGGAAAAGTCGGTGATGGAGCAGGGTGCTGAATTGTTAGAGATAGAAGCGTAAAAGGTGTTGAGTTCATCGGGAGAAAAGAAGTTAAGTGGAGTAGGAAGAGGTGACTCGGTGAGCCCGAAATTGCTTAGTTCGCGCCATAGCTTTGCAGGATCTGAGATGCTTGATAATTTCTGCAAGTGGAACTGCTGCTCCGATTTTCTTAGGTCACGTGTCAACTCGTTGCGGAAATGCCTGAAGATTTCAATGTCAAGAATATTTTTCGATCTGCGTGCTGTGTCATACAGTCTATTTCGTTGTTTAATTCGGTTTTTAAGCTCTATTGAGAGCCAGGGGGCTGGCGGATAGGTGACAGAAAATGATCGTGCTGGGGCGTGAATGTCGAGTGACGAGCTAATAGCGTGAGTGATCGCAATTGCGAGAGATTCGACATCAGCCTCAGTATGGCACGCCTGGTTCAGAGCTTGAACATCTGACGTTGAGGATATGAGTGTCGATCGGTAATCCGTTTCATCGAATGTTTTGAGATTTCGGCGAACAATGACTCGACTTTTAAAAGAGGGTACCAATAGCGAATACGTAAGTTGGATGAGATCATGACCATTGATAAATGGAGCAGCAGATTTTTCAAATGAGGTCACCTTGCTGAGTTTATCTACTAGGAAGACATCTAACAGTGTATCAGAGTGGGTCGTGTGGTGAGTGGCGTCTGACGGGACGATCTCAAGCGCCATCGACGAAGCTGATTCGCGTAAATGATTGGATTCATACGATTCGGTCAAAAGGTTTGAGTTAAGGTCACCTGCTACGATGACGTTCTTATAATTGTGCAAGTGTTTGCTCAGTGCGTCGAAATATTCGTTAAAGTTTTTACCCTTCGGCCTACGGTACATGGACGTGAATAAGAGGGGTTGCATATTATCTCTCCGGATGTCTAACAACAAAAATTCGGGCGAATTGGAAAAGCAGCTAGGTGAAGCCTCGAGGACGAGTGCCTTTAGAGACTCACGTATGTAGCAGGCTACACCACCACCCTCTTTCCCTTCTCTATCTCGTCTAATAATATAATAGCCATCAATTCGTAATAGGTCGTCTGATATATGAGAATGTAACCAAGTTTCAGAAATGGACACGATGTGGAAAGGATCACTCTCAATTAATAATTGTACTTGCTCAAGGTGGCCTAAGAGTGAGTTCGCGTTAATGTGAGCTATCTTTATTTCTTGATTCGAGGTTTTGTTTTGGTTATATGATGTTGTTACATTCTGTTCCGGGAGTCATTGGAGCTTAGTGAGGTCTGTTTCGGATACGATAGAAATGATCGGACTACCCTCAGATTCACGTACGAGAATCTGGCTACCCCTAGTCCGAACGAATTTGTGCGAGGTTTGTTTCGCTTTGTCTTTGGCCTTGCGCAGGAGTCGTAGGCAGCATCGCGTTTACATACAGGGTGTCCAATTTTAATCTTTCATTTAATTTATCTCGAAAAATACTACTCCGATCGAAAATTGAGTACAACAAAACTTGAAGGGCCTGGAGGGGGGCGTACAAAAATGTTTTTTTTTTCGCTCGAAAATCCAAAATGGCGATTTTAAGGTGGCAAACATGTTTTTTTAAAATGGAACCATACTTATTTTTTCGCATCAAAGATTTTGTCATGTCAAAACTGACAACTTTTGTAGGAAACTTTTTTCGATAAAGTTCATAATTTCTAGGTTAGAACACAATTTTTTCATTGACTATTTTAGCGTTATCCAGGATGTACCACGAGGAGGTAAAGCCATTAACATCTCACGTGTAAGTGTAAGTGTAAGTGTAAGTGTAAGTGTAAGTGTAAGTGTAAGTGTAAGTGTAAGTGTAAGTGTAAGTGTAAGTGTAAGCGTAAGCGTAAGCGTAAGCGTAAGCGTAAGCGTAAGCGTAAGCGTAAGCGTAAGCGTAAGCGTAAGCGTAAGCGTAAGCGTAAGCGTAAGCGTAAGCGTAAGCGTAAGCGTAAGCGTAAGCGTAAGCGTAAGCGTAAGCGTAAGCGTAAGCGTAAGCGTAAGCGTAAGCGTAAGCGTAAGCGTAAGCGTAAGCGTAAGCGTAAGCGTAAGCGTAAGCGTAAGCGTAAGCGTAAGCGTAAGCGTAAGCGTAAGCGTAAGCGTAAGCGTAAGCGTAAGCGTAAGCGTAAGCGTAAGCGTAAGCGTAAGCGTAAGCGTAAGCGTAAGCGTAAGTCTAAGCGTAAGCGTAAGCGTAAGCGTAAGCGTAAGCGTAAGCGTAAGCGTAAGCGTAAGCGTAAGCGTAAGCGTAAGCGTAAGCGTAAGCGTAAGCGTAAGCGTAAGCGTAAGCGTAAGCGTAAGCGTAGGCGTAAGCGTAAGCGTAAGCGTAAGCGTAAGCGTAAGCGTAAGCGTAAGCGTAAGCGTAAGCGTAAGCGTAAGCGTAAGCGTAAGCGTAAGCGTAAGCGTAAGCGTAAGCGTAAGCGTAAGCGTAAGCGTAAGCGTAAGCGTAAGCGTAAGCGTAAGCGTAAGCGTAAGCGTAAGCGTAAGCGTAAGCGTAAGCGTAAGCGTAAGCGTAAGCGTAAGCGTAAGCGTAAGCGTAAGCGTAAGCGTAAGCGTAAGCGTAAGCGTAAGCGTAAGCGTAAGCGTAAGCGTAAGCGTAAGCGTAAGCGTAAGCGTAAGCGTAAGCGTAAGTGTAAGTGTAAGTGTAAGTGTAAGTGTAAGTGTAAGTTTAAGAGTAAGTGCAAGTGTAAGTGTAAGTGCGTGCGTGTGGAACACTCACAAAGATTAGGTCTCTGCGGCTCGTCACTTCCGCAGTATTTTTCGACTCCGAACCCTCTTTGTGAGCGTACTTCGAACCCTTCCTAAAGGTGTTCAAATATTCCACCATCCATGTTTAAGCATGCCTGAACTCGTCTCTCAAAGCCATCGACTGTTCGTAAGAGAAAATCTCAAGTGGTTACCTATTGGGAGGGGGGTTGAAAACGTCTCATAACTTTTACACTCGACTTTCGCTATAACGTGCTTGCGTTGCAAAACTTTCGACGATTCAAAAAAAGAGTAAGGGTTTGTTGACACAATCCGTGTCTGACAATCTTGAAACTAATGAAGGATCGTCTGGTTGAAAATTATTTAAATACTTTAGAAAGGGTTCGGAGTACGGTCACAAAGAGGGTTTGGAGTCTAAAAATACTGCGGAAGTGACGAGCCGCAGAGACCTAATCTTTGTGAGTGTTCCACACGCACGCCCTTACACTTACACTTGCACTTACCCGCACACTTACTCTTAAACTTACACTTACACTTACACTCACACTTACACTCACACTTACACTTACACTTACACTTACACTTAAATATACACTTACACTTACGCTTACGCTTACGCTTACACTTACACTTACACTTACACTTACACTTACACTTACACTTACACTTACACTTACACTTACACTTACACTTACACTTACGCTTACGCTTACACTTACACTTACACTTACACTTACACTTACACTTACACTTACACTTACACTTACACTTACACTTACACTTACACTTACACTTACACTTACACTTACACTTACACTTACACTTACACTTACACTTACACTTACACTTACACTTACACTTACACTTACACTTACACTTACACTTACACTTACACTTACACTTACACTTACACTTACACTTACACTTACACTTACACTTACACTTACACTTACACTTACACTTACACTTACACTTACACTTACACTTACACTTACACTTACACTTACACTTACACTTACACTTACACTTACACTTACACTTACACTTACACTTACACTTACACTTACACTTACACTTACACTTACACTTACACTTACACTTACACTTACACTTACACTTACACTTACACTTACACTTACACTTACACTTACACTTACACTTACACTTACACTTACACTTACACTTACACTTACACTTACACTTACACTTACACTTACACTTACACTTACACTTACACTTACACTTACACTTACACTTACACTTACACTTACACTTACACTTACACTTACACTTACACTTACACTTACACTTACACTTACACTTACACTTACACTTACACTTACACTTACACTTACACTTACACTTACACTTACACTTACACTTACACTTACACTTACACTTACACTCACACTTACACTCACACTTACACTTACACTTACACTTACACGTGGGATGTTAATGACTTTACCTCCTCGTGGTACATCCTGGATAACGCTAAAATAGTCAATGGAAAAATTGTGTTCTAACCTAGAAATTATGAATTTTATCGAAAAAAGTTTCCTACAAAAGTTGTCAGTTTTGACATAACAAAATTTTCGATGCAAAAAAATAAGGATGGTTCCATTTTAAAAAAACATGTTTGCCACCTTAAAATCGCCATTTTGGATTTTCAACCGAAAAAAAAAAAATTTTTGTACGTCCCCCTCCAGGCCCTTCAAGTTTTGTTGTACTCAATTTTCGATCGGAGTAGTATTTTTCGAGATAAATTAAATGTAAGATTAAAATTGGACACCCTGTATATCCGACCATTGGACGGACACGAGAAAACTTCAGATATCTTCAGTTCACGTTTTTTCCTCATGACCTTGATAATATGGTCACGTGTTTCTTGGGACTTAAGAGCGATGATAATTGATTCACGAGATGGCGCAGTCTGTTGCGTAGTAGTGTCGGATTGTTTAACGATCTCGCGTATTTCGAGTATGGCAGCTGTGAGTTGCTGAATGCCTAATGCTGAAAATACTTTTTCCACAAGAACTTTGGATGCATCGGTAATAGAAAGTAACCCTGTGATGATGCTTTCGGCTGTTCGGGGACCAGGAGAAATTTCAGTAGCGACCCCACCCGACTGAACAAGCGTGCGTAGATCTGCATTTTGATTTTCCAATGTTTTAATTCGTTCGTCGTGCTCGCTAACAATTTTTAATAGCTCGGGAATGTGATTGAGTTTGCTCATAAAGTTGTTATTTACAGAATTCTGATGATCTATGAAAGCTGTTAGTTTGTTGTCAGTTACGGATAGTTTCGCTAGAATAGTCTTAAGTAACGAATTTGTTGAGCTATCGTCTTCCTGGTTTGATTTCGTCGCGTGTGTTTGTTGGCCATCAAAATCCATTGCGGGAAAATGAGAAATACAACAACCGCTAGCACTTTTGTACGTTATGTAGATCTTGCTACAGCCGGGGTGAATTTTTTTTAGGCAATCAGGACACGATACACACTCGCCAGCTATCCTAGAAGAGCACTTATTGCAAATTGGTTGCGACATTAAACGGGTTGCATTCGACTATTTACCGATGGTGGACTAGGTATAATACGATTTACCGACGGGAGCCAAGTAGAGATGACTTAACCCTCAGAGGACGGGATACAAAGTTTTCGATTTTACCACAACGGCGTTAGTTGTGTTACGGCGTTACAAGGTCGTTGCGAGGTGTAAGTGGATAGAGTGGTTCGGCTATACTCACGCCCGGGATGAGATCGCGATAAATGCGCATGCGTAATTACAAGATGATCTAGCTGGAAGCGATCGATGGTATGGGCGACACCCGTTGCGGCAAGTGAGTGTGTGTTGACACTATGGTTGTGTTGGTGGCGCAAGCGCAATGTTGATGATGAGAAGAGACACGTGATCGTGGTTGCTGGAGATGGCGGATGAGATCCAGAAGTGAGGTTATAAACCACGCCGAATTAGAGAGTATTTTCTGAATGATTCCGATCAATGATGCTGAAGATTGATTATTAATGATGAAGAGCAATTAAAAAGCTTGCTAGTGTCTGAAAAAAAAATGGCCCGAAGATAACAGATAACAGAGGATAACAAAAATGCTTAGCCTAGATTAATAGTGAGATAATAGTGAAGATAAAAACATTGTGAAATATAATCATAAAGTAATAATAAAAATAACTAAGAGACAGTTCGTACTGCGATAACAAAAATGATGAAGTTTTTAAATACTTAATCTAGATAAACTATAAGATGATAGTAAATAAAAACATAACAAGATATAATAATATATTCATCATCCAATTATGGATGAGATATGTTGATGATGCGGTAACGAAAATTAACGATTTTTTAAACTAACAATATATATATGCTCGCTCTCCACTCCGACTAGTTTAATTCGCCGTTAACTCACGAGATAATAAATAGTCTCTGAGGGATTCTTTGAACACAGTGACCGATGTCGCGGACACGATCCTGGATGGTAGAGAATTCCAAAGATACGTACCAGCCGGTGAAACGATTTTTGGTAAGCTTGGGTTCTCTGTTTGGGGATATCGAATGCGTGAGGAATTGCAAGCCGTGCTGATTGTCTGATCGCATGGTTTGGTTTGGAGAAGATTTCAGTGATATATGCAGGTGAGTAACTGTGGAAAACTTTGTACATTTCTATAGCTAAAAAATACTGACGCCTGGTTTTGACCGTCATCCATTGTAAGCGCTGACGAAAGGGAGTTATGTGCTCATCTCGTTCGAGATCAAAGATAAATCTTATCCCGCAGTTGATGAGTCGTTCAAGCTTGCTATTAAGCGTTTCCGTTACGTCATTACATACAAGGCAGCAATAATCTAATAACGGCCATACTAAAGCAGATACGAGTTTTACTCGAAGTTCAAACGATAGGGATTTTTTATGAAATTTCAATTTATACAAGGTGAGGTGTACTCTCTTTGTAATTTGAGATACTTGGTTATCCCTCGAGAGGTCGGAACATAGGGTTACCCCCAGATTTCTGGCTTCAGTAACGAATGGAATTGCCTTGCCAGAAACTGAGACGGTAGGTAACTCGTGTAAGTCGATATGTTTGACGTATGCTTTACTACCGAGAATTAATATTTTCGATTTGGCGGAATTTAAAGTCAACCCATTGGCGTTTGCAAATTCGGAGATAACTTCAACGTCATGAGCTATCAGTCGTAAACTACGATTCACCTGGTTTGGGGGGCAGCTGAGATATATTTGCGTGTCATCGGCGAATATCATGTGACGCGAAAACCTGAGAGACGAACTGATGTCATTGATGAAGAGGGAGAAAAGAAGGGGTCCTAGCACAGAGCCTTGAGGAACACCCATAGTAGTTGGTAACCATTTGGAACAATTTCCCTCCGCATCAATGACAGCTTGAGATCTACCCGTCAAATATGAAAAAATCCATTTAAGTGCACGATCAGAGAAACCTAGTTTACGTAGTTTGGTGAGAAGACGACTATGGGAGACCGTGTCGATGGCTTTGCTGAAATCAAATAGAACCAAAATGGTAACACGGCCTTTGTCAATATCACTTTTCACGTCATGACAAATTCGAAGGAGCGCACTTTGTGTCGAGAAGCCTTTGCGATATCCTGATTGGAATCGATCGAGAATGTGATTTGTATCTATGAAATCGGTAATTTTACGATGTATTATTTTTTCGAATAACTTAGAAAGTTCGCATAAATTTGCTATGGGTCGAGTGTCAGAGGGGGAAATAGGTGTCTTAATCTTTGAGAGAGGTCGAATGAAGGCGTGTTTCCATTTTGAAGGAAAGTAGGCGAGGTCGAGAGATTTGTTGAATAGTGCCGTGAGTAATTCAGTAGTGAGAGGTGAACCTTTGATTATGGAGAACAGAGGTAAGTGGTCTGGACCGGATGAAAAAGAGATGGACAAAGTTGTGGTTGTAAGCGAGGCGACTGTATTTATTGAAATTTCGGAAAAATCAAATTGTATTTCGTTATGCGGTGCTGACTGGATTATGAGTGCAAAGTCAGAGGTGGAGCAGGGGGAGGAGTTATTGGAGATAGAGGCATAATATGAGTTGAGTTCGTCAGGAGAAAAATAGTTCAGTGGAGAAGGAAGCGGTGACTCCGTGAGTCCAAGATTTCCGAGTTCACGCCATAGTTTAAAATAATCTTTGCCGCAACCCGGATGGTAACTCGATTGACACGTCGGGCACGTCAATCGTTTACCTGCGATCTTCCGCCGACACTTGGCACACGTAATCGGTGGCATGCGATAACCTATGCGTATTAGTCGGTAGAAACGAGACGTACTAGAGAGACGAGAGGTACTAGAGAAAGACGAGAGGTGCGCGACAGTCGTGCGCTGATTCCGTCGATGACCGGTGTCAAAGATTATCGGTGTCGGTGTTGTGTGTACACAGTATGGCTAGGTAAGCTTGTACTGGTAATCGGTCGTTGCGTTAGTCGATACTGTGATTGTACCGGTATCGAGGTGTTGGTCCGTGCGTGATTGGTTGCCTTTACAGGACGATAGCTGCGCAAGCGCTTTGAGCTTTTCGGTGCGACAAAAGTGACACATCAAAAGTGAGGTTAAGATGTCATACCTTTTCTTCTCGAATATACCGGTGCTATCACTTGGAAACTTCTGTTCTGTAATATCTCCACGTGTTAGCACTTTCTTACTTGCTAGTTCCTGCAACAAAATACGCCCGTGGGCACGATGCGGCAGAAGAAATCTTAAAGAGTAGCGTGAGCTGATGAGAATGACAGTTGCTACTTACAGAGAGAGAGAGAGAGAGAGGAGAGAGAGAGAGAGAGAGAGAGAGAAAGAGAGAGAGAGAGAGAGAAAGAGAGAGAGAGAGAGAGAGAGAGAGAGAGAGAGAGAGAGAGAGAGAGAGATTGATACGTATTTATTTAGCCGGTGGCTACTTCGCTATGCACAATCGTGCTTACACAATAGTTTTGCTTACATGCTAATATTATTTAATACATTCTGACTTAATCCCCGCTTAAATTTTGTTATTACTACTTCGTTTCTTAATTCTTCTGGTAATTGATTGTAATAAATACTTCTCTATATATTAATGATTTTTCTGCCGCTTTGGTCCTGCAGTAATGGACTTCAATTTGGTCTCTATTTCGAGTGTTATAGCCGTGTCCTCTATCCACTTTCTTAACTAACTGGTTCATATAGGTTGGTCCCATTCCATTTATCATTTTGTGGATCATAATACATGCATTGTAGACCATCCTTTGTTTTACGCACATAAACTGCAGCGCTTCCAGCATGTCTTCTATTTTACAATATTTGTTGCACTTAAGAATCGCACGCCCTGCCCTATTCTGGGCTCTCTGCAACATTTCCATTGAATATCCATTCATGTTCATCGTCACGGTGTTACAATATTCAAAATGTGGGGCTATGATTGCTTTATATATGGTGACTCTGGTGTACATTGATACTATATTATTTATTCTGTATAGAAAATTCACTTTTTTGGCAACTTTTTTCGTCATATATTCCGCTTGTCTATTAAACGCTAAATTTTCATGTATCATTTTTCCTTAATATTTTGCCTTCACTACCTCTTGTAAAACCTCATTTACTATCGTTATACTGCATTCATTACCTCCTATGCGCTTCCGTGGATCCCTTATTAACATAGAATTTGTTTTTTTAACGTTTATTTTCAATGAGTTCTGTCTCAGCCATTTGTCCAACTTTCCAAGATCATAATTGAGTTTGAGTTCGATTTCTTTGGTATCTCTATCACTTACATACACTATCGTATCGTCCGCAAACATATGGCATTTGCTGTGTTCCAGTTATTTAATATGTCATTAATATAAATTATAAACAATAGTGGTCCTAGTACGGAACCTTGCGGTACCCCATTCTCAACAATTTGTTCACTGCTAGTTTTCTGCATATACGTCACTCTCTGTCTTCGGTTTATCAAGAATGACTCGAGCCATCTCAGGACTTACGCTTTATTCCATATCCTTCCAGTTTCTTGAGTAGAGTTGACCTATTTACCGTCTCGAACGCTCGTTTGAAATCCATAAATACTACACCTATGACTTTGCTTTCGTCTAGTTTCTCCCTCCATTCTATTAATGTTTTCTAGATTGCCGTTTCACACGATCGTCCTTCTCTAAAACCCGACTGCTCTTCCACTATTATTCTGTTGTTTTCTAAGAACCTCGTCAGCTGCTTTGCTACGACCTTTTCAATAATTTCTTCGTATATTGGTAATATGTTAATAGGTCTGTAGTCCTCTGCCTTCTTGCTACCCGCAACCTTTTGTATCGGAACAATCATCGAGGTTTTCCATTTTTTCGGGAATATTCCCTCCTCTAATGATTTATTAATTATTATCATCACATGTTCGCTCGTTTCTTTCCATACCATTTTCATGATGTCCGATGTTATTCCTTCTTCTGTCCCTTTTTTATTCCCCAATTTCATGATAATTTCATTAACCTCCTCGCGTTCAACTCTTTGAAATTTCTCAAATTCCATAGCACCATTTTCTCCTCTATAACTTATTATATTGACCGGTTTTTCTATACCTCTGACAATCTCATTCACGCTATTGATGAAAAAGTGATTAAACTTTTCCGCAATCTCCCCCGGTTCTGTAAAACGACTTCCTTCAAATACTATTTCGCCCGTACTATTTTCTTTCTTTTTTGTGCCTATTATTTCTTTGAAATGTTTCCACATTTTTTCTTATTCTGATTTGTTCCCATCTATTTTCTCTTCATAATATTGCTGTTTGCTGTACCTAATCTGCTGTACTACGTTATTCCTGTTCTGTCGAAATATTTCCCAGTCCTCCGTTTTATTTGTTATTATTGCTTTTTTGTACGCTAAGTCTCTATTTTTACATATGCTTCTAATATCTCTCGTAATCCATGGCTTGTCCATCCATTTTGTTTTCATGGGAGTCGTTGTTAGTGGTGCTAGTTGTTCTATTGTGTCTTTTATTGCCTTTATGTATTTGTCCGCATATTCATTCGTGTCGTCATTACTATTCATTCCTACTTGCCTTAACTTATTTTTTAGTGTTTTTCCTAACCTTTGCGGAGTCAATTGCTTATAATTTCTTTTAATAATTTCTGTCCTATTGTTAAAATTGTCATCTATGTCATGGTAATCTTCAATCCGTACTATTTGGTGGTCTGATATCTTTGACGTTAATAAAACTTCCGTTTGTATATAAAAATTTGAAAATGCAAGATCAATTATCGTATTTGAACTTTCTGTTATTCTTGTCGGTTTTGTCACATACTGCTTTAGTCCGATGCTTGTTAAATTTCTCATCAGTCTTTTTGTGTATCCATAGTTTTTTGAGATGTCAATATCAAAATCGCCCACTATAATCGTGTGCCCTTTGTCCATTTCATCATCACATTCTTCTGTAATTAAATCAATAAATCTACCATCATCTGTGCTTGGCGAATGATAGGTGTTACATATTATCATATTCCCTCCTTTCCCCACTATTTTTATCGTGATTATCCAAGTGTTCTGCTCTATGTTTTTATTCGTTAATACTTCATATTTTCTTTTTTTTGTCACGTATGTAAGTACCCCTCCTGTCCGGCTATTTTCCGTGTCACATCTGATGACATTATAGTTTTCTATGTTTATTTCATAATCTCCGATTTCCTCCGTTACGTGCGTTTCCGTCAATAATAAAATATCTGGCTTGTATGTATTTGCTAACTTCACTATCTCATCCTTATGTCTTTGCACAACCTGAGCATTTAATAGTAGTAACATCGTTTTTCCCTTTTTCCCCTTTATATTCGTTCGTTGCTATTGGTTATAATATAGTGTGTTATTTTGTTCCCTTATTAACATCCTCTTATATATTTCACAGTTTTGTCTATCTGCCGCTTCGTGGTTTTCGTCTATCCCCGTGTTTCCTTGTTTTTTACTGTCTATGCAGTTGCTGCATTTTTTGGCTTGTGATTCACAATTATTTTCTTCGTGCGGGCCTCCGCACATTCTACACACACTTGTATTTTTACATTATTTGGCGTAGTGGTTGTACCTCCAGCATTTGTAACATTGTAGGACACTTAGGTGGTCGTAAATCCTGCATACCTGCCATCCTACCTTAATTTTTCCTCGATCCATCAACGTTTCATGCGTCTTCGAATCTACTTCTACCATAATGGTTACTCTGCTATTTTCTTTAACAGTTTTCTTGATTATTTTCATCTGAACTTCTGTATTATCACTGTATAGGTCATTTTGTTCGGCTACATTTTCCAGAAACTCGGTTTCTTGGCCCTCATTCAATTTACTGCTTTCGTCGATTCCTACTATTTTAAGTTTTGGTGGCTTTTCCGGGGACAGAGATTTTGTACTGCTCTCCTAGAGTCTCTTTTAATGCTCCTTCTAGTAATTCTTTGTCGCTACTCCTCTCACAATTTAGAATAATCTTTCCTTTTTGTCCATTTTTTATTTCGTTTATTCCTACACCAAGTTTCATGATATCTATTTTTTTATTGATTCAAGTGTTTCTTTATTCGTCTGTTCTGTATTTGGTTCTGTGATAACAGGTTGTACCCTCGCCGATTTCACTCTATCCGCGTATGTATTTTACCCTTCAGCATAATCCCTTTTGACTCTATCTGTCCATTCATGTTTTGAACGTTGTCTCTAGTATTCTCTCCTACCATACTACCTCTATAACCTACCTTCAACTCGTCTATCTTTTTTCTGATGTATTTCATCTCATCGACTATTTTTTCATTCGCTTTTTTAACTTCATCTGCAATCGTCTTAGCCATCTCTATCTTTATATCACTCACGATTTGTTTTTGAATATTCTGTATTTCTTCCTTAAGCACACATCTGACACCTTCCTTTATTTTTAGCAACTCCGACCCTTTTGTCTTTTTTAAGCATTCTCATATTGTATCAAGATTATCGTCTAAACTTAACACTACTTCGTTCTCCTTTTCTCTTTCATCAATCTCTTCCCTATCTTCTTCGTCTTTATCTCCGCTGTCGGTCAGATCGATTTCTTCCTTATCCTGGTCTCGTTCTGTCAGTTTCCGCTTCTTACTCTCCTGATTTCTCATTCTATCACTGATTTCGTTAACGCTTATTTTTTCCAGCACACCCCTACAACGCTTGTTGCTTTCGTTTACCGCGCCATGCTTATTTCTACAGCTTGGATGATAATTTCGTAAACATAGTCTGCATCTATATGCAACAGTCTTGATGTCTTTTTGACATGGTTTGCATACATAAGCACGTTCCATACTAGATGTCTGTGTATCACTGACATGAGGTTCACGTCGACTATGTTACCGGCAGAGCGATACTGAGGCTACCGTGTTCCCACAGGCGCCACTTCGGTGGCGCTGATATAGAACGGTGACCTTGAGGATAACAGATGTAGTCCACTCCCGCCCAAGCTTGAAGCAGCTACGCATGCGCAGGATCAGTCGGCGATCTAGATGTCCAGTGATCGTAGTAGTAATCGATCGATATTTGCACATGCGCAGTGTGATGGAATTATATGCAGATAGACAGATAAAGCAGTCAGAGACGTTGATCCCGTTAGCACGCACGCGCAATACCGGTGATGATCATGGTGGGGGCAGCCGAGCAGCAAGCGATGACCGCTCAAAAAAGTGAGGTTATGAGCATTTGTATGGCTTTCCAAGCTATTACCGATCCAACTCATTTGATTATGCATCTCCTTTTTCGGTATAGTTGAAAAGCAATAATTTGTCTTGCTAGTGCCTGCAACAAAACAACCCGAAGGCAGAATGTGGCAGAGAGATAGTCTCACTTTGCAAGAGCGACACAAGGTATGACATTTATACTCACAGAGAGAGAGAGAGAGAGAGAGCGAGAGCGAAAGAGAGAGCGAGAGAGAGAGAGAGCGAGAGAGAGAGAGAGTGAGAGAGAGCGAGAGAGAGCGAGAGAGAGAGAGAGAGAGCGAGAGAGAGAGAGAGCGAGAGAATTGATAAATGTTTATTAGCTTTCTGGGCTATTTTTTGTACATAGTTTACATATTTTACATTTTTTTATACTTTATCTATTTGACAATCTTATTAGTCTAAAGTTTGCACATGCTCTTTCAACAACCGTTTAAACTTCTCAACTCTGTTACATTCCTTCACTTCCGCTGGTAGTGCGTTAAACATTTTCACCCCCTCATAATACAAGCTTTTTTGGGCACTTCTCGTCTTCCTGAACTGTATCAATATTTTTCCAGCCTGTCTTGTGTCCCTACCACTCGTTGTTCCTACAATTTGTAGCCTCTCCGTTATGTCGCTCGGCATCAGGTTTTGAGTAGCCTTATAGATAAACATACAAACATTATAGCGGAGTCTTTGTCTAATCGTCATGAACTGTAGCGCTTGCCTCATGTCTTCCAACCTCGTATATCTGTTGCATTGCAGTATCGTTCTCATTGCTCTATTTTGTGCGACCTGTAGCTTATTTATCTCAGTTTCTCCCATGTCGATTAACAATGTTGCACAATATTCAAAATGTGGTCCTATAATTGTTTTATAGATGGTACATCTGGTATACCCTGATACGTACTGTCCCAGTCTGTTTAAAAAGCTCGTTTTTTTCCCTATTTTCTTCAGCATATAGTCACATTGGTCTTTAAATCTCAGTTTGTCGTCGATAATTACACCTAAGTATTTTATTTTCTCCACTCGCTCTAATTCCGTACCGTCCTCACATTTTAGTGTAATATCCCTTCGTATTTCTCGTCTTATGCTCCTTATCATCATGTATTTGGTCTTTGCTGGGTTCATTTTTAACTTATTTTTGTTCATCCAAGTTTCCACTATCGCTAGTATATCGTTCATTTTCCTTTCTACCTCCGCGCTACTTTCTCCACTTACATATAACAGTGTGTCATCCGCAAACATTTTTATTGTACCTTTATTTATACACACATCAATTATGTCGTTTATATATATAGTAAATAGTAAGGGACCCAGTACAGATCCCTGGGGTACGCCATTATCATTCATAATTGTTTTCGACCATTTATTGTCAAATCGCACTCGCTGTGTTCTCCCTCTCAAGTACGATTTGAACCACTTTAGAACCGTTCCTGTAAATCCATAACGTTCTAGTTTTTGGATTAGTATCGTCCTGTCCACTGTCTCGAATGCTCGCTTTAAATCCATAAAGATGACGCCTACAATCTTTCCCTCACTTACACACAGTTTCCATTCATCAATCACACTTTGGATCGCCGTTTCACATGAGTATTGTTTCCTAAATCCTGATTGATGTTCCGTTATGATGTTATTGATTTCTAAATATTTTTCCGTTTGGTTCTTTACAATTAATTCAAGCACTTTTTCATACAATGGTAACATATTTATTGGTCTGTAATCACTTGCTTTTTTTGCTTTATCTACTTTTGGGATAGGTATTATCGTGGAATTTTTCCAGGTTTCGGGGCAGCATCCTTCCATTAGCGATCCGTTAATTATTTCGATAAACTCGTTTTTTATTGCACTAAATGTC